>CAHIKZ030000368.1:930000-1050000 GCA_903632075.3 Acanthosepion pharaonis | reverse complement strand
TGAAAATCTGTATGAAGCTGAATAAAATTCAACATTGATAAGAAAGTGGTAGCAATGCTAAACATTAAATGAAGAAAAATTTTCGCGGATTTTGACATCATTGTGGGGCTTTTAAATTTATTCAAATCTATAAATTTGTTTTGCTCATGTTATGTTCCGAAAAAAACACTTTATATAAAAGTCACTATTTTTTCATCCATAATGTTTAATGTATTAAAATTATTCAGCATTTTAACAAGAAAAATCTCAAGTTGATGTTAAAAATTTCCGCAAAACATTGTTGATTACTTTAAGATGGAATCATCTATTAATTGTATTTAGATATACTGTATTTATTTTCCATTTTCCTAGTCGAATTGTTCACCTATGTTGCATATGATCCATTATTGTACCTGATTAGGTTACAAAAAATGTATTTTATATGAATACTACCTTATCAAAATTTGAGATGTAGTAGAGAGGGGGCCGTACCATAAATTAGGAGAGATATCAGAGATTCGGGGTGGGGAACAAGATCCTTGTACCGGCCCTACCCAGTCCATCCGTACTGGAAAGATCGATAACAGCTACTGGACTTGAGAAACTTATTTTCTTGAAAAATTGTTTTAAGAGAAAGATTTTATCAATTCTAACTGACAGTAGCACTGGCTGCTTGATCAATGAATGCCGAATGTTTCCTTATAAGGAAACGATTAATATTAACATTATCATTACCATTATTTTTTTTATTTTTATTGTTGTAATCGTTGCAATTTAAAATGGTGTCAATTTTATTATGCTTTTTATTGAGAGTGAAGTTTAATCAATAAAAATATGTACTTTATTGTAACTAAATGCACCTTCAATATAAACAGGACAAGATAGCTTATTAAGTAGGACCATGTCTCCCCGTCGATCCTAACAAATGAATCCGATGAAACATTTATTAAAAAAAATTAAAAAAATGAAATCTCATGGTCACTTATAATACTAACCCTATAAAATATAAAACAATAAAAAAAAAAAGCCAACGTAATATACGAATCCATAATCCCAATTTAAAAGATCTGCAAACAAAATTTTGTTTATATTGGTTAAACTACTAGAAGACCTCATAGATTGTCACGACAGTATAAAAAATATAGGCTTTTGGTAGATGACTCCTGCTGATAACGAGAAGAGTTTATTAAACTGATGTTAATGGGTATGACCCAAAATTAGGCGCGAAATAGGATTTCGAGTACCAACTGGAGACGCCAAGAAGAACACGAAGCGAAATGTTTCTGCCAACTCACAGAACAGACAATGCGAGCCACGTGCTAACCTGAATGATGCAAGGACAAAGTAGCTAAATAGCAGCAGAATATCAATACCATTCAGATAAGTGTTTCAAACAGATATGTCTTTGAATTTCGTCTCCGATGCCTTGACCTTTAAACGCTAAAAGAATACGTTTTTAGCAATCCTCTATTCTCTTTTTCGTTATGTAATTTATTTCTTGTATAAAGTATGTTTTCAAACTGTTCAATTGTCTCACTTTGTTCATCAAACCACGACTTTTAGTCTTAAATTTCCCACAACAAAAGTGTAATATAATCGCATTTTAACAAACATATTCCTAGCAATATGAAATTGCTAGTGGTAGATAATAGGTCGCATCTTACACAACATTAATTACAAACAATGACTTCACCCCCTCGAAACATAATATTAAAAAAAATAATACATCTGTTAGTCTATTGAATGGGGTTTTGAATACTTTCAAAAATTTATTGAATAAAGGAAATCTAATAGAAGTCTGTTGCTTTATGAGAGCTTGCGGTCAGATACACCACTGCCTGAGTTAGCATATTTTCCGCAGGCGTTTCCTTCTAGTTCAGTACGTACACCATTGTCTCTACTCATCGTGATGAGACACAATGGGTGCTAAGGGACGATTTTTCATTGAGATTAGCGATAACCAATCTATGAAGCTTACAAAAAATTAGTGGTAACTGGTTGGTTTATTTAGTAACCGTATCAATATTATAACATAGAGATACATATGTATGTTGCTTTCACAAAATAATGACTATTACTCAAGAGTTCAATTTTCAGTGATTTTTTTCCAGATTAAACGTAGCTTGAAGATCTTTCCCTTAGAGTAATTGTTGGCCGGGTGATCTAAAATCCGTACCGTATTTGTTACAGCTTTTTTTTTTCCCTGAAATAAGTCTCGAATATTTACCGTACGTCCTTAAGAACGAAGGTTAGGGTTTTCGTAAGTCGATGCTAACCCCACCTACAGGAAGGTTGTCTATGCTAGACGGTAAATTGATTTCTGAATTAAATTTATAAACTATACGCTGCTTAAGGTAGTAAATAAACAAAGAATCATAAAAATAAAGATGGCCGACTATGGTAGGGAAGCCAACAAATAAGTATTATGAAGGAAAGATTGATCCACCAAATAGATAAATACACACTCAAAATATAGAAGCAACATGGAGTGTTATAGCGCGCTTTGAAAAGAAAACATTATTATAAGAAGAAAACCAAAATAGAGATTATTTAAATGAATTTATTTATTTATGGAAGAGAAGATTTTGAATCTAATTTACCAACTTTTTTTTTATAAAATTTGTATAAAACGAACTTATTGAATCTCTCTTAAATAAATAATTTTATTTAAAAAAAGTTTTCTAGAAAGTTATATGAGATATCAAAATAAAGATTTTATGTTTCTTTAAAAATATGTTTAAAGAATTTAGATAAGTAAAGTTTGTTTTATTGTTTTAAATTTAAGTAAAGCTTTTGTCATGATCCAGAATGATGATGATATTTCATCATTCTAAAAATAACTTTGCCATCAGTGATGAGAGCAAAATAACTTTGCCATCAGTGATGAGAAGGATATTTCATCATCTCTGAAATAAAGATAAAAAATTTTCATCATCCTAAAAACAACCTTGTCACCAGTGATGAAAGATGAGAAAGATATTTCAATTTCATTATTCTAAAATCTTATTATAAAAACGAACCTTCCGCCACAGGCGATGGCAGTCAGGACAGTAGAAAACAGTAGAGTAGTAAGTAGCAGTATCAGTAGTAAAAAGACCCAGCATAAACGTATCTTCATCCCTTCGTGAAAATCGAGAACTGACGATCTCACACGTTATCCTCACTAACGAAATTCTCGGAACAAGCAAAAACAAATAAGCACAAACTTTTAAATAAACAAAAGAGACAGTAACACTGAGAACATTTTTAACACACACCATACCAATATCTGTAATACACATCACAAAAAAGAAAACTACAAATTCTTGTTATTAATGTTAACACGTTTCTCAAGTATTATTATGTTATTGTACGTTTTTATTCATTTCGTTTTCATTATTAAAAAAAGGTAAAAAGGATTCCTCTATCAACTCCTACTACAAATACATAGAACGACGGGGTAACTTACATTACATATACCCAAAATTCAACCCCGTCACTCAACTTCTGATTGGTCACTTAATATTTTTAAATCATATGCGAATATCAATATCGATTTCTGTGCAAAAAGTGGATCATAGAGCTTATCAAGCTTCATACATATTTTCAGAAAACCTCAACTTCTGATTGGTCACTTAATATTTAAATCATGTCCGAATAACATCGACCTAGTTCTTGACCCGAGAAAAAAATAATTCCGCCAAAATCTGTCAATGCCTTTTCAAGCCTACCACGTGATTAAATTAGTTATAAATACCAAACACGAGTTCGTTCTCTCTCTCTTTCTTGATTTCATTCGCCTACGAAAATGTAGCCTTAAAGGAAACTGCGTTCCGATCCCAGTTCGGGCGGGCGCTGAAAACATATTCACACATGCACATACGTACGAAATTTTCCAAACTACATTACATTTACAAACATACGAAACTTTTCAAACTTCATTTCAAAGTACGAATATTCAACTACAGAGCAATGGAAACTTAATTCAACAAGCATTACGGAACATTCAACTCTTCTGAAGCTAAAAGTTTATTCAGCATTTTCTCAGCTTTATAATTCTTTCAACTCTCTAACAGTGAACATTTTGAGCGACAAGTTCAACTTTTGTGAGCTCGGATAAAAATATTTCAATTTCATTAGTAAAAACTTTAATTCAGTTAAAGGGACATAACACCAACAAAAATAGTAACCTCTTTGTTTGTACATCATTATCCAAATATAAATCTTATTGTTGTTATAAAACCGTTTTGTGTTCATTCTTGTTTCATATTTTGTCGTATTTTGCGTTAGGACATACCAACTAAAACAGTCCTCCACAGGAAAACACACTAAAGCTATACCAAAATGTTTCCCTCCAGACACAAATGGAGACTTCAGTTGATATTTCAGTGAATGTATAAAAACACTGTTGGAAAGAACAACAATGAATTTTGGAACTGGACTATCATTTGCTACTCTACTATGGATACAAATCCCACTCAGTATTTTTCATGTCTAAGAGAGTAAACTTATGTGAATCTGTAAGGGTAAAATGATAAAATCCAGTTCATAAGGGGTCAAGATGATTGACGTGTTGTTAAAAAACCACCCACGAAGCATCTTGGTAAGTGCTGTGACTTTATTTTCAAGTTTATTCTTTTTTCTCAAAAATCTACACTTTAAACTTTGGGTGCATTTTTAACATAAGTAAATAAGGTAATTAATAACAGTTTTTTTTTGGCGGGTAGATATTGATGTGTTATCTTGAAAAGTTTACCAACATTGATTTACCTATTTTATTGTGAAAAAGCATTGACTTACATAATGAAATCTGATGTACTAATACTAGTTACTAATGTTATTTTCTGATACATTTTTTTTAAGGATCTGAACGTATTGACAGCACAGGATGAGCCACAGAGGACAGACTGTGTGAAGGGGCTAAAACATCAATAAGTCTCTTTCAGTTCTTGGCAATGTCATATCGGTAAAAAAAAAAATCTAAAACCAATTAAATTTTTTTTTCCTCCCCGGACACATAAGGAGCCTTGAGTCGATAGTTCAGTGAATGTAAAAACACTCCTGGTGAGAACAACAATGAATTGTGAAACTAGACTATCATTTGTATTTGATGCTACTCTACTGTGGATACAAATCCCACTCAGTATTTTTTTTATGTCTAAGAGAGTAAATTTATATGAATCTGTAAGGGTAAAATGATAAAATCCAGTTCACAAGGGGTCAAGATGATTGACGTGTTGCTAAACCACCCACAAAGCATCTTGGTAAGGTATGGGAAAGTGCTGCAACTTTATTTTCATGTTTATTCTTTTTTTCTCAAAAATCTACACTTTAAAATTAATTTAAGTAAAGTTTTATTTTATTTTTAATTTTCGTATATTCCACCCTATGGGTAAAATTTAAAAAAAAAAAAAAAAAAAAACCCAAATAATTTTTTTTCCCTCTGGACACATAATTAAGGAACCGTCAGTCGATAGTTCAGTGAATGTAAAAACACTCCTGGAGAGAATAACAATGAATTGTGGAACTGGACTATCATTTGTATTTGATGCTACTCTACTGTGGATACAAATCCCACTCAGTATTTTTCATGTCTGAGAGTAAACTTACGTGAATCTGTAAGGGTAAAATGATAAAATCCAGTTCATAAGGGGTCAAGATGATCAACATGTTGTTAAACCAACCACAAAGCAACTTGGTAAGTTATGGGAAAGTGCTGAGATCTCATTTTCGTATTTAATCTTTTTTCTCAAAAATTTGCACTCTAAAAACTTAGGGTGGATCCTTAACATCGACAAATACGGTAATTTATATTTCCAAACACTTGTTAAGTTAGTAAAGTAGCAACAATTTTTACTGACTCATTTCGATTTGAAAGACAAGGCAGTAAGACTGGATTTCAAAGTCGTTTCCAGATGGAAGCTGTTTCCTCTCTCACGCTTTCAAACCTGAATCATTTTTTTTTTTTTTTTTACTTATCGACAGAAAACTTATTTCTCGTAGAACTCCCAAATTGAAAAACTTGTTTTGCCATTAGTTTTTTTAAAAAAAGTTGATTAAAAAAAAAAAAAATGCAGTTGCATGAATTCAAGGATATATGTCTTTGTTTCAAGTACTGGGTAGGTGATGTTAGTTACCATAGTAAACGATGTAAATCACAAAATTTTTTATTTAAATGGCAACGAATATTTCGGCGAAAAAAATAATCCTGGATTGTGATTCTGATCGATGAAGAAAAAGGCGTCCATCAACAAATAGGTGAGCCGTCGTGACACACTTAATTACTTTTTAAAATGCTCAACAACAGACGTCAAAATAGTGATTGCTAGTATTTGTAGTGAGTCCTAAAATAAGTGATTAAAATAAAATATATAAACAAAAATAAAAAGAATTAAATTAAAATAAGGCATTTGCACTTTCTTTTAAAACCCTTATCTTCTCTCTCTCTCTCTCTCTCTCTCTCTCTCTCTCTCTCTCTCTCTGTCTAAATTCTCTATAAACTGTTCTCTCAACTAATGAGAAGATAACCCTCAAATAAAAAGGGGAAGAAGAAAAGACTAAACCTGACTGAAAAATGCCGGAAGTTTGCAAGAACAGAGCCTACTAACTAATGACTAAAAACTAGCAAAAATCAGGGAGGCCCCATGTATAACTTCCGTTATGAAAAAAGAAAGAAACACCGCAAAATAAAATAATTTTGGCTAATCAAAAAATTAACACAAAGAGACTTCTGATGTTGGTAGAAACCAAAGTTACCGCCAGAATCTCGGAGCATGGTCAAAAGGAGCTGAGCTAGAAGCAGAAGGGGTGACGAGAGTGACAACAAAAGAACGCTACCGCAGAGAAACCAACAATGGTTGACGCGTGAAGTTCTTGTTAAGAGGTCATTAGCTAATTAGCTCTGCTTAGGGCCAAGAAAAACAGTAGATTGATACTGACCTATTTCTAAGATTACTACTACCCTTATCCATGACCAACTAGTATTATACGGTTTCACATGCCACATAAGAAGCTGAATTCTAACAGGCCAATGTAATGTAAACAAAGAAAATGTGAATGGCCACTTAGAAGATTGCTAATCTAAAAAGGAGGTCACTTAAAAAATTGAATTCTTAGAACATAAATTAACAACGTATGATTAGGTAGAATTTATCAGACGTTATTTGAATTCCCTAAACATGTCTTCAACACTAAAATGCATATTTTAATCTTTTTTTTTAATACTAATCCACAAATTATAAATGGCTGTCAGTTACCTCCCTTTTATGATTTTCAATTGCATATACGGCCCGTTTTACAAATGAATGCTATTAGGTAAATTTCTACCTCATAGTCCATTGCATTTACTGATTAAATTATAAAGTTTGCTGTGATATTTTGTTTAACAAAATGGTTAACAAATGTGTTGCATTTGGCTGTTCTAGTAGATATGTTACTAACAGTGAAAAAGTATCGACATTTTATTTTCCTCTTAGAAAATCCGACCTCGTAGAAAAGTGGATAAAATTCGTTAACTGTATTGATTGGATTCCTATGAAAAATTCAGTCCTCTGTATGAAACATTTTGAAGAGAAATTTATTTTGAAAAGTAAACAGAACAAACTTGGAAATTGGAATTTACACCCAATACCTAAAATACATTCAGAAAAAACAAGAAAACCGTCTCTTTTGCCTATTACAAGGGAATTTAGAAAGTCTCCAAATCAACGAGTGGTCCAAAATGATGAATTACATAATTTTATTTCAGCTGATACGATAAAGGATTTTACTCAATTGAAAGAAGTTAAGTGTTGTCCTAACCATTTAGAATTTTAAAAAAGAAGATTATATTCTGATTTATAGAATAGCCTTTAACTCTGAAACACATTTTCCATCTATAAAAGAATATATTCACATTGACCAACACGTTCACGTCCAGCTCCAGTCCGATGGAACACCTATACCATTACTACAGTGGTTTATAGCATGTTAGAAAATTTCCAAACTACATACAAAATGTGGTGGAAAAACAACTATACTCAATTCTAAAAGAATTACAAAAAAGTTAACATTATCAAAGAAAAGGTTGTCCTTCATTTTCTGCCGAACTAATACGTTATGCCTTATGGCTGTACTGGATGCCTCAACAAGCCTAGAAATCACTTCTGGAGAAGTTTCTATTACAATCTTTGTCTTTATTAGAGAATATTCAAAAAAATTAATTAAATGTTTACAATGTGAAATGTGTTTCCTGGTAATGGTAGGCAATGATAATGATGATGCTACAGAGAAGCAGTACTTTGACTTACTTTCTCGAAGAGGTCTTACGGTACCAAATGGCAAAGTTCATTTTGCTATACTTGATTATGCAGATAAATTAATTGTAAAACATAATGAATTCACTACAAGAGATTCTGCTGATAGAATTTTGGAAATTTATTCTCCAAAATATGTTTTTACTTGTGAACAACACACTAAAAAATGAATTCACTTTGCAGCCAAAATTGTAAATATATTTTACAAGGAAGTTTTCAGCGGATGAAGTTCAAAAAAATATTGTAGAATGTTTTTAAAAGGTAAAGGTCAAAAGAAAATTGATTTATAGAGAAACTGTTGATAAGTTTTTTTTTGTTTTTTTACTTGTATTTGTTTTGTGTTACTGCTTAATTCTTTAATAACTTTTTTTGTTTGTTTACAATTTTTTATTATTACTTTTCTGTTTAAATAGAGAAAACAATGTTTTTGCATATTTTTGGATGGTTTTGACATGTTTTAAGTAATAAACATAAATTGACTATAAACCAAACAGGCCTGTTAGAAATTAGAAATGTGCGGCCGTATAAATTAGTTGTCATGGTCTGATTTAAAAACTAACATCTCCGGATTTTTTTCCAAGCATACTCCCAATATTCGCCTTATAAACAAACATTTTACTACATCGAATATCAAAGGACAAACTCATCATTCTAAAATAAAAATATATATTATATTTACATATACCCTTAAGATCCATTCACTTTATTCCAAATTTTTCATAATCACCAGAATTATCCTCCAACACAGTCATCCACATATTAATAAATAAAATTATCTGGTCAAGCAGGAGTTATATTTATGCTGTCTTCAGACTTTTGCATAGGCTGTCTATTCACTACTAAGTACTAATGATTAGTCAGGTCGATTTTACGACATATCAACATTGATTGGGTTATTTAATGTCAAATTTTACATGGGGCACTCAGTGAGGATCAAACTCACTACTAAGTAGAAATTATTAAAAAAAAAAACAAAAAATAAGAACTCTTGTATAGTTGAATTGAGAAGGAGTTGCGGATTGTGTATTAGGAGTATTAACCGAGATACGTGATCAGTCATGTGCAATCAGTACAGAGGCCAATTAGCAGTACAGAACCGTTTATCATTTCTACTCCCTGCGTAGGTTGAGGAACAGTGCTCTGATGTCAGTCCTATGTAGGTTAGACCTCCTTGAAGAAGCTCGATTCATTGGATGTACGTACGCTGATGACTTTACTGTCTTCCTGTTTTACGGTGGTGACATCAAAATGGTATAGAAGACGCTTGAATGTATTTTTTCAGTGGTGTCCACCCTGTACGAGGCCCGAAGGCCACTTGAGATAGAGGGTTATTGAGTAAGAGGTACAGCTTATGTGAGAATGTGTAGAAGATAATGGTTAACCCTAGACATGAACAAGTTAAGATTGTAGTGATCGGGGAAGTAACCTTTTGTGGTTCGATTCCACAGAGCAGTTGTTTGTTAGAAGAAGCTGCTTCAGTGGAACTTGCATCTCACCAGGAGAATACGAAGAAGTGGTTCGCTACAATATCCGTAGCATGAATATGATGAACAACTGAGAGGGGCTAAGGCTAAATATGATAAGTCATCTGGTTTACAGTTAGGTGCTAGAAATGTTGTCTTGGGCCCTCCCCGATTGTCCAAGCAGTCCAATACCCACGGCTGATCGATGGAAGTGATCACTTCGATCCAGGTTAGGCCTTATCTCACGTTGTGATTTGCTGATCATAAGGTGGTTGAGATTGAATCGTTGCCGGCATCCCTGTACTGGTTTAGGTAGAGTGAAGATGCAAGAAAGGAAAATAACACTCGAATAAATTAAAAAAAAAAAAATACCATTTTTATATCAGTCCTTCGTACAATAATTGGTTAATTCTTTTTAGGTCAAGTGTTCACATGCAAACAATTATCAGAGGTGAAGTCGGGGGAGGGAGGATGGTATACTTTTAAAATTTTGAGGCCACCTATTTGGCTACTGACTGATAGTGTCCACATCTTCGTTGTTTGACTGACCAATACTACTATTCTTGCTCTTTGGTACCCAATTCATTCTCGTTGAATCTTTTTCACATTTCTTATCTACCTCTTTTAGGTCTTCGGCTTTTATTATCCCCACCCTCAAGTTTCATGTTATTCATATTTTTTAAATTAGCTAATAATTTGTAAAGGTTTCAACTAGTGGAACTAAGGAATATAACACACCAGAATATTTCCCATGGAAATAGCAATAGATTGATTGATTGAAATATAAAATGAGTGGCCGGGGGGGGGGTGAATTCCATATTGCAATCAATATATAAATTGATCCCTCACTTTGTGGTTATGGTAGTTACTATACATTTATATTCCAGAGAATATAACTAAATCTAAAAGACATACCTAGGTATGTGTAGGTAATCATTATTTGATTGATTCATTTTCTACGGCTTATCAACCCTTTGCGGGTTATTTAAAGCCAGAAAACATTTTTATATTGTAAGATTTTTTGTGGGGGTGGGAGATAAAAATGATTTATGAATACAAGTATTTACTAATTAACCCATATCTGGGGGAGAAGAAGGGGATTCATAACTATCCCAAGGGTATTTATGCATGTGAATATAACGAACCGATCGGGAATTGGAACATGTCTTTCTGATTAACAATTCCAAGTCATTATCCATTACGCCACCCACACATCCAAGCTTGCAGCACCTGTTATTCCCAAGCAGTCACCCATCTAGGTACTGACCAGGCTTGATGTTGCTTAAATTTCATAGTGATAGGCTTGCAACATTGTGTCTGTGAGAAAGGAGGTTGGGTGGTGGAAAATAATCATTGACAAGTCTGTATAAATGCTTTTGAACTTTGTCAACACTGGTAAATGAAGACTGGGTAGATATATCAGCAACAGTCCAAATACTAAGCATCCTGGGTATGACGATAAACTACATCTACATCCTGGGTAAGACAATAAACTACTGATCAGGTGGTTTTGAGGAGAGTGGAAGCACCTCTTAATTGCTGGTGTTCCCAGGTCCACCCTGACCTGGGTTGAAAGTATCTGTTAGGGTCCCAGCTATGGGTAAATAATTAACCTCCAAACTGGGGTCAAAGCATAGTGAAAGTGTAAAAATAGGTTTTAATACCAGAAATACTTTTTATAAAAAAATTATTACCAGCAATACATTTTCAAAAAAAAAATAACCAGTAATACATTATTACCAGCAATACATTTTCGAAAAAATATTACCAGCAATAAAAATTTTGTTGGCATTAAATAACCCATTGAGGCTGATATGCAGTAAAACAAAATAAACCAAATCAAACAGTATTCCAAAATAATATATATATATATATATACATATATATATAAAATGTTGGCATTAAATAACCCTTTGAGTTGATATGTCATAAACCAAACCAAATACTAATCAACTGTGTTAGGAAAGTAAAAACTCTTACTGTACTGGAGTAACTGTCTGATTGTCTAGGTTTAATACAGGAAATAAGCTGATAGGCATCCATGTGTATTGCATGATGGGAGGCAAAAGTCATATATGCATTTCCAAATCTTTCTGTTAAACCCAAACACTGGAAATCAAACCCTGAATCACATGCCCCACAAAACATTGATGATGTTCAAATCCATAAAAGTAGATATTACTAAATATTATTTTTTCATCTTCTCATAAGAATGGGTTTCTCACTTTAGGTAAAATAGTAGGACAGACTGGATTTTCTAGTCTTGATAGCACATCCAGTCAAACAGAAGAACAACTCTGATTTCAAAGAAAGTTTTTTCAAACAATGGTCATAGCCATTCACAAGTTAAGGACATTGAAAAGAAGTTGTGGAGAGAGGTGATCATGGCTTTCCAGAGATTCCTTTTCTTTATATGATTTACCATGACTTCTTGGGAAAGATAGTGGAGTGGCTTCTCATTGGCTTCTCCACAGTTATGAGTTCAGAGTTGTCCTTCTATGTAGGCTAATTTCCAAATATAGAAAATATAGTCTACTCTGCTATTTAACCCAGAGTTAGGGGAGGGGAGTAGAAAAAATGGATTTATACCTTTTCCAAAGGAATTAGTGCAAAAGTGAATACAACAGATGAGGCCTGAATTTGAACACAGCTTGCCAATTCCCCTTTCTGCATCGCTAACATCTCACTACCTGCATACATACATCTACTTCTCTTTATTTCACTCCTGATGAGTGGACCAAACATTTAAAAAAGGCTTGTCTACAAAAATCTTGAGTCGGGATGCTGAAGGTAACATCAATCATCTTAGTGACAAATTTTATATTTGTATTAATCCTATATATATATATATATATTTCAAAACCAGAAATTGAAAAGTATTCAATAATCACAGAATTTCATAAAGTATAAAAACAAATTGCCAGTTCATATCTGAGGGGATGTTAAAAAGTTCTCAGCTAAACTGAAAAAAAAAAAATTTTCAAAAAATTCTGATGCTTGGTTAGACTTTAGAAAGCTGGTTGGGCCAAGAACTTTTCAGTAACCTTCAGACATTCTCTGCACAAGCAGACACATACACACATAGGCTCCACAATTAAGGAAGATAATTAGATTAGGAAAAACAATTATTCAAAATGAGTCATAATAAAATACATTAGAATAGCTGAGAGAATAACAGTTGAGGAATATATCTTTTAGAAAATTGAGACCCATTTAAGTCTTAGTGGTCAGCTTGTGAAAAAAAATAGGGAAGAATTTTGGGTGGGGCAGGGGTATATTTTCTGTGCATTAGCATTCATTAGACGTTCCTCTAGCTACATTTGTCAGAAGGGAAAACTATTGATGGATCCTGTTCATAATATAGAGTACAGATCAATCCCTGACTTTTTAAAAAATTATCTGTATTTTGTTACTATTTACAAATACCAAATTTGAAACTGTGTCAATATTATTGACAACTGCATACTACTGATGTCATCTTTTTCCATTTAGGAATTATTAGGTTGTTCAGGAAGCAATGTCTGATTTTAGAATGCACTTATATTCCTGAATTAATGTATTTAAACAGTGTTTAAATCAGTCAAAATAAAAACGCTCAAGATTTATACATTTCTGTTATCACGTTACAAGATTCTTTATGCTGTTACGATATATCTTTAAAAGTTTGGATGCCAAGAAATCTTTCACTGCAGTCTCTGCATATACTTTGCAACAGAATGTCTTTTGGCTTTAAAAATTGTTCAGCTACTTGAATAAGTGGTCATTAGTTGGGGAGAAATTTGGTGGGTGTGGCAATGTCTTGTAACACAAATTGGTTATCTTCTGCAGTGTCATCATGGCCACATATGGCTGCACATTCTCATGACGCAGAATTGAAACTTGTTGATTAGCCGGTACCAGTTGGATTTTGTTTAACCGAATGTGCATTTCAGCCAGTTGCTAGCAGTAAACTTTGGTAGTGGTGCATTGGTCAGATTCCAGAATGTTGTAATGGTTAAGGCCAATGGCAGGCCATCAGAAAGTCACCACAATTTCCTGTTGGTGCAAATTCAGTTATGGAAATTGTTTTCATCTTTCATCAGGATCAAGTCATTGAGCCAATTACTTATGAATGTCATGATCCATTTCTTATCAAAAGTCACTATTTGATTAAGAAATGGATCATTTGAATTTGATAGATGCAGCATCAAAAACACTTTATGACCAAGCTTGAATTCAGTTAAAAAAAAAAAAAATAAATGCATTTGTTCTTGTTTCATGTTCAGGATGAGGCATGTAGAATGTTTTATGATACTGAAAGAGATTGATATAAAATTAACAAAGAGGACACTTTAAACATTAGGAATGAGTAATATATTTCTCTGTAACTATTATAATGATATATTAAAACATAATTAAAAGGTTTATTATAAAGGCGGACATTATTTTCCGAGCAACCAAATAATAGTGCAGTTTTTAATGATGTAAGAACAAACTTGACATTTTTTTTTGTTTTATACTAATGTTCATTCAAAGCCCAAGAACCACTCAAGGTAGAATGTTACTATGTGGAATTATATTCATGGAGGAAAGGACAAGTGTCAAGAGCATAGAGTTGAGGTAAACTTTTAGAAGGAACAGGAAATAAGAGTTAAACCTCTACTCCTGTTCAACAGACCAGGGAGGTGTGTGAACCGGACGATTAGACAAACCTATCGACTCCTACTGGTGGAGAAGAGAAAAAAAAAATAAAATTAAATAGTTAATGAATAAACTTTCAGAGTTCAGGTGCAGACATCAGGAGTACAGAGCTGAAACAAACTTTAGAAGGAACTGGAAACCCGATTCTAAATAGTAAACAAGGAATAAACCTCTACTCCTGTTCAAAAGACCATGGAAGAGTATGAACCAGATGATAATCACTATATTGCATCTCATTTTTCCCACAAATTCTTATACACACTTTGGTTTTTATACAGTCGCTGTGTAGGACACCGATTTTGACACAAATTTGTTTTTGTAAATAAAACTAAAGTACAAATAACTCATTAACTCCACATCTATATATTATGGGTCTTGACCTGGGATCCTCATTTCAGTCACTTCCCCATCACTGTAATGTAGCTCCCCTGTGCCTTTTTTCTTGTAATATCTTCATGGCATTTGTTCTGATAAACTTTCCACAATGGTACCTAAACTTTATCTATTTAAGCACAGTACCAGATTGGCAGCAAGGTGTCATCATTTTTCCAATTTAAATGGCTAAATGCAATCATAAGTTCTATGCTAACAGTTTCTTCTCTCACACTTCTTGTTTGTGGAATGTTCTTCCAGCTTCTTGTTTTCCAGTCAAATTTGATCTTAAAAAATTTAAATGCAATGTCAATTGATATATTGTTTTCTTAATTTCTGTTCTTTTATTGTTCTCTCACCTTAATATTTTCTCATTCTCTCACACTCAGTAACTACTTGCGGCTTAATGGCTTTATTGCCTTGCTTGGGATGAAATCAATATTTTTTGATTTTGACAAATTTTGTGGGTAGATGAATTAATATTATTCTAGAAAATCTTTTCCCAGTTGGGCCAAAAAAATGTTTGTTAATAATGTATTCATGAAATTATGCATATTTTGAATATTAAGAAAATGTTAACATTAAATTTACAATTTATTAGAAAAACTATTCAGTAATGTTTAACTAGTGTGCATGAAAAAAACTGTCAAAAGAACAGTTACTTTCTTGACACCACCATTATGGTATCCACTTTTGACTCCCTTGGCAACATTTGTTTTAAAAAGCAAAACAGATATATTTATTCAGATTTTCTTGTTTTATCGTTCATTGGTATATTTTATAAAATTATGAATATTTGTTTTCATATTTATTTTTAAGATGGTAAATAATAAATATTACATTGTAGTTGGTTCCCAAATATTTATAATCTTGTAAATAAACATTGCTGAGGGAGTCAAAAGTGTATACAGTAATAGCGGTGTCAAAGGAATAACTGTCCTTTTTGACACCCCATTTTTTTTGTGGGCGGGAAGCTTGAGCATTGCCAACTATTCTTTTTTTATTGTTGCATTTTTATTTCTGAAGTAATCTTTATTTTTCTCAACTGATAGAAGGTGAGGTGAAATAACCAGGTTGCAAAAGAGAAAGGATATTTTAAGTTATGTCATTTAGAAAGCAGAACTTTAACTGCAAACGGAAGGTCATAGGTTGAGAGTTGGGGAATGGTCTTTTCATAAGATGACATTATTTTTAAGAAGTACTGGGGGATTCTTTTAAATGTATGAAAAATGCTGAATGATTATGAAGTGAATAAAAAAAAAAAAAAATTCAAGCTGAGAACTTTTCATCACCCCATCGTCTGTGAGGAGGAAAATAAGATTATTTTTGTAAAGTGTCATGCTTTTTGAAATGTCATGCTTGAATCAATGTCGTCATCATCATCATCGTTGTTGTTGTTGTTGTCATCATCATCATCATTCTCCCCTCTTTTTTTTTTTTTTGTTATTCAACATGTCTGCACAATGAAGAAATGAATTAGAAAATAAAGAAACACAAAACAAAAATGCATTCAAAACAGTTTATTTGTCATATGTACAAACAAATGATTTTGGATGAGATTCACAAGAGACGTAGTAGTTGTGTTTGTCGGATAGCACAGCTGTCTGCAATGAGAATCACGCTTTCTTTTTTTTTTTTTTGCTTTTTTTGTTTTTTTCTTTCTTTTAATGATGAACAACTGGAGATAAACCTAACACAAAGAAAGGAGTGGGGGGAGGGAGTAGGACGGGGGTGGGCAGGGCGATTCAGTCATCATCATCTTAGTAATAGTAGCAGTTAGTATTGTACTAGAAAAAGAGAAGGTGCGTCATTGTTGCCAAGACAACAATCATCGTTGTATTTCAAGTGACCAGTATGCTGACTGGTGTCGTTAAGTGATATTTATAACAAGTATTTCAGTATCTGTTTAGATAAAGACAAAGAGAGAAAATTCTGTTCTTTCAGTATTTTTTTTTTTTTTTTTTTTTATTTCCTTTCTCTTTCAAAATTTCATTTATGAAGAATTGTCAATATCCACTTTAAATCATTCGAACTATTGTTTTCATCTTGACATCCCATATCAGTTAAACAATGGACACCTGAAGATGGTTAGATGGTACATGGCTGAAACATTGTCTATAATAATACAATGATCAAAATGTGAACAACAGTCCAAATAAATTGAAGTGGACACTCCTTTCTCTTATTTATCTATCTACCTACCTACCTACCTACCTACCTACCTACCTATATACTTCTGTTGTTTTTCTTTTTACATGGTAAGTGATATTTCCAAAGTGACACGGAGCATCGGAAAAGGCCATCTCAGCACATGACTCCATAACCTTAATACTTCCACATCCATAAATACTAATATATTAAAGAAAAATATTCAAACCTTTTTTGTCTTTTAAAGATTAAATTTTTATCATCCTCTTTAATATCTACATTTAGATTAAATATACAAACTGCCAAGTCAGAGGTAGGGATTGAATCCTACAACCAAAATCACCGTAGTCAAATTTTTACCATTCTATAGCAAATCATTTGAAAATAAAATCCTTATATTCATCATTGGTGATCAATGGATTCATTTGTAATTTTCTGAGAAAAAAATAAAGTGGGTTTCTTGAGCTGATCACCTTTTTCTATCTAAAATAATACAGGGTACGGCAGGAATACCTCCCACATAATCGTAAAACATTAGTGGCAATGGAGTCTTCATCTAGGTAATGTCTTACCATGTGGGAAGTATTTCTGCTGCGCCCTGTACTTGATGAAAATAATCGATACAGGTTAAATATCTTAATTTTAATTAAATTTTATACTTTCCTAAAAGACATAAATAATACATAATCACAAATTATATTTTTTAATTATAAGCAGTAATTGTTTTCTTCACCTATACACATTTTAGATATGCAGGCTTGTATATGAAAAAAATATGAAGTTCATTCAAAATGTTATTATATATATATATATATATATATATATATATATATATATATATATATATATATATATATATATATTATATATATCATTAGTGATAGATAGGAGAAAGCTTAGTTGAGACACAAAAAAAGAATGGGATGAAGAAAAATAGTGTTAGATGAGTTTTTCAAGTAGGGAGGGTGTGCTTGTCGCAAAAAATCAGCATTTTATATTATGGCTATATATCAGCTGGGCTTGGACAGTGGCACCAGTGAAACACACATAAACCATAATGAGAGAGAAATATCTAATGAAGAAAACCAATATAGATTTTCTTTTTTAAATACGAGGGAGAAGGATAAAAATTTGGGGGTGGGAGTGATGGAGTGAAGAGAGAGGGAGTCAATCCTTAAATTCTTTTTGGAAATATTCTTACCAAAATTCTAAAGAGGTAATTACTTTTGAACTCATCTTACATTTCCATATTTTGCACAAGAGAAAAAAAAATACTTGAAAAGTCAAAGCAATAAATGTCTTAGTAAGATAGCTTTTATTTTAAATTTTTGCATAAACTTCTTTTATTGTTCATAACAAACTAGTCTTTAATTTCCCTCATGATTGATTCAGCACCTCAACTTCAGAGTTTCGTAGACAAACCTTTTGAGTAATTGTTTGGTCCACTTTCTGACAAGTGGTACAAAACTCTGTAGTAAAAGTGCTGAACATTTTTTTTATATATATATATATATATATGTGTGTGTGTGTGTGTGTGTGTAAAACCATATTAAAAGGTAAACATATTAAAAAAAACAAAAAAAAAACACTATTCACTCACTACTAAAGTTTATTCCAACACACTCTTCAGGTAAGAGTGTAAATATTATACTTTTAATCACCAGGATTTTTATAAATGTAGGAATCTATACAATTTGCATCCTCGTTCCCCCAACTTCTTAATCTGGAGCTAGGTGTGCCAGGAGATATTCTTTACATTTATTTTACCTTTTAATGTGGTTTTATTACTGCTTTGATTTCAAGCATTGAGAACTATTGCAAACTACCATTTTTATTTTTTACCAAGTGTGGTTTACAAATTTTGGAACATTAATATTGATTATATATTAGAAGTTATAAAACTGCATTTTGGATGATAAATTTTGTACACTTATGTATATCAGTTGAGGAATAGAATAAATATGGATTTCTTTCTTATTTTCTTGTATTTTAAGTAACCATCTTCATT
Source organism: Acanthosepion pharaonis (assembly GCA_903632075.3). Taxonomy (NCBI): domain Eukaryota; kingdom Metazoa; phylum Mollusca; class Cephalopoda; order Sepiida; family Sepiidae; genus Acanthosepion; species Acanthosepion pharaonis. Next base: position 1,031,077 of record CAHIKZ030000368.1, on the reverse strand, counting down.
TTATTTTTTAATAGGGACATGGCTGAGGTAAGGGTGGGCTGTGGGAATCTTCTATGAGTTTTTGTAACAGACATCAACTCTTATTAAGAAAAAAACAGACCTTATGGAGGTATGGTTTTCTGAAGGTTAGAATTTGACACAGAATGTGTTTTATCATTTGTCTTTTAAAGGGTGGCTGATTGGAGTAAAGAGGGTGATGTGGGGGTTGATTGGGGGTGGGGTCCTCCAGTAATGTTAAAAAGGGTTAAGAAAACAGAAGAGTTTGGTATTCAGTAGTGTATGGGTGAAGTTGGCCCCTAATCTAACTGAACCCAAATCAACACAGGATAGAGAGACTACTGTCCCTAGAGAAAAAGGCAGGGTAGAAAAGGGAGTTTTGAATCAGGGGATAACATTAGCCATATACAATGAGCAAAGTATCTTATCCATCACTCCAATAATCTATCTGTACAAATATTTTTAGGAAAGGTGAGAAGAACATGGTCATTTATTGTCAATTTAACAGTGGTTCATTTTTAATAAGTGTATCAATCGACTGAATCATAAAAACCAGTTATTCTGATAATAAGGAAATTAAAAAAAAAAACATTATTATTTTCTTGTCCTTTTCACTCAATAAATTGTTTTTTTTTTTTTTTTATCCCACAAGTGGTAGATATGGCACCTGATTCAAAGATTCTTTTTTGGTAGTGGAGGGGGTGGACAAAATGCAAACAAAATCAAGAAACAAAAAATTTAACAAACTGGAGCCAGGAAAAAAAAAAAAAATCAATTAGTTAAACATAAATTGTTTTGTTTCAAAGTCTTGCAATCAAGAATTATCCAAATTTAGACAAACATTTTTTTTCTTTTTTTCATTCTACTTAGCAAATTATACAATTTTAAGAGAAATTAAATGCCTTTTTTATATTCAATCATTTTTTTTTCTTTTTCAGTTAATATATATCATTTTTTTGTTTACTTTTCAATATTTTTCATTATAAATTTCAGTCAGAAGTCAACCAATATATATATATATATATTTTATGAGTTTTATATATATATTTATATATATATATATATATAAATAGATATATATACACACACACACATTCAACCACAATTTTTTCACTTTCATTATCAGGCATACACACTCGTTCGATTAGGAAATCTATATCCTTCTGTTCATGTTTATTTTCTTTTAAGCTAATACATGGCAGAACACTACATGGGTAAATATAGTTTTTTTTTTTAAGTTTTCTTTTTAAATAAAAAAAAAAAGAAAAAAAGGAAATATACCCCTCACAAAAAAAAAAGACATTTTAGAATTTTAAAAAAAAAAATATGTATTTTTTTCCTCAATTATTAGCTCTCCACTTTTTTTTTTATATTATTCATTAAATCAGAATTTTCACCTCTTTATAGAATTGTTAATTAGAGGAACAAGACTTTGGATAAAGTCATCAAACTAGAAAATTACTTGGAACAATAGGAAAACAATTTTCAGAAAAATACTTTACAAAAATTATTCAACTTAATAATTATTAACATATTCTGTTAATTTGAACTGACAACAGTTTTAATTTAATAGATTTTATATCAGTAATACTTTATATATATATATATATATATATATATATATATATATATATATATATATATATAATACATGCATTAATTGATTATATATCAATTTACTTAATATACAGAGTGAAGATTAAGCCTTTTCTTTTAACCATAAACTGTTCTACCTTTGATAGGGATATTTCAAAAATAAAAATAAAAAGTGTCTGATTCCACAGGTTCTCTCAAAATTTTGAATAAATTTTTAAAAAAGCTTTCTTTTTTTCATTCTTTTTTATGCTTTGAAGGCATTAGTCAAAATCCACATGTAATATTGTACATGTGGACTGGTTTCAAATATATATATATATATATATATATATATATATATATATATATATATATATATATATATTTAATTTTTTTTTTTTTTTTTTTTTTTTTTTTTAAATCAGCTTGTTTATTTTAAGCTCTATATTAAATATCGCAAACCAAAATATCTGACATGTATATTTTCTCTGTGGGTCCCAGATATGGCAGTAAATATGAAAAAGAACAAAGCTAACATCAATCAAAATGGAAAAAAAAAAAAAAAAAAAAAAAAAAAGAAAAAAAGGAAAAAAAAACGCTTACATAAAGTTCATTTTTAATAAAGGAGTAAGTTTATTGTACACAAAGTGAGTGTATTTTAGTCTTTCTGTTCCTTAGCTGGATCTATGTACACCAATATATGAAGTAAGTGTGGCCTGCAAGAAAAATTATCTGGGAATGTCTGCGGATGCATTGCATGTGTGTGTGTGTGTGTGTGTGTGTATATATATATATATGTGTGTGTGTGTGTGTATATATATATGTGTGTGCGTTCATGTTCTGTCTGATATTGATATTTATAGAAACACAGGGAATAATGATTACATTGGGATTTATATTTAATTTTATTTTTTTGTTGTAATATATACAAAAAACATCAAAAGATAGCAATGAGTGTACAATGTAGTGTACGCCTGTTGCTACCCATCACATACCATTTTGCATTTCCGACATGTGTGAACTGTCCATAAGTACAAGTTGACAAAAGCATAAGTGAAATTCTCAAACGAGAGAGGGGTTCAACTTTATGCATGTCAGGAGGGGAGGTACAGGGGGGTGGGGAAAGAGTGTTGGTATACATGTGCCCACACAGTTATTTGCAGAGGGTGTTACTTTGTTAGTCGACCACAAGTTCACTAGTGAAAATAAACAAAATCTTGAAGTAAGAGATGAGAATAATTAAAAAGAGAAAAAAATTTTTGCAGCTAAAATATTTGGAGAAAAGACAGTAAGAAAAGTTGGCCAAGAAAAGTCAGACTTAAATTCCAAAAGTGAGAAATCAAGCAGTATTGACATTGAAGAAGTTGCAAGTGTTTTTTTCCTTTTTTTTTTTTCAAAAAAAAAAAAAAAAAAAAAAAAAAAAGCTTTTGAATTTACAAGAAAATCTTAAATCATAGTATAGCTGTTTCCCCTGTAAACTGAACTTTCCATTAATGTGTGTGTGTGTGTGTGTGTGTGTGTATATATATATATATGCTTGTCTGAATCATCTTCAAGAAGCAAGAGCAAGATCTAAAAGGTCAGCCAATCTAACAGTGATCTCATCTCACAATCCTCACTCTTGCTCCATATGTGACCTCCTTTGTAAATCACTAGCAGGTCTTAAATGCCACAAGATTATCGCACAAAATTTCATAACTGAATCAACTAAGCTGTCAGATCCTCATACGTCAAAACTGATGGGAGTGTCCATTATGTATAGATATACACACACAGACACACCATGAAACTGTTTTTACAGACATGGTTTATCTCAGCCAGGAAACAGTTATATTTTTAAAAAAGTGCTCAATACACAGTAAAAAGAAAAAAAAAAAAAAGAAAAAAAAAGTGTAGAGCTAGTCAAGATCTAAAATATTACAAACACTCTTTTTTTCTGCTACTTCAGTTTCTACAAATGAAGGTTTCCTCAAGCCAGTTTTTTTCATTGCCTGAGAAAGCCTTCATTGGTAGAAACTGTGGTAGCGGAAAAGGTTAGTGTTTGTAATATATATATATATATATATATATATATATATATATATATATCTCTATGCTCTGTAAATTTACATTGAGCACTATTTTGTAAAAATAAAAATATCTATAAGAACACCGGATTATATATCTTACTGTTCTCTTTTCTTTATATATATATATATATATATAATCAGCATATCCTCATTCAAACAAGTTTCATTGAATAATAGACATATTATGTTTATTTTTATAATGATCTTTTCCAGTTCTCTAATCAGTTTATACATGTTAAGATGAAATTCACTAAGATAGGCATTGTAGATTTTTCCCACCCAAGTACTTTCGATCTTCTCAAAGATCATCCTCAGGAGTGAATTACAAAGACAAACTTATTGTAAAGGTGAAGAAATTAAGCGTGCCATTCTGATTTTTAAATATTTTTTACATATTTTATCACAGTTACAATAAGTTTCAATTTGTAATTCACTTCTGAGGATGATCTATGAGGAGATCAAAATTACTTGGCGTCTTCCTTGATGAAAATCATCTTCAAGATACTGATTAGAGAACTGGAAAATATCATTATAAAAAATAAATAGACATAATATATCTATATTATTCAATGAAATATATGCATATATATATATATATATATATGTGTGTGTGTGTGTGTGTGTGTGTGTGTGTGTGTGTGAGAGAGAATAAAGACAAAACTTAGCTGTGTTTTATTCCTAAAGTCTATCAGAGGATGAAACAAGTCAGCTAGGATAAGTTTACTTTTTGTCTTTATTCATATTGTCCTTTTTGCAGATACATTTTTAGTTACAACTGAAATTATATATTTATATAAAGTAAATAAATAAATTTAGTATAATTCGGTAGTAATCGCTTTTTTTAAGTTTTTTTTTAAAAGGAAAGACATTCTATGTTTATTCAATTTACCCATCAACCTTTCTTTGATTTGGGATGTTTTTACATCTGCATCAGCCAAGTTGTCGGAAGATTACCAATTTGGAAAAGATAATGGATAAAGTCAAGAATATATATATATATATATATATATATATATATATATATATATATATATACACACATATACACACACACACAGTACTAAATTAAATTAAATGTTCACTTATCTTGTTCTTACTCAGTTTCACAGAGATTACATCCATTTGTCAGGGGGATTTGATAGTAAATTTGTTTCTGTGTTTGGAGATTAATTCTGATAAATTGATGTAGAGAACAACATAAGTGAACATTTAATCTTATTCATTATTATTAATGTTCTGTTTATAATTACAAAAAACATTTGCCTTAAAACGTTACCTTCCAGAAGTATCCGGGTCAATCATTTTATTTTTTGACAAAACACAATCTTTCTTATTGTTACACACACACACACACACACACACAATATATAAAAAGACAAAAAGATTTTTTTTTTTTTTTACTGACAAGTTTCACCCTCTGAATGACTTTATCTAGGCAAATGTAAGGATTTTATTTTGCAACAAGTATTTATAAACAGAAGTAAAAATTTTATGTTTACAAAATTTTTTAAATTTAAGAAGGCTCTTAAATATTCTTCAGTATCAAATTTGAAAATTTTGCAAAGCTAACATTTTTACTTCTATTTATGAATACTTGTTGCAAAATAAAATCCTAATATTCATCATGGATAAAATATATTGGTAAAGAAGTTTTACTTTTGTCTATATTTATATTGTCTTTTTAGAGAAAATTTTTTTGTTATATCTGTTTTTTTTTTTTTTTTTTTTTTACACACACACATATATATATATATATATATATATATATATATATACACACTTAAATATGTAAGCACACATCAAACTAAGACCAGTTTGTCAAAAAGCCACAAAGATGAATTATCTAGTGAAGATTAACCTCACTACAGCAGTAATGGTGTGTGTAAGTTGCTTGCTAACTCCTGCTCTACACCCAGGGGCACACATATAGGAGTAATCATCATTTTATTCTAATATATCCTTATCCTGTTTAAAAAAAAAAAAACTTAAAGAATCTGCAATTAGGCTATGAACATTAAATCATTATATATTCTGACTAATATCTTCATCATAATAAAAACATTCTTTTTTTTTTTAAAAGAGTTTTAAATTAGTTTCTTGATATTAATTTGGCAATTATCATAGATTAAAAGGCAAATTACAAATTCTTGCTGTAAAAACTTGCAAGCAAGTAAATGTAATACAAACAGAAAAAAAAATATTTTAACAATATATTTTCATGATTAGGTTTTTTGATTAACTGGAAACTTCTATAATGTTCTAAAAGTATTCATGGCAGGTGAGAAAAGAATCAATAAGCAGATTGGTCATTGGTTTTCAGGTGGGCAGTTACTTTACTTTGTTTCATTTTATAATATGCTTTTAGTTAAAAAAAAAAAAAAAAAAAGTTAATTTTTTTACTAAAGATGAAGATATTAGTCATATTTGGATTGCTAAGAGCAATTGATGTTTCTTTTGAAATACATTTAGTTAGAAAACCATTAGCAAGTGTAATTAACAGCTGTTATATGCAAAGAAAAAATATCTGAGAAAGATTCTGAAGCCTCAGGTTAATTTCAAGATTAAATTTTAATGGAAAATTCTTTTTAATTAAATAGAAATTTAGTTGAACAGAACTACACAAAGAATTAAATTTACTTGAGAGAATTATTTTGAACCTTCCGATTCAGACATAACTTTCATAAAAAAAAGAAAGAAAGAAAAAATGCCAACACAAGTATTACTTCTTCAAAATCCTGCTTGTATACTGGCCCCAAAAGACTTTAACCAACTTGTAGCATCTCAGCAAAATTATTAATATAGCATTTTTTTTAGCTATCAGAAGAAACATTAAATCAAGGATTAGGTTTTCTTTTTCCAAATTTAACTTTAAAAAAAAATCTGTTGGTAAAATCTTTGCTGTGAAATTGGAAGTAAGGTTATTAAACTTAATTAGTTTGTTAAATCCAGTAAATTGATCATATGGAATTTTTTTAAATAAGTCTTTTCAGTTTCATGATAGCTGAGAATAGAGCAGAGTAAATTAAATTATTTTTCCTCCATATTAATTTTTATCTTATTCTCTATTATCTAAATATATATTTTACTTTTCAAAAAGCATGCTAAAAATTTAACAATATCCAATTTGTTATGTTTAACAAGCTTTTAAAAATATTCATATCAGTTTTTAACAAAATAGAAAATTAAAAATACCCTTTTTTTTTTTAAAACTAAAATTTACACTAAATACTGTTCTTTTTAAGTCGACTTAAGTGATTCTAGCAGAAATGGTGGATCATGTGACTACCCACTGACCAATCAAAAGCAGAGTCACACAATTTTGGTGGATGCAATATTGGTAGGAGATGTTGATAGTTGGAGCCTTAATAATATTGACTGTTCATTTATTTTCTTTCTAATGTCGTAGTCATTATACATAACATCCTTGATGTTGTTGTTGAGCCTTCTCGGCATTTTTTCTCCTTTTTTCACCCCACAATTTACTTGACAGGGAATGAGTTTGTTGCTTGTCGTGTGGCAACCCATCCAGTGAAAACATCTCTGGAAAAGAGTAAAGAAACATTGGCTTTAGTATATCCTATCTTCTTTCCCTTAATACAAAATTCAATTACAAAAAAAAAAAAAAAAAAAAACAAAGGAGCAGAAAAGAAATAATTATAATAATAATGATGATGATGATAAATTTAATACTTGAATACACCAATATTGCAGAAAGTTCATTTTAATACTTTTAACAATGTTAAGTCTTGCTGATGTCACTAACTCCACACCATTTCAAATTTGTTTCCCTGTAAACAGAAGTTTTGAACTTCTGAAACTAATGCAGTTCTTATCCTGGATTTCATTTTGGTTTTTAAATCTGCTCTTAAGCAGATTAAGGATTTTAAACATGGGGGAGAGGTTCATGTGTATTATGAAAATTTATGTCCACTGCTGCTTTTATAAATATAGTCATTGTGCAGCTCTGAGTTTGACACTTAATTATTTACTTAATTTCTTTGTATTAAAACATGTACTTTCTTATAGTGTAAAGTTTATTATTAACATTATTTTTAGTAGCTACATATGTTTGAATCAATATTCCTGTTTTTTTTTTGTTTTGTTTTTTTTCTTAAATAGTGAAATTAATCTCAACTGGCCTAGATCAAGAAGTTTGACTAAAGAAAGATTGTGCCTCCAACAAGAAACAAACCTTGATTCACTTTTCCCACCAGGGAAACAACTTTATTTAGTTGAGGTGGAGATAAATGAGTTTTGCCTTATCATGAAGATCTCCAGTGGCTTAATCAGTAAGGGCATACTTTGGTGAAAGGAATGGTTTCCCTAATGGAAAAAGGGAAAACAAGTTGTCAGGAGATACGTTTTTCTTTAATAGGACTTCTTGATCTAGGCCGGTTGATATTAATTTCACTTAAGAAAAAGGATATCAGTTCAAACATATGCACCCACTAATAATAACATTCATAGTAATAAGGAATAATGTCAGATTTAAAAAAAAAAATTAATATAGGATTCAGACAGACTTTTACAAGATTATTTGCATAAATTTCTGGCATTATTACATTTAATTTAGGCATTTTAGTTATCTTAAATTTTCAGCTATTATTGGACCATAATAACTTTGTTTTTTTATGGCTTTAAAAATAATAATGTCAACAATTCGGGTACTGCTGTATCTAGTAATTTGGGTACCATAGAAATTTTCCTTAATTTTTAGTATTGGTCTACAGAAAGGTTAAAAAAATAAATGAAAAACTTAAGATGGAAATAAATCTGAATGATTCAAAGTCAGGGATTAAGAAATTTGAAATTTTCTTTTTTCAAAATACAGACTTTATTACAAATAAATTGGCTGTTTAAGTAAATTCTTGAAGTTTTTTTTTTTTTTCAAATGAGAGCTGATAATTAATTTTTGTAAATCATGTTTAGTCAACTAAGTATGGTTTTAAATTGAAACCTATTTCCTACTTCATAGCAACAATGGGTGACAAAAAGAACAGGAAACCATCAGTCCAAAAAGAAAAAATGACCAGGCAATTGCATTTGAAATGAATCCACATGACAAGGCATTTAACTTAAAAAGCAAATTAAATGTAAGTTTTTGGTTTAAGGTTCTGAACTTGTTTACCTTTTACACCAATTATTAGGTATTATCTTTCAAAGTAATAAAATGACAGTCATTATATCACTCCCCAAATCATTTAGGATGAACCACATCTCTAAGAGAATGTTACTCAGTTTTGCTGCTTTAAGAAAATGTTGAAATTCAACTTAAGTTGTAGGACTTTATAAAGTAAAAATTAATTGAGATATTTAATGAAATATTTTAATGCTTAAAATAAACCTTTCAATCATAAAAATTAATCAGCACATGTCCTCTGTAATTCTTGATATGTATTAAAAATTATTTGATCTTATTAAAAGAATTTAGTTTATCATACAAATAAATTGAAAATAATTGATCAATTCTAAAATGGTGTTTTTCTAAAGAATTTTAATGGCTTTAATTTTTTTTTAATAATACAATATATTCTTAAATACTGTTTCCAACTTTGAATTATGGATTCATGAAAAAATATCTCAATATTTGCATGCATGGTTAAATTTAAATATTTTCATGCATGGTTGAATTAGGATGTTGAAAATCAGTCATGAATTTATTAAAAATCAGCTAAAAAAAACAAAACAAAAAAAACAAAACATTTTTTCTTTAATGATTAAAATTATTTTGTATTTCATTTTCGCAGAGCAAATATTGTTGCTCTGTCTTATAAAGCTTTTGAAAACAAAAACAAAAAATTGACTGCATAAAACATTGTAAATTTTATACAGGAATTCTTTCAGCCCAGTTTGTCTCTTGCTTTTTAGCACATTTCAGGGACTGCGCTATTTAGCCTTTATTTCTGAGTTAATGTGTTTTTCAACCAGTTTTCTGGTCTTAGTTGTTTTGATCCAAACATTTTGATTGCTATGCCCTTTAGATTCTTCAATTGCCAAAATACTATGATAAAAGCAAAGAGACTAGGAAATAAACCTCAAAGAAAGAATGGATAATACAGGCCTACCCTAGAGAAATTGCTGTTTTGATCCAAAAGACCAGAGTAAAAGAAAGATGTACAAAATATTTTAGTCCTTATTTCCAGCACATATAAAAAAGGTATATTTATATTATACTATAATCTATTTAGGGTGCAATAGAATTATACCTTGATAAAAAAAAAAAAAAAAAAATAAAAAAAAAAAGTGTACATACCTCAATTAAGAAAAGAAGTTTATGGTAATTAGCTGTTTCCTTATAAAGAAACATTTGGCATTCATTGACCAAACAAAATTACTGTTGATTGAAATTTATAAAATATTTTTTCTAAAAATAGTTTTTCAGGAAAATAAATTTCTCACGTCCACTGTTATCGTTCCTTTCTAACCTTTTTCCTAACCTTTTGTTTAAGGTAGTGTGGAAAGTAAACATCTTAATTATGCTATTATTTTCTCTTCTAGTTACATGTGCTATCCATATTAGTTGTTGCTGTTTTGGAACTCTTAAAGTTATGTAGTCATTGTTAGTTGGTAAAGTTCTTTGTGATTCTGTATCGACAGACTGTGATATCTGATGAAGTACAGTCCTCTCTAAGAACAACACAGTTGGCAAAATGAGGCTGGTTGTCTTGCTCAACATAGAGGTACCATAAACTTGTGATAAAATGAGGTATGCATGTCATAATAATGCTTTGTCTTGGAAATTCAGAAAGAAAGTCTGGAAGATAGTGCCCCGGTATAAAGAAACTGATCTGAAAGAATTGGTGTATATCAGTAAGAACACCTAATGTTTGAAAATCTTTTTTTTTTTTTTTTAATTTGGTTATTTTAAACAGAAAATGCCCAAAACTGCAACATCACTAACCCTGTGATTCATCTCCATCATAAAAAAGGTCAGTATTGTATGGTACAAAGGTCAGTACTGTGCAATACTAAAAGCTTAAGAGTCATTTGGATATTGTTCAGATACAATTCAGCAGATTAAAATAGACAAAGTATATATATATATATATATATATATATATATATATATATATATAAAAAAAGACAGCAATGAATGGACATTCCTGGACGGTGTCGCAGCTTTACAGGCAGGTTGCATATTTAAGGGTAGATTATAAAAAAATAATAAAAAAAAAAATAGAAAAAATAGATAAAGATAGAGGAGATGGGGGTATTGGAAGGGCAACAGGGAGTGAGAGAGAGAGAGAAACAGGCCTAATAAAGAACAGACAGAGAGAGAGAGAGAGACAAAGTGAAACAATTATAAAGAAAAATAAATAAATAAGCCAAAAAAGAAATAAAAACAAAAACAATAAAAAAAAACTGCTCCAATTCACAACCAAACTTAAAAATAAATCCAATCATTGCCAGGGTATCACATTATCACAAAAATCATCTCAGAACTTAAAAAAAAAAGTAAATTAAAAAAATATACATTTAAATTTCAAGTCCCAGAAATGAGGGTGGGTGTTGGGTGTGGTAAAGAAAAAAAAAATCATCACGTTCTACACATTGCCCAAATTTCCACACTAACATTCAAATCAAACAGATTGAGCAAAGAAAAAACAAGAAAGAAAAAACAAGAAAGAAAGACTGAAAGAAAGAAAGAAAGAAATTAAATAAACAAAAGCTGAAGATAGAATAAAAAAAAAAAGTCAGCAAGTTCAAACTTTCAATATTCCACTCCCACAAACAAAAAAAAAAAAAATCAATCACAATTGGCTGCTGCTGATGAAGATGAAGATAATAGCTGGTATATATGATATTAAGTATTCCTTATTTGCTTTGTTAGTTTGATTCAGGTGTCGACATTACTTAATGTGTGTGTAATTTTACACAGACTTTATTATACAGAAGTGTATGTATCATGTTTTATCTACATGTAAACTCACACATATTGATTAAAAAGAAATGCTTTTTGTTTTGGCATTTAAAAAAACAAGCAAAGCCAACAATTTTCCAAGTATACAGAAACATTTCTTTGAAACAACGTGTGTGTGTATATATATATATATATATATATATATATTTTTTATAATATATATATATATTTTATATATATATATATATATATATATATATATATATATATATATAGAATATTATTACATATTTTATATATATATATATATATATATATATATATTAGAATATTATTATATATTTTATATATATATATATATATATATATATTTATATATAAAATATATTGTAATTATAATATATTATATATTTTAGAATTGGTATTTTTATAAGGGAAGAATGCCCAAAATTGGTGATAAAGTGTTCATAGATATAGTCACTATGAATCTACACTGCATGCTTTCAATTTCATATGGTTTTCATACTATATATATATATATATATATATATATATATATATATATATATATACACACACATACATACATGCATGCATGCATACACACATTGCACAACCTGTTAGAATTTTTTTTATTGTTGGATGAGGATTTATAGACAACAATATTTTTAGTTTTTTTTTCCAGAAATTATTTGGAATTTGGGTAAAATATTTCAACTTGATATCATAACTTTTGACTCACCCTTAATGAAAATCACACAAGAAATACAAATAAAACTTTGTTTTTCATTAAGCCTTTTTATTAAAAAATTAATTACTTGTTCAACATTTATCACCAACAGCCAAATATTTATAACTGAAAATGTCAATCTGATTATTTGCACACTAAACAACACATTAAAAAAAAAAAAAAAAAACAAAAGAAAAAAAATCTAACACTCCAAACTTAGAAACCAAACAAATCTAGAACAATTTCTCCATCAGTAACAATGATTCTAACACAGGCACCAATTTCAAAGAGTTGGCCTTTTTCCCACCAAATTTGCATGAAGAAAAACAATCTCTGACAGAGACAGATGAAAGAAATAGAAAAGAACTAAAGGAAGGGTGAGGGGGTAATTGGGAGGGGGTGAGTAACATTCTTTTCATCTTTTTTCCTTTACTTTCTCTCATTCAAGTCCAATAAGAAGCCTTGGAAAGCAAGCAAGCTTTGCAATGTGTTGAGACTAGAGTACAACTTTGCTCAGAAACTGACATCCTCATTTGGTTGCTTTCATTGCAATGTTTCAATGGATCATCTCTTTCCAGCGCAAAGGTTTTATCCAAGTTCTAATCCTTGTACAAATCTTGTTATTTGTCAATAAAGATTCAAACTTTTCCACCTGTTTCTCATCTAGAGAAATGTTAAACTTGATACTATCAATGAGTAATGTCATTGGTGGGTTATTTATAAAGAATTATCAATTAAAAAAAAATTGCCTCATTATGTAATTAGTAAAATGTCAAGAAATTAAAGAAAACTTAAACACTTAGGGTTCTACCCACTTTAAAGCTTACACCTACCCAGGTTCTACCCTGTTTAAAACTATCATGGTTTGACTCTTTTTTTTAAAGTTAATTCCACCCCATCTTAAACTCTGTTTAAAATATACACAGTCAGGGTTCTACCTACTTTGGAATTTTTTGCTACACCTTAATATTCTTATAGATAGGCAAATTAAGACAAAAGAAAAAAGTTCCGTTTTGTAAAGAGATGAAATAATCCTTGCATATAAATTACAATAGACTGTGTACTGCACATGTTGAAAAAGAGAATAAACTGATCTTGATTTGGACATTTTCAACATTCTGCTTTGTATTAACAGAAAAAAGAAATCGATGCCTGAAGAAGGCTGTAGGACAGATCAGTCGAAATTGTGAAACCAGAATAAATTACAAAAAGAACAAATTCAAAAAAATCTTGCAATGATATTGGCTCTTATCCCAATTATCAACAAGAGATGGAAAAATGTTCTTTTCTATCTACATATATATCTATGTGTAGAGATTCTGATATATCTGTAAAAAAAAGAATATAAATTAAGACAAAAGGAAAACGTTTCTTCATCGATGCATTTTGTTCTCTGATGGACTTTATCAAGACAAATGTAGAGATTTTATTTTGCAACAAATATTTATAGATAAAAGTAAAAATATTGTTAGGTTTTCAAAATTTTTAAATTTAAGAATGCTCATGTAAGTAAAGGTAAACTATGGATCATGCTAAGTGATGCTTAATAAACAAAAGTGAGTAAATATTGTTATTGTTGAATTGTTTTATTAATGTAATTATTTATTATTTCATTTTAATTTTATAAATTATTTATTCATTTTAAATAATAGCTTTTGATCTAACTGCTTTCTTTTAATTTAAAAATTTTTGTGGTCATGTATGTTGGCTTAGGAAAAAAAGTCCGTCAGAGGATGAAATGCATCAGTACAGAGATATTTTCCTTTTTTCTTTATTCATATGTATTTATATTCTATGTAGCTACATAGATAGGTATAACTACTTAAAGATAAACAATAAGAAATGACTTTTTTCCCCTATTCATTTGTTATTTTATTATAATATTGTAGCATTTGAGTTTCAGTGTTAAAGATGACAAATATGAAATTATCATCATAATAAAGAGTTAAGTTAAAAAAGAAAATTCAAGTTCACATTTTATTATAACTTTAGCAAAAAAAAGAATTTGTGAGGTTTTCTGTATCTGCTGTATGCTCGCAAATGTTTAGTGAAGCCCATATAGCAGAAGCATGCTTTGTGACATTAATTACAGGCCTGGCAACTGGTAAAGGCCTTCACAGAGCTGACTTTTCTTTTGCTTTTTTTTTTGGGAGGGAGTTGATTCTTTGAGAGAGTTTGCCTAATACTTCTGCTGCTTCTAATTCCTACGGAACAAGAATATCTTTTCAGTGGGGCTTAACTTTTCCATCTGCATAATGGCATTTCAAAAACTACACCCACTCAAAAAGTTTATCCTGCTAGTGTTTTTGAATTTCATAGTTGTGTTGCCATATCCAGCTATGGCAACAGAAAACAACTTTGAGTGAAATTAAGAATAAGGACACTGCAATTGAGAGGCCTTGAAAAAGAATGCAGTGCAAAGGGAAGTAATATTAATAATGCAGAGTGTTAAAGGTTAAATTGGCCAGTTAAAAATCTTCATGTTTGTGTAGCTTCAGAAATATTTTTAAACAACTGATAATACAGGCTTCCCCCAGCTGTAGAAAGCATTGTGTATATTTACTCAATTTAATTTAGAGTGGCAAAAGGCCATGATATTGGTGCAACTAGAACTCACAAGCAATGGCATGGTAGAAGAGATATATGTTTTGGTTTGGAAAAAAAAAAAAAAAAAAAATAATTTACAGTTGTAAGAATTTCTTGTCTCACAATTACAGAAAGCTTGTTTAGGTCCAAGTCATTAAGGTAACAAGGTAAGGGAATGTAGGGGAATGATGTAACCGAAAATTTTCTTTTTTTTTTTTTTTTCTCTCTTTTTTTTTTTTTTTTCAATATAACTTTTCATTTGTTTTTTTTTTTTTTCTCCATTTTTCATGTTGCAGGCACTTGAAATTTAGTTGGCTGCACGATGATGTTGACATCCCCCGAGCTTATAATCATGGGTGCTTTTGAAACTGGTGAGGGGGACATGCCCTTCACCGATGCAGAGCCAACTGCACCTGCCTGTAGTCTACCGACAAGCTGACGCCACTGTCTTGGAATGTGCATGGAAATCACCAAAATGTGATGTTTACCTTTGTTGTTTGACACTGAGACAGCAGGGTCGTCCAATTTGGACCGTTTGACTGCACAAGCCGACTCTAAAAATAAAGGAGTTGTCAGTCAAGGTAAGTATAGTGTGGGTGGAACGAAGGAACGAAGAAGGAACGAACGAATGAATGAAGGCCAGGGAAAGAGCATCGGACTGCACTTATTAACACAGTTGGATGCCCCAAGAGAAGGTTGGTATATATTTTATGTATAAATTTGGATGGGGAGCAAGAATCTAATTAATGTTCCATGAGACCATAACAACTAGAAACATAGATAACAAAAGTGAACAAGAAAGGAATCTTTTTTTTTTTTTAATTTCTTTTATAACAAGAAACAAAAGAAAAAGAAAAGTTTTTTCCCCCAAAGGAAAAAAAAAAAAACAAAAATTAAATTTCAATTGTAAACTTAAAATAAAAAGTAAATGAATTAAAATGAAGGGACTAGAGAAAACAATATATCCAGTATGTGGTTCACATTTTATCTAATTGGGAAGTTTAACTAAGAGAAGGTATTAAAACAAAAAAAAAAAGAAAAGGAAAGAAAAAAAATAAAATAAAAATGAATACAGAGAAAAAGATAGAGAAAGAGAACAGGATAATAAACAAAATCTTGACTTTGAATTTGGAAAATTTGATCAAAAGAGATTAAAAAAAAAAAACATACTTGTGAATAAAAACGTCAAATGTTAAAAAATATTTGAAAAATTATTTATATTCAGATTGTTGTCCTAATCTTTGTTGCTGTTATCACAAAATTTTGACCGTGCTGCCTTCCGACCTTCCTTAGGTGTATATCGATCTACAGGGAATTCTGAACTGAACCCTTTATTTAATCTACAGGAGTAGACCGTTCTTGTTCTACTGCCCATGTCTAGGGAACAGTCTATTGCTATATTAAATAAAGGGTTCAGTTCAGAATTCCTTGTAGATCAATATACACCTGAGGAAGGCTGGAGAGCAAAATGGCTGAAACATGATAACCATAACAAAGATAAGGAAAATAGTCCAAATGTAAATAGTGTAAATAATGATAACTCATCATCCAGAAATTCAGACAGAAATTATGTTTGAAAAGGTTTAAAAAATACCAAAATTAAACAAATACTTGATAAAATTAATGAAATTTCTCAAATTTTTTATAATTTGGTAGACATAACAATTACAATGCTTGCTACCATTTGTTAAGTATAGAGTTACTTTAATACTGAAGTTGAAGGGAAAGATAATAAAATGGAGGCAAAATAGAAAATCAACAACACATTAATTTTCTATGTAACTAATCATGAAAGAAAGAAAGAAAAAAAAATTGAAACATTTAAAAAAAAATTGTTTAAATATATTTTAAAGCAGGAATTAAATTTAAAAAATAATAAAAGCAACCTTTTTTTCCTTTTAAAATAATTCTCAGGACTTTATATACAGAACAAATTCATAGGAGAATGAAAAAAAATTACCTTCAGTAAGGTTTGAACTTGTAATAACAAAGCTTCAACAGCTTGACTGCGAAAAACTCGATAGTCAAATGTTAAACATCAACATAATTTTTGTTCTTTAATTTTTAATGATATTCAAAGACTTTTCATCGACAGTATACTTTTCAAAAGTAAGTAAGTCTTTATGCTTTTTCTTTTATTTTACGTCATTATCAGTGTCTTTTGACATTAAATAAAAAGCCAAAGAATTATAACAAAGGATATAGTTATAGTCAGATACAAATGGAAAAGCTTTGTCTTTCACACATAGGTTAACATTTGAACATTGACCAGATTATGCTTGGATGCATTAGATAGTGTACGCTTTGTCTCTCTAAGTTCAAATCTTGCTGGGAGCAATTTCTTTGTTTAACAGTTTTATTGAGCTTTTCCCTTTCTAACAATTTCAATTCATGACCGATTTATTCATGTCTATTTATTTCCTTATTCAAATTGAAAGAAAACAAAAAACAAAGACATGCAAGAATTTTAAATGAATGAGTGCATCGTAGTGTGTCTGTTCTTTATGAAGCAAGCAATTGTTCCAGGCAGTCATTAAAAGTAAATACAGAATAACAATTCCAGCCAAAGAAAAGAGTAACCAAAAGAATTATTCACAAGTCATCTGCAGTGTTTCATGCCCAAACAGTTGGGAATGAAAGTAAACTGACAGGTGGGCATTATTGGTGTTGTCACACCTGGATGATTCCAATCTAATGGAACAGAGCAGCTGAAGACAGCCTCATTTTGTATTTGGGCTAATGACAGGCATAGTTGCTATGCTAATACTTTTACTTAAAAAGCCTTAAAGGGCACAAGTTAAGGATAATAATTAAATTAATGGCTATATAGATTAGAATTTAAATGAATCTAACAAAATTATCACTATTTACATTGACTGTTGTCCTAATCTTTATTGTCACATTCACAACATTTTGGCTGTCATATGATCCAACCTTCTTCAGGATAGATTTGTCAGAATTTTGAACGGAACCCTTTATTTATCCATGTGAGTAGATTGTTCTAATTCCATGTGCCATGTCTTTAGATATCTCAGTTTTAGTTAATCCACCTTGATAATTCTCCAAGGTTTTGTTCACTCCACTGATGCCAGGGATTGAACTCCCAACTTTTTGGGTCAAATCACTTTATGGAGCAATCAACCAATGTTTTTATCCATATGGCCAAAACATCATGAATCTGACAGTAAAGATGAGGACAACAGTCTAAACAATGTAAATACTGTAGTTACAATACCTCATCTCAGAAACATCTCAGACTATTGTCACATTCACAACATTTCAGCCATTATATGCTCCAGCCTTCTTCAGGTGATATTTGTTAGAATTTTGAACCAAACACTTTATTCAGTGCATGGGGATAAATTGTTCTAATTCTATGTAACATACCTTTGGATATATCAGTTTTAGTTAGTTCGCCTTGATAACTCTTTAAGTTTTTGTTCACTCTGCTGATGCCAGGGATTGAACTCACAACTCCTTGGGTCAAGTCACTTTTGGATCAATCAACTAACACTTTTATTCATATGGCTAAAACGTTGTGAATGTAATGGTGAAGATGAGGATAACAGTCTGAACAATGTAAATAGTTACAATACCTCATCTTAGAAATATAAACAAAATAATCACTTTATAAGAATTTTTATTTAAGCCTGTTTTTAGTTTTTTTTTTTTTTTTTTGTTTTGAAAGATTACTTAAGGTAGTAAAGAAATTTGTGTTTGAATCACTCATAATTATTTGAGAATGAACAGCTCAATTTTTGACAAGTGTTCAAAAAAACTGTTTTCATGTTAAATTGAGATGAATTCCAACAAATAATTACATAAAACAAGTTAATTGGCTCCATTCAAAAAGCACCTTGTTGCAATCTGAGATGTGGATCTCCAAATTGAGTTTTCAAATTCCTCATTTGTCCTGAATAATATCGTACTGATTACAAAACTTCAAATAAAACTTGCTCATTTGTTAAAATTGATCTTGTTTCCTTCAGTCACAACTTTGATTGGAAATTTTGGAGACCACTGATCTTGGGCTTTTTTGTCTGATTTGTTTTCTACGGCTTATCAACCTGTTGCAGGTTGAGTAAAGAAAAAATATTCTTAGATTGAAAGAATTGTTTTTTTTTTTTTAGATAATAATGACTTAGAGATACAAGTCTTACTAATTAATCCATAGCTGGGGGAGAAGATGTGGATTAATACCTTTCTCAAAGGTATTTGCATGTAAGTGAATATAACGAACCAAACTGGAACTTGGCTCTCTGATTAACAATTCTGAGCCATTAACCATTAAACCACCACATATCCAAACTTCCTGCGTATTCCCAAGCAGTTACCACTCTAGGTAGTAACCAGGCTTGACATTGCTTAAATTTGGTGACTGTGCAGGAACTAGTGTTTCCACATGATATGGGCGTAAGCATTGATCTTGGATATTAATTTGAAGAAATCAAAGTAATGTGATTAATATCTTTATCTTAATAATTGCCTAGTGTAATATGACAGAAAAAAAATGGGAAGATAATGTTGCATAAAACAAAAAAAAAAAGTGGGGGATCTGTCTTAAAAGTCAATAATTGACATTCTGCCTGCTTTAACTGAGCTTGAACACTGGCTACTGGCATTGTTAGGATTTATGTAACTATCTCAGTCAGATAAAATATTTTATTATATACACAACAAAATTGTTCCCTTTTTTCTTGATCAGTAGCCAATAATATAAATTGAGACCATTTTCTGTATGAAGATAAATTTAGCAAATATAAATAAATCGATCCCTTAGACAAAGTTAAGTAAAATACTTGTTGGAAATCAATATTACACAAACTAATATGGTTAATATTATATTTATTTACATCATTTTCAGAACAAGATCAAAAGAATAGCATATTTGCTGGCATATGAATTGCACATTGAAACTTAAAAAAATGAAAACATTACACTAAATTCAATATCCTTTTATTATGGGCAACAGTCAGCCAATTGAAGCTTGAAATATGCAGCTATAACACTTGGATGAATTGGAGTAAGCTGTAGTCACACAGGCTTACTTTACAAGAGTATTACTCTTATAAACTAAGCATTTTATGGACTAGCAAATGTGACTAGATATTATTGATTGTGTTTTGCTATTTTGTGGGCATTTTATTTGGACTAATAGCTCCATCCAAATAAAATGTTCATTATACGTCAGTGAAGGTTGGACAATCTTTTTACAGATAAAAAAGAGATTTGAAATGACACAGCTGTGTGCCGATGAAAGCCAAGAGTATTAGGGACAGTTTTGAAGAGAATAAGAACTACAACCAGAAAGAGAGAGTTGAAATTTCTGGAACACATGAGGAAAGAGGGCTTGGAAAATTTAGCACTCAGAGTAGAAGAGAAGCAGTGACTAACCTACTTAACAAGTAGGAGTGAAAGTATAGCAGAATAAAGATAAAGCAGGATGGTTAAAGGGTCAAAAGTTACCTCAAGTAACAAGAGAGAGGAAGTTGTGGAGAGTCATAATCATCCATGTCCCAAAAGGATATGGCACATAAAAAAAGAATATCTTTATTGATATTGGCTCTCTTTGCAACTTGGGTGTAAATTCTGAGATTATCTCTTGACAATAACAGTTTGTTGGCGCGTAAAGAAATTTCTGCTAATGTTTTCATCTTTGTGGTCAAAGATGGCCTAGACTGCCAAGCAGAAAAAGGAAATCTTCAAAAGGAAGAAAACTGTAGATGGTCAAAGAAAACATACATCATAAAGAAGGAAAGTCGTTTGGCAGAAAGTTGCATGCTGGGAGAGATAAATAACATATGGAGTAAAAAATATAAATGAAAAGTGTCGCAAGCAGATAAAATAGAAATGACTGACTGGATATTTATTGATATACATGCAATGAATGACAAAATGCAACTTGTGAGAATAACAGTAATAATAATAATAATAATAATAATAATAATAACACAGGAGTAATATTATTAATGAAAATAATAAAAAGAACGAAAGAAATACGAACCGACAATGGCTGACGACGCATTCATTGCTACAATATTCACTGTCCCAGCCAGGGTTATCAATAGCATTGTTTTGACAGCCATTACGGACACACATACCGGGACCAGCATTGCACATGCCTCGGGGCCCAGCCTGACAAGATAAAAAACAGAATAATTACTAGAGAGAGAGGGAAAGAGAGTGAAGGATCATATAAGAAAGCAGATCTCTATCTTTGGCTGGAAACCAAGAGTGTTTTCTAGCACCTCATCTTATGACTAAGAAACAATTCATTGGATAACATAAAATGTTGGTTTGGATTGTTAAATAAAAATATAAGAATATTTTTTTTTTATTTTCAATATTATTGCCCAACATATTTACCATTTTGTCCCACTATGGTCTGCAATCTTTAACACAACTTCCTAATTCCATCCTTCTAGTTTTTGAACAAAGAACTGCTCTAGGCAACTTTTGCAATCTTTATGAAGTGAATTCTATAAATACTCAAAATAAATTGTAATGTGAAATTAAAATGAGTGAATAACAGATGACTGAAAAGTCTTCAATAAAACTGCATCAATTTTTCCCTGGTCATCAATCTCGTTAAAAACATACAGTCTCATGTTATCTGAATCGATTATTAAACTCCGCCTCATAATGAATTCCAAACGTGGCTTTTTTTTCTAAATGTCTGCATTCAATTGCTTTAACTGGAAAGTAGAACTTGCTTGAAGCAATTGTTTGTTTTTCCTGAAAGCAGAGGATTCTCTTCTAATCCAAACATCATTTTTTTGGACGAAGACTTGTCTTTGGTATGGTTACAGTGATCACTCACATTTGATATTGTTGCAAATAACCACTTTCCATTGCTTGTAAGTTTATTTAAAAAGGAAACATTTACATTAGTAGTTTTGTGGAAACCACACATCAAAGTGACTAACATAACCAAGCTGATGCAGATGATTTTCAAGGTTTGTTTTGGATATTTTCAGTATGTTTGCTATTCATTTACAACAATTCCAATTCCCAATTGCTGTTGTAATCCAATCATTACCAACCACAGCTGGTCTGTCCAATTGTTCAATGAGAAATTTTGAGCAAGAAGTTTTGTAAACTGCTTTTGACATGTTTCACAGTCATACATGTTTAAGTAACAATCCTTTCTTTTAATCAATTAATATCTATTGACCTGGAGATTAAAAGTCTTGTCAAAGAAATTGTGCCTCTCAACAGAAATCAAACCTGTATTACCTTTTTAGTGAACAACTTTCAAGCCAAGTGTGCTTTACCATTGAACCATGAAAAACCATCATAGTAGTTTTTCCATAACAGCGTAATTTTTTTTACTTGCATTTTTACCGTTCTTAAAATAAAAAAGCATAATATGCTAAAAATTTTACTTATTTTCTTTTATTATTAATATTAGAATTAAAAAATGAAAAAAATATGTGAATTTTGATTTTTTATAAAGTTACATGTTGATGATGTTTGTCAAAGTACAAGCAAAAGTGACCTTTGTGAATTAGTTAAAGCTAAATGCTCCTACTGCTATCTACTAGCAAAAAAATTTAGTCATGAATAATAATCCCTCTATTGCAGATATAGCATTGCTAACATCTGATTCAAGTTAAAACGTATTTGCGTACTAACATAAGAGAATATTGTGTTTAAATATCTGGGCTGGGACTGCCCAATGGTCACTTTCCAGTCTTGACAAAGTTCAAAAGCATCTATGTAACTTTGTGAGTCATGAACTATTTTCCTTCCCACAACTCCTTTCTCCACAGACAAATCGTTGCTAGCCTCTCCATTGTCTATTGCTATTTTCATGGTAATAATAATAAACTGCTTACAAGATACAGAAAACTAAAGATGGAGCAGCATATCAGTGTTGTTGTATGCTAACAAGAACATTATTATGAGGGGATGTTGAAAAGTCCCCTCCCCCTTGCAAAAAAAAAAATTAGTATTCTGATGACTGGCCATTAAAATATTGATTTTTGAGAAGCATGTTCCTCAGAAACATCTCAGCACCCCCCACCACTTTGCAATGCCGAGGATAAAATAGCCAATGTCCGGCAAGATGGAGGTACAAAAGACTGACTTACCTGATTGACAATGGTCTGCTGTAAGCTGTTGTGTACAGGGGATGCAACTGTGACCCTTGACACCACGTTTTGGGGTGGGATCTGCTGAGGAGACGAGTATGGGATTTGCTGTAAAGGTGGGGATTCTGGGTGCATTGGAGTCATTTGGTTGAAGGTGTTCATTGAATTCACCTTGTTCATTGGGGCAGCGGTGGCGGCGGCGGCAGCGGCAGCAGCAGCAGCGTTGGCAGCGGCAGCAGTAGTGTTTACATTCAATGCCTCCTTGGCATTTATTAACCGGGAGTGAGACTTGTCAGAGCCGATATTATTGTCATCTGCAGGTGTCTGCAATGAAAAATGAAAAACTGAGAAAAGAAATAAAATCAAGGAAAATTAAATTATTACTCAATAAATACAAATCAGTCAGCGTTTGTGCAGATATATCGTTTCTAGCAACTGATTAAAGTTAAAAAATATTTGTGTACTGACGAACATAACACGAGATTAAAGTGTTTAAACATCTGGGCTGGAGCTGGCGAATCATCACTTTCCAGTCCCGTCAGAGTTCAAAAGCATCTATGTGACCTTGTGGGTGATGAATTGTTTTTCTTTCTGCAACCCCTTTCCCAGACAAAAAATTGCTACTCTTTTCATGAAAGACCTACATTTATCAGTTATACTAATGAAGATCTTCACAGCTAGGACCTTACCATGCCACACACACAGAATCAACTCATCCTCATTTCCCTTCATATTTCATTAATAAGAAGGAAATTCCACTCAGTTTCTTCGCCAGAACAGTTTTGTTGCAGAACAGATCCCACAAAGCGTGCTTCCCTGATCATTACAATCTTAACCTCTTCAAGTTTATGGCCAACTATCCTATATATATCTCCTCTTAATATGCATCTGTTACTTTTCCTTGTATTTTTAAATTTAAAAAAAAAAATCTGTACACACCATGCAAGGCAGTAAAGCCACTAAGACACAAGGGGTTGTAGAAGAATTAGAAACAGAAACATTAATGATGAGTGGGAAGAGAAAAGAGTAATCAAGAGGACAGTAGATAGAAATTGCCATTGTATTTAAATTTTTGCAGATTAAAGTTGGCTGAACAGCATGGAGCCAGAAGCGAGTTCCACTAATGAGAATTGTTAGAAAAGAAACTTTTAGCATAGAATTTATGCCCACATTTAGCCAACTCAACTGTAAAATGATGAGATCTCAATGCCAGTCTAGTACTGTGCTTAAATTCATAAAGTCTATGTACCATAGCGAAGAGCTCATCCGAATAATTTTCATGAAAATATTTATAGAAAAGGGGACAGAGAGGCAACCTTATGGCAATGAAAAAGTGAGTGAAGCTGAGCCACCAGATCAGGACCAATAATATTACTGATTCTTTTTTGGATTTTATCAAGGAGCTCAAGGTAAATAGCAGGGGCACCGGGCCATAACTGGCAGCAATATTCTAAGTATCAGCGAATGGTAGACTTATAGATATGTTAAGATAGATTCTGGAGAGAAAAATCATTTTGCACAACACAGTGAACCAACTTTCTTAGCAGCTGACCATGTCATTATAACAACCATATTTAGTAACCATCTATCTTGAGTAACTCTTGGGCCTTGTATTGTATGAAGATTAGCATAAAAAGACTTCATGTTTTAGCCTTATAATTTAACAAGTTGTACATAAAAGGTCTTATTTCATTAAAAGAAATATAGAGAAATAATGATAATAGTAAAAATAAGCTGATATTATACTAATTACAAGTGGATATATCTAGCTATGGATTCTTAAATCATGGTTGGCAACCAGTCTAGGAGAAGGACTATGAGTTCAAACTATAGAGAAGTCAATGACAAACTACTATCTTTCCCAAGAAGTCATGACAATTCATGGATTAACAAAATAACATTACAGAAATAATGGTCACAGTAATAACAGGGTGATACATGTTGTAATCATGAGGGGGATATATCTAGCTATGGGCTCTCAAACCTTTGCTGGATATCAGTCTAGGAGAAAGATAATGACCACAAATCAATCCATTATCTTTCCCAAGAAGTAATGGCAATTTATGGATAACAAGGAAAAGAAACTTGTGACAAGCCATGATCACCTATACAGGATGGACATAACAGTGTTAGAAAAACAAATATCTTTCAGATTGATACAACTGTAGTGAATGTGATCCTTATTGGGTGCACTACACTTGTGACCTTGTGCCATACTAAGCTTAATAAATTTTATTGTTACTATTATCAATATTGATATAATGATGATGAGTAATTCTGATAAATGCAACAGTAATATTATATATATATATATATATATATATATATATATATATATGTTGACATAAGTGAAAAACCTCCCTCTCTGATCTTCTCAAGGAACTACAATGCCAAGAAGAGAAATGTATTGCCATATCAAAAGTTGCAGCAGATATAGGATGGAGGTCAGGATGAGGTGGAAATCAATGTCCAATCTTTTGGGGGCGAGAAAGGAAATCAATAACAATCAAGTGGAATGCAAGCATTGCAAAGAACAATCCCAAGGGATGAAGAACAACAAAGAATCAGTCCAAGCACCAGGAAGCTCAGTGTGAGTGAAGAAAAAGTAATTACATTCAGAAAGCAAAAAGGTACACCAATGGATTGATCAGCCAACTGCTCAACTAATCAAGTGACCAATCGATCACACATAGATGAGAAGGAAATGATTCCTCGTGCAAAGTACTTGCAGTAATTGGGGTTGTTTGGCTTTAAGGAAAAGAGAGTATGGGAAAATTAAACTAGAATCAAATACTGTGATCAAAGAATATTTAATAAATATTTTCCGAAAACATTCCACTAAATACCAAAGAAATCACCCACCACCAACACAAAGTAAAATATCTGACTAGGTTTTTCCAATGATGGTAAGATAGATATCGTCTATCAGCTATAATATTAAGACTAACAAGAATAGTCAATGGAGAGTGATTAACTTAAATCATTACATGACAGGTATTTTTATCTAATTGTGAAATAGCACGTCTTGTTTCAAGAGTTCAATTCTCAAAGGTGCTCCATTATTGTAACCTTGTGTCAAACAAAGTGACACTTACAGATCAACATTCCTTCCCTCTGTCCATCTTAATAATAAATTATAAAATTTGTTGATTTCAAGAGATAGTGTCTTGATCATAAAATGCCATTGTTTTCTTTTTTTTATGTATTTGTCTTGCAAGAATAGAACAGTAAGGGTAAGGTATTGCTTACTGGCACCTCAAGGACACAAGAATGGAGAGTCCTAAGAGACTAAATAAAATTGCTGGAAAGTGTGTATGTATTAGTCACAGCAGTGTATAGAGAACAAAATGAAGGCAAGGTGAATTTCAAAAAGGGTAATGTTATATAAAAAATGCAATTTGGCACTTAACAGGTAAGATAGTAAAGGACATCAACTGATGTCCTTTCGAACTTAACATGTTATCTGAATTCTTATATAAAGTATTTCTGTTTTTAATTTTAGTCATTCTTTTTTTTATCATCTTCCTCTTACTACTTAACAAAACATTCCTGGTCAGATACTCTCAAACTGTTTCAATCCTATGAATACAAAATTAGTGGAAAGAAGTGTTTACTTGACCAAGAATGTGATAAAATACAACAAAAATAAGATGAAAGAAAAGTTGGTCAAAAATTAACAAAGAAAATACTTCATATAAGAATACAAATATCCCAAGACTATTGTTATTACAAAGATGCAAACAATTTGTGAAATGTTTGCTTGGTGATCAACTAGCAAATAACACAAAACATCTAAGAATGAATGGTGGACAAATGATTATTTAGAAGCCATACCACCAACTGAGATGAAACAATGTCCAACCAGACTCTGCAGATTTGGTGCCAAAAAAAGGTATGGTGAGAAACTTTTGAGCTGTTTGTGAAGACGACAAAGCACCTCTTTGCATCGTTTCAAAAATCACGATTCAAGCACCTAGTTTGGATATTGCAGACTTCTGTTGCCTTACAACTGCTTTGTTTATGTGTTATATTTTCAACAGATTTTCCCTAGAAAATGTTTGTTCTTAGCTGCCAGTACGGCTTTTTATTTATTTCTGCCTCAGACACCAGGTACCAGTTATTTGTGCAAAACCACAAAAACGAGATAATTCATGGCCTGTGTCATAATAAAAACTGCCAACATGAGTTATCTTGTGGTTGGCAGTCAATGTATTAAATGGAATTATAAAGCATTAAATTAGGATCACAAACCAAAACAATATATAAAAAAGAAAGAGCAATATACAAACATGAGGGAAGATTATTTTCTTTGTAAATAATCCTTGCCAAATTCTGTGTTATCTGATTGGCAATACAGTATTTTTCCTTGAATTGGGTTTTTGCAATGGAGGGAGGGAATGTCTTTCTATTCCCTGAGATAGTGTAAGTTTCTTTCTCTAACATCAGGCAGTTGGAAATTGGTGTCAATAAAGAGCCTGTCTCTTACCTGTGTGGCATCAAGAGAAATTATATTTGCATTAATCATAGTGAATACCTGGGGAAAGTTAAAAGATAAGTTGTCTCTTACCTGTGACACCAGACTGGCTTTGTAAGCAGCAAGCTGCTTAAGGTATTCCTTTTTGGCAGTTTCAGTTTTCTTTTTGTATACCTGAAATGGAAGAACATAAAATGTTGAGAAGTTTTTGTAATATTTTCCAGAATATAGACTTAAAAAAAAAAAAAAAAAAAAAAACGAAAAAAAATCTTTAGGCATTCATCTAATATACACACAATAAATATATATATATATATATATATAGAGAGAGAGAGATAACACATTGTCAACCATTATCAAAGTTTTAATTCTGACTAAGTTTCTATAAATTTTTATTTTTAAATTTCTTTTTATCGTAACTTTATTTGGGCTGACAGTTTACAAAAGCCAACAGTGTGATCAGAAATCACAAAGGATAAGGTCTCACTAAGACTTGCTCATGCCCTCTTTGATTTGAGGCAAGCCCAGTTAATTATACCAGCTACTCCAATCATTGAGCTACTAAGAATTAATAATAATCATCATCAGATCTACAACCAGATCGGGTCATATGGTCATTGCACAGTTGAGCCCCTGACCAATTCCTTCCACATGTTGAAAGCTGGAGAGGAATTCATTCGTGTGTAGCATCTTGGGACAAATAGACCTGGTGGAGCCCATTCCTCCAACTTAACTTTGTAACAGACACATGGCTGTTGATTGCATTGGGAGACTCTCTACCCTGGCCATTGACTTCAGTCTAGGAAGTCCTCTGTCTAGCAGTTCCAAGTCATCACTGCACTGGATATACTGTCAGTAGTTCAATTCCATGTTCAGAAGGCTAAAACTAATTTTATAAACCTATCCTTCAATCTTTCTTCAGGGTCATGTTTGTTTATGTTTTTACACTAATTTTGATATCTTCCATCATAATTTCCTTTTGTATATGTACATCGTTGAATTTGTTGTGAAACAAAGAGCAGAAATGTAAAACACTGGACAATCTTCAAGATGTTTACAATTGTGTTGTTTATATCTTAACAAAAAGCAGATAATTCATAATAATTGGTAATCATAAATATTAGATCCATGTTTATCAGATTAAAAGTAGAATTTTTTTTCTTGCAAGCTGAACTTTTGTTTTTACTATTGGTTCCAATCTATTGGGAATAGTGGTACAAACATCACCCCTTCCCCAAATTTATAGAAAAATCCTACAGATGCATGCTCGGATTTCTTTCTAACCAATAAAAATGAACAATTCTCAGTCTCACCCACCTTATTCTTGTTCTTTCTCATTTTTAAGTCAGAATGCTATAATCACTTGACTGTATACCTTTTGCATGTGAACACAATTCTAACTTTTTGCCTTAACACTGCTGCTTTGCATAATTTTGACTTGCATTTATATTGTTTGCTTAGGATTATTTTACCCTGTTTTTTTTTTCTTTTCTTATTGTTTATTTAGAACATTGTCAATTCCACTTAACCATGGCCAATTACACTACACTTATATTCAAATCATTCTGGTAGCAGAAGTTTTCATCTTATTACTGTAATTAAGTGGTAAATATGATTTAGGTTTAAATATGCATTTAAGTGATTAAAAAGGTATGAGAAATGAGTTATAGTACACTGATGCAGATGTGCTGGTGAGTGACATTTCAATTTTTGACAAAGTATACAGATACTCCGATCTGAAGTACATGTGCTGATTTATATATAAATAATCCAATTAGGATGTGCAGTGTTTCAATGCATTTCTATAGTAAAATCATTAACAATGTATTTAAATTAAATAGTGAGTTGATACTTTGATACACAGAGAGAGAAAGAGAGACTTGTAAGTAATCTGTTTATAGAGCAAAGACATTCAATACTTACACTTTTGTGCTCTGGATCAAGACCATCCCACATAGATGCAACAATTTTGGAGACTTCACCAAAACTCGCATTGGGATTCTGGCCCTTGATAGCGGCCTGCGTGTCTCGGAAAAACAAGGCATATGCTGATACAGGCCTGCAAAACAAATAAGGCACAAAATTAAAATATCAAGATTTTAACAAAAGGAAAAAAAAAAGAATCTACTATTTTTTTTTCTTCCAATTTGTGGGTAGCATAATCGTTATCAAAGCCAGAGTAGATATGGTTGCCTATTGTTTAGTTCACACTCCTTCCTGATCTTTTGAACAGGAGTAGAGGTTTATCCCTTGTTTTTTGTTTAGGATTGGGTTTCTGGTTCTTTCTAAAGTTTGCTCATTTTCTTTCACTCTTAGTTGCCCTATTTGTCTTAATGGCATTATCGCCTTGCTTGAATTGAAATGACAAAAAAAAAAAAGTAAAGAAAAAAAGAGTGGAATTGAGAAAGTGAGGTCAAATACTGGGTGTCTTTTGCATTCACTTTCACACTAATGTCCCTGGGAAAGAATCAAGAATTCATCTCTTCTCCTCCCTCCGACTATGGGTTAAATAGCAGAGTAGATTAGGCTCTTAAGTCTTGGGCAGCAACCAGTCTAAGAGTCTTTGAATTCCAGAACATGCAGAAGGCAATGGTAAACCATTCATCTTTCCCCAAACTGCATGGCAATTCAAGACAAAGAAAAATCAGTGGAGAGCCATGATTGTCTACATTCTGAAGGGGCATGGCATTAACAAAAAAAGAAAAGGAAGCTGTGGAGAGTCATGATTACCTACATCATGAAAGGATATGACAAAAAAAATAATTTAGTGTGCAATGGACTACAAACTAAATTTTCACCAATTAAATGATGCATGAATAAACTAAAAACTGTTTTCCATATAAAAATATAGTATTTCATACATGGAACTTTTTAAAATTTTTTTGTAGGTTACCAAAGGCATTATCATTTAAAATATTATCTGCGTCTCCAAGTGGATAAAAAAGGGAGCTATATTTTGCAGTTGTATGTATGGTCTTGTGTGCATATCTTTTATGGAGAAAATAAAAATGGTAAGTATTTTGGAATGTAGATATAAATGATAGGGGTGTAAGCTGAGTGAAATTAATAGCAAAAAGAAATAACTACTATATCTATGTGCCTTATCGCATGGTCACTTCCTGTCACCATCTTTTAAAAATGTATTAAAGTATTTTAAAACTGATCCTAGCAAGAAAAAAAAACAAAAAAACTTTTGTGCATTCCTGAATGTTTGTAAATGTTGTGTTCATACTTGTCAGCTCATTTCCTTGTCATTCATGCATTTCTTCATGGATTTGGTCATGGGCACAGACAGTTTAATTCCAGATTCAGGTTATTGAGTTTTGTACTCAATTACCTACCTAATTGACCCTTGACATTCACTCTCTGTTTTCATTAAATATTGATGAAACTGAGTAGGTGAAAAACCTTTGACAGCCTGTGTGTGTAGACTGAGTAAAGATTCCACTTAAATATTCACATGTACCCCAATTGCTGACCCAACAACTGGGAATTCAAACAATAACTGAACACTATTTGTTAAACAAATTCCCCAAAACAGGAGAACAGATGGCATTGTGGCTGAGTGGGGAAGGGAACACAAATCTGATCAAGGATCAAATTCTTTTTTTCCTTAGGATTGTTGGGGCAGGTCAAGAGAAGGACTGTGGAAAAGAAACAGGTAGGGTATGGCTTATCAGAAGAGTGACAGTTGAAACTAGTTGGTACTAAAGGATTAAAACCACCTGGGGTGGATGCAAAAAGAAAAGTGAGTATAAAGTCACATTTCTTTTTTCATAAAGACAGAAAAATTCTTTGATTGATAAATACATTCAATTTTTCTTTGTTCACCTTATCAGCCACATTTTTCTTTTTATATTAGACCATTTATTCCCACATCTACCTTGCACTTATATCCAGTCAGGAGATGGACAATCATAGCTCTCCACAACTTCATTTCTCTTGTTAATCTAACTTTTGACTCTAAATTATCTTTCTTTATCCCAGTACTAATTAAGTAGGCTACTTGCTGTTTCCCATAAGTGTTAATTTTTTCCAGATCTTCTTTCCTCCTGAAATATCCAAGAAATTTCAACCATCTCTAAAGTTTCCTTCCAGTTCCACTTTTTCTTAAAATGTTATTGTTACCTACATATTCTGTCCTCATTTTTTTTCCAATAAAACCAAGACTTCCAAATACTGATTTTCAAAATAGATAAGCACTCTTCATTTGTAAACTTGGTGTTAGACAATCTTCCTACCTCAAATTTGGCTCTGGGCCAGACTATGCTTAGTAAATATCTATATACAACTCAAATTCTACAAACACATTCATAAATATAGACATATTCACTTTGTTTTTAATTATGTATGAATCTATAAAAATTAAGGAAGATCGAAGAGAAGAATTTGCATTCATGTCTATTTATAGACATGTCAATAGTTAAGTAACAACATTTTCTTCTGTAAGAAAATGTTCAAACATGCTTTACAAGTAGAGAGAAAAAGTTTGAATTGTGGGGAACAGAAAGATAAAACCAAAATAAACATTAAAAAGAAATAAAAAAAAAAAACCATTACAAAGTGGAACACCTTGAATACACAGATTAGAAACTTGCTTTGAAGTGGGTGTGATAACTTTCCATTTCTTGTGGTGCCAGTGGCTCCTGTTTGAGAAACTAGATTTAGCTAAGGTTATTATTATTTTGTTTGTACAGCAAACAACAAAGTTTTATTACTTTTTAAATTGAAGCTAACTTTCAGAGTCACCTTTGCCATTGTCTGTTAAATACCTGAGAAATGTTTTAACAGATGACAGAATATATGACACCAATACCTGAAGGTGTACTTGGATAACAAAGAATACCTTCCAAAAACAAAACAAAATATTAAGAAAAAGGAGAATTTCATTAGAAACAAAGAAAAGGAGGCTGACCTACAGTGTTATAGCAGTAATAATGACAAAACTAAATGAGATTATGTGAATGCAGAATGCAATCCTTGGTCCGAGCAGTGTGTACTCAAACTTAGTGAAAACAGGCGAGCAATAACTGAACAGTCCTAAAAATAGAAACTAGGCAAAATATCCTTAGACATGGGCAGTGGAACAAGAACATTTTTTTTAGATTAAATAAAAGGATGAGTACAGAATTTCCTGCAGATTACCCAGATCGATATACACCTGATGAAGACTGGAAGATAGAACGACCAAAATGGGATAGCAACAACAAAAGTAAGGACAATAGTCTGAATCTAAATAAACAATATAGTCATTTAAATAAGTAACAGCATTAGTACGAACTGAAAATAAAAATAAGAGTATGCCAAAGAGTGGTTACAAAATAACTTGCTGAATATCTAAATGCCAAGCTAAAGACATAAAACTCAGGCCAACATCATTTTCCAGGTCTTCTTGCCTCATTATATATCCAAAAATTTCAATTGTTTCTAAGTTTTTCCTTTCATTTCGACTTCTTCTTTAAATTTAATTTAATATTTTTCTCAATATTCATTATATAAAACTAAGACTTCCAAATATTGATTTTTAAAATAGATAAGCACTCCTCATTTGGAAACATTCAATAACCCCCCCCCCCCAAAAAAAAAAAAAAAAAAAAAAAACCAACTAAAAATAAGGTTTTAAATAAAGGCTTTTTATGATAACTACAACACAGCCATTCAGCAAAATAAAATATAAAGTATAAACTATGCAAAACAATATCTCCTCCTGACTCTTAAGTTTAAATTATTGATGGATTTGTTTTTTGATGGATTATCAACCCTTTGTTTTATTTAAAAGCTAACCCATATTTTGGATTGTAGGAAGCTGCTTGGGTATTCCCAAGCGGTCTCCAGTCCAAGTATTGACCAGGCTCAGTGATGTTTAACTTTGTTGATCAAATGAGAGCCGATGCTTTCAATATGACTGTAGGCCTTAAGCTTAAATACATAATCTTGTAGACAAACACTTTTACAATATAAGCCAAAACAGCTGAATTTGTAAATTAATCTATAATCCATTGTGTTTGACTTCTTAGTTTCTATTGAGACAGTCACCGATTATAGCTTTTGTAAAAGATTGTCCAAAGTGGGAAAAATTCAGAAGGAAAATATAGAGATTCATGTGATTTTTGAATACAAATAGTAAAGACACATCAATAGGAAAACGCTATAAATACTATTGTTGACAAGATAAATTTCTTTTTGCCCCCCCATTATTCAATAAGTAATGTAAGTATAGGAAACTTGTGGCTTTGTCGGGTTTTGTTTTTCCTCAACTTATTTGTTTATTACAAGTAGTACCAGGTGATTTGCAAGAGCAAAAGGGAAGCAAAGGCTTTGTAATTGTTTCTGGAGAGACGTCACAGGACCCAATATTACTTAAGATGAAGGATAAATATCATAAGGCCAGGTTGTTTTTCATCTTTGCAAGAGGAAATACTGACAAGTCTATGCCTAATTAATCAAGCAAGAGTGATGGATAGAGGAAACTGAATGAAGGTTATAAGATAATACATCTTTTATTTGCAATGCAGGGTGGCAGGTTGGATCGATACGCAGCAGGCAGAGGATGATGATGATGCTGATGATGATGCAGGTATACTTTTCATTAATGATGGAAGTGAGGTAGGGAGAAGAGAGGGCATGAGGTAGAGGTGGGTTATATATGTTTTATTAATAACAGGAGAACTAGGTGTAAGGGCTGGTGGCAGCAGGTTTGAGAAAATGACAAAACAAATGAGTTGAACCTGTTTTATTAAACATAAAAGATAGACAGAGAGAGAGAATGTGTGATAGAAAAAGGTTTGGTACACAGGAGGATACGTGTGACTATGTAGCGAGTGAAAAATACAGAGGCAGAATGAAAGATGTATTCTTAATAAAGATGGAGATAGAAACAGAGAATGAAAGATTTGATGATAAAGAGCTCCAGAGATGAAACTAGACAGCACTGAAACAATATTAGATATGGTTGGGAGTGAGAGCAGACATAAAGATTTACATAGAACAATATACACCAATGTATATTGAGAAATACGATAACAATTTAATGAAAGAAACATACACATAACACTATATAATATCCAAATCACAACCCTCATGAAATGAGATGGAAACAGATGTTATTGAACTAGAGTAGTAGATGAATCATATATATATATATATATATATTTATAAATGTAAAAGACAATAGGAAAACTGTAATATTAGCTGACGCGTTTTTGTCCAATGTGGACTTTTTCAAGGCAAAAATGCAATTATATATATATATATATATATATATATATATATATATATATATATATATATATATATATATATATATATATATAAAAAAAGGATGGCCAAAACTCACTTTACCTATTTCCAATAATTATAATAATAAATAAATTTCTAAATGATTTAAAAACATGATAAAAAGAAGTGGGAGCCCAAAGTATGTGAATACCAATGAAAATTAAGAAAATGTAACTGTTAGATTAAAATTATAATTGTACAATGATAAAATAATTATGTTATCTATAAATTTATATTTATCATTATTGGAAATGGGTAAAGTGACTTTTGGCCATCCATATATATATATATGTGTGTGTGTGTCTGTGTGCTCATATATGTTTGTATAAGTACATACACAAACACAGTGTGTGTATATATATATATATATATATATATATATATACATAAATATATATATATATATATATATATATATACACATAAGATGT
This sequence comes from Acanthosepion pharaonis, assembly GCA_903632075.3. Lineage (NCBI taxonomy): Eukaryota > Metazoa > Mollusca > Cephalopoda > Sepiida > Sepiidae > Acanthosepion > Acanthosepion pharaonis. The sequence continues at coordinate 995,983 of CAHIKZ030000368.1, read as the reverse complement.
TCTATGCCTGACCCACTTCCTAAAACCTGATTAACTGTCCAAACATCAAAATGTTTAGGAAAACTTATCTTGGTCAGGCTGAGAACTTTTCAGCACTCGTGTGTGTGTGTGTATACATACATACATACATACATACATACATACATAGACATGAGAAGAGGAATGTACAACAAAAGAGCAGAGAGACTGAAGTAGTTATATCTCTCTGGAGAGGAAGCTAAAAGATAACTGGAGAAGAGTTAAGATGACAGATAAAGAACAGGCCTGAAAGTAAATAAATGGAGATACAGGCTGGTTGATTGTGAAAAGACAAATGGATGGTCTGTTTCATTAATAACAAGTAAATAAATGACTGCCTTCATAAGTAATAGCCAGGCTGCTTCTATTAAGGAAACAAACAAGATGGATATGTTTTGTAAGTGCCATGTGGAAGTGATAGAACACTAACTGCAGATGGAGTAAACTAAGATTGAAATAAGGAAAAATATACAATAATAATCTTGTGGGTGAGTTCTGAAGCATTGTAATCAAAATAATACTGTTTCTGTATGTCAAAGATTTACTGATTCTTTTCCTTCTTTATTGCAGCAAAGACAGATGCATTCTCATTTACATCTCCATCAGAGAGGTAAAGTAGTTATTCAGCTGAGATTATTCACATTCACCTACTCTATCAGTATCGACATGTTAGTGATGAGACATTTTAAGATGATGTGTGATAGGACAGTATACAGAAACAAGTTAATTTATAACTTTTCCAAGATAATAAGTACAGAGTGAATATAAATAGCCTTAGATAAAATATAGATTAATTTCAACAATTCTCTTATCCAGATAACATATTCAGCAACATGTCTTGATCAAAGTTATGGATGATGTAATCAAAGGACATTCATATTCAATAGTATGATTTTATTGACAGAAAACCTTCCATTATTAGTTATATGATAACGTGAATACATGTCAATAATCCCATGACCAAATAAGTACATGTCAGGCTGATGTGGCTTTGATCATGGAATGACAATAGAAAGCAACCAATAAGCATATCAGATAGAAAGGATGAGAAACAGAGTATCGTTTTTACTCCTGGGAAGCATTTGCAGGACATTTTTTGTCTGCGCTTCTTAAGTACCAAAAACTTAGTGCATTAGGGTGAAGTACTACAACCACGCTTCAGGAGGGGATCAACTGCTGACTCAATACAACTTTTTTCTCATACAACCTTTCTCTTTCTTTTCACTCAATGCCCGCCCCCCCCCCCCCAAAAAAAATCAGGGTTATCTAAAACAAAACAGCAAATTTATGTGAAGTTAGTAGATCACTGGTCCTTTGCAGACAAAATGTCTCAGCTAACAATAAACTGATTTGCTTTTTATGATTTATCAACACTTTGTGGATTATTTAAAACTGAAACACATTTTGAATTGTAAGAATAACACATTTTTTTGGTAGTGGTGGGGGCTAGTGAATATTGCATTAACAATTTTTTGAGGATAACAATGGGGGAAGAATTTTAGAAAATTTTCTGCACCCCCACCTTTTATTTTCTATTAATGAAACTTGCAACTTTCTTTACAATATCAACCAGCCTGCTGTAGCATTTATCTCCTATCATGTCTATTCTTTATGATAAGAATACGCAATAAATACATTCCTTAGTGATACTGATTTTCAACTATTATCTTATAGAAGAGGAAGAGTTGGAGGGGGAAAGTGGAGGAGAAGTATGATGAAGTGGGGGAATGAGGAGTATGATGAAGGCGGGAGAGAGGAGTATGATGAAGAGGGAAAAGAGGATATGAAAGGGAAAGGGGAGAGAGAAGAGAGGGAGGGAGGAGAGAATGTGGTGAAGAATGAACAGAGGAGGTAAGAGGAAGGGAAAGAATCTATTAGATAAGTGAAAGAGAAAGAATAGCAGTAAAACAACAATAACATTTTGTAAAACAGAATTCTTGATCAGAAATATTGTTTCAGATGGTGGTGTATAGGGGGTGTGGCCAGGAGATGAGAGGGAGATTGTGAAAAGAAAGAAAAAAAATATTGTAAGGAATAAATATAACAAAAACATTACTGATTTGAGTCCTGAAAATATTCTTAACAAATTAAATTTGGAAAGTTATCTATTTTACAAAGTCAGTTTGACACCAAATCAAAAAGAGATTGCCATGTTTGAAGTCTGATGAAAATGAACTTAAAGATTTTTATAATTGCTTCCTGTATAGATCTGCTGGAAGAATATTCATTTAAGAAAGAATATCCAACTTATATGTAATGGATATTATTTGAAATTCTTTCAGAACAATCCAAAATAGTTTGTTTCTTTCTGGAGATTCCCACAGAAATTCTCCAAATTCTTACAAATAATGATTAAACAAAAGACTGTTAGATGTTGGAATAGACACTTTTTTGTCCTAATAATTTCAGAGCTATGCATTAGTTTGTTATTGAAAACAATAAGTCTACCTGTCCTATATGTCAAATTTGCCTAAAAAGCTAAGATTTCAAATTCTGATTTTCAAAGCAGACAAGCCCTCCTCATTTCAGAGATTGGCAGAACAAAATCTTCCTATCGCATTTTCTGTCAATCTTATCTTGTGCCATACTAAGAGAGTATATATATATATATATATATATATATATATATATATATATATATATATATGCATATGCACATTAATACCAGAATGCAAAATTCATAGACAAAGAGATGTGGGTTAAAAACACAAGAAAGAAAATGATTAGTTCATGTAGTGCTGAGTCCAAGGCACAGTCAACATTTATTCCCAGTTTAATAAAATTCTGATATTAATTAAATTACATTTTCCGTTCCCATCCTTCCTTTTGTTTGAATTATTTTGCTCAATTCTCTGAAAGCATTTTCCTAATTAAATTACCAACTGCAACTCATATTTGAGTTATTTTTAGTCACAAATATGAGACAGACAAAGTCTGTAAATGTCTTGCTATTTTCATTCTGACCAAACAGCAGCAATAAATAAACACAAGAATTTCCTGGGAAATATTGATGACAAACAGTCTGTTTGGCTTGAGAGATTTTTTTTTCTTTGTTGTCCAAAACAAATTCTTCATTTGCATGTGTCAGAAGTGTTTCTTTGATTAATATCATGCATGGGGTCAGCACATCAATATGTGTACAAACTTGGGTAATGGTAATGAAAATATTAGCCTTTTCCTTATAAGGAAACATTTGGCATTCATCGATTGAGCAGCCAGTACTAATTCCTGTTGAAATTTATAAAATCTTTCTCTTAAAACAATTTTTCAAGAAAATAGGTTTCTCGAGCCTGGTAACTGTTATTGCTCTTTCTAGTATTGAGATGGTTTGGCGGGGGGAGGGGGGTGTCCTTCCTAACTTTTTCTTTGAAGTAGTGTGGAACATCAACATCTTGATTATGTCATTTTCCCTTTGAGTTACATGTACATTGTAGTTGTTGCTGCTGTTAAAAATCCTTAAATGATGTGGTTTATGTTATTTGGTACAGTTCTTTGTGATTTTGTAGCACCACTCCACAAGCTTTGAAGAAGAACGGACTTCACCAAGACCCACAGGCAGGCTTCGCTTGCTCACAGCCATTTTTAGCCATTGCTCTGAGAAAGCAATTGTATACAGCTGACAGTTTAAAGTATCACCACCATTTATTCAGGTACCAATATATATATAGCATACATGATTGTTTTATCATTCCAAGGGTTGTGTTTAGACAAATGGTTGCAACTTTTGTTGTTATTAAAATATATCAGTCAGTTCAAGCCTTCATTTGTAAAATCCATGTGGATAGATTGAGTATGTATATATGGAATCTCTACTGAAAAATAAGGACCAAAAAGGAAAAAAAGGGATTACATATATCCTGATCAGGCTAAACTATTATATCAAACATTTCAACAGAACATGTTATTTGAGTGGATTCATGTCTTCTATATCAGAGCAGCTTGCTTGTCTTGCACATATATGCTTGAAGCCACCTCCTTGATAAATCAACTATAGTGGGATTTTATGGTTAGAACACTAACATTCTTCCCACTTGGCCATAGCCTCAGTATGGATGCATCCCCAGAAAACCACATAGCAAATTTTTCTTTCATCCATCTGAAAAAAAAGAAGTCAACACTCCTACAAATTATGATACTATGATATTTACAACTTATTTTAAAGCATAAAGAAATTTTCCTGACTTATATTGCTGTAACATATAAAAACAGGGAAATAAACTGATGTTTATATAAATGAAAGCAAGCACTTTATTTAGTAGGTGTTTAATTGTTTTTCCAATTTGTTTGCCCAAGAACCACTCAAAGTATAGGGTTATTAAATGAGATGTTTGTAATAGCATACAGGGAGCAAACAAGTAGATATTATGAAGATATGTAGGAGAGAAGAGGTTAAGATTGTAGAAAATGAGGAAACATCATCTTGGTAGTCTGTTCCACAATGCAACAGATTTTGAGAAGAAGCTGTCTGAGTGGAACTTCCATTTCAGCAGAACACAAAGAGAATGTAGAGGAGTCGACACACTGTATGTGGCATGGTAGCCACTAGCTGTGAAAGTCTGAACTGGTGGAACCAAAGAATGTAGAATCTACCATGAAAATAGTGATAGAGTAGCAAGAAGCTAGCAATGTTTCATCTGTGAGGAATGAGGTTGTCGGACGGAAAACAATTTATCATGCAAATGCTTTTTGAACTCCGCCAAGGCTGAAAATTTTAGGATTGGGCAGCAATGTTCCATTTTTTGTTGTTTAATCTGGCTCTTGTAATTATATGCATTATGTTCTTGAAAGGATCTATTTTTGTGGGAGAGAGTTTGAAGAAGCTATGAGCAGCAGAAACCTTTCTTCTGACAGACGTTTACAGAATTTGTTGATTCAATTAAGGAGACACAAATAGGAACTACTGGTGATTAGTCTTCAAATTGTTATCCATCTTATTTTGCATTGTTTTCTTTGATGACGTATTTGGAGAACATTATTGTTCAGACATTACAATAAAGAAAGGACATATTTTATAAAATCCAGTGATAGTATAAAATTTGTCTTTGCAATAATTTCTAATGTACTATGAGTGTGTTTTCACAGTATGTGATTTTTTTAATTTCTCTTACTCAATCTGACTTGTAGACTCTGGCAGGCACACCAACAGAACCTATTTTTCTTCAACCATTTTTTAAATAGTTTTTATAAGATGTGAACTATGGATAATCATCAACTCTAAGCAGTGAGCTATAACCTGATATGCACAAAGATTATACAATTCCTGTCAGCTAAGATTTGTGTTGTTAAGATGGATTTGTCTGTCCGATTCATTCTTCAGAGATGTACAATATAGATGAACACGTGTTTATACACAGAAGAGAGATGGTGTTATGAATAATAACATATAGTATCTAAACGTATGTGTGTGTGTGTGAATAGTTGGAAATTGAAATGCATAATGCCAAAAATAAAGTAACCAATAGAAACAATGAGAAAAACGAAATCAGGTGGTAAAGAAGAAAGTGAAACATAATAAATAAGAGGGAGAAAGATAGAAAATTAAAAACACAAACAAAAAGAAATGGGGAGGGGTTTATGGTGAAAGAGAAAAGTCATTCTTATTAATTCTTTCAAACAGAGATGCACTTAAAACAAGGCAACTTTCTATAAACAGGCTGAGAGTTAGAATGAGACTGGTACAACGTAATTCTTTTTTTGGCGGGGGGGGTGGGGGGGTGATGGGAACAAAAGGTAACATCGGTGGTGATGTCATGTGATGCAAGGCTGAATAACAAGAAGAAATTGTTTCTGGTTTCCAGCTTGAAAGCATCTTTTCTTCTCTCTTTTTCTGCTGAACTCCTTGTTAGAGAGAGAAAGAAAGATATATGGGGGGAACAAGAGTTATTATTTTTATATATATGTAGAGAGAGAGAGTAGGAGAGGTTTATGGAAAGAAAGTGATTATGAGATATAGAAAACAAGTATGTGAATGAGAGATGAAAAAAGAAAGAAAGTGATAAAGAAGAAGAAAGAGGGATAAGTGATAACAGATAAAATTGATCAATGTAGTGGAAGATATAAATGGGGGGGGTTAGAGAAAGAGAGGAAGAAAGGAAGAGAGTGGATAGAGAAAAAAGGAAAGGTGGGTGTATGAAAGAAAAGAAAATTTCAGGTTAAAAAGAACAGATTTAAAGCTAAAGAAATAGAAGATAAAGAGTGCTTAATGTAAAAGAGTGGTGAAATGAGAAAAAGGAAAAAGAACACAGAGAGTAGGTGAAAAGAGAAAGTGCGAGAAAAGCAAAGAGGAACAGAAAGAGAGTCGGTTGAAAGGAGGTGTGCAAAGAAAGGACTAAAAAGAAAGTGAAAATGACAAAGACAAGGATGAAAGAGAGATTGATAAATGAATTTATTTCTAGTAAAGGACTGTCTTGTCATGGATCAATGGTTAGTATACTGGTCTTACAGGTCATTATAACTGAGTAATGAGACCCAAAGCAGACCTATACTTTTGGCCTTGTGCCGAAACTAAGCATAGCAAATAACTATAAAAGGAAAGAGTAAAATGATAGAGAAAAAGAGAAAAGTGAGAGTGAGAGAAAGTAATATAAAAAAGGCAAAAGACAGAATCTTCAGAAAGAGGAGGAGGAGTAGAAAGAGAAAGAGATAGAAGAAGAGAAAGTGATGGAAGAAGACGAGAAGAAGTAGGAGGAAGAAGACGAGAAGAAGGAGGAGGAAGAAGACGAGAAGAAGGAGGAGGAAGAAGACGAGAAGAAGGAGGAGGAAGAAGACGAGAAGAAGGAGGAGGAAGAAGACGAGAAGAAGGAGGAGGAAGAAGACGAGAAGAAGGAGGAGGAAGAAGACGAGAAGAAGGAGGAGGAAGAAGACGAGAAGAAAGAGGAGGAGAAGAAAAAGAAGAAGGAAGAGGAGGAGAAGAAAAAGAAGAAGGAAGAGGAGGAGAAGAAAAAGAAGAAGGAAGAGGAGGAGAAGAAAAAGAAGAAAGAAGAGATGGAAAGAAGACAATAATACTGAGGAGAGATTATGGATAGAAGAAAAAAATCACTTGTAAACAAGACCAAAAAGAGGGGGTGGCAAGCTGGTTTTAAATAGTCCTAAGTATACCATTATAAATAATAAGATAGGGAAAAAAAATTAGGTGGAGAGAGAGAGAGAGAGAATTTATCTTTGAATACTGTGATTTCATTAAAGAAACCACAATGAAATAAATGGTTCAAATTAATTTCCACATCCTTCGAACAGCTGAGCCTCAGTGAAAATAGGGAGGGTGAGAAGACCAGCTTCTGGGTGTCTATCGTATGTGTATGTCTTGGGGGAAAATCTGAGTGTCTCTAAAAACCAAATCCTTCTATTCTCCTGTGTAGGAATGTCTAGTAATAATAAAATGTAAGAGTGAGCTTATCTAAGTATAAAAAAGCAAGCATATGTGTATACACATCTAAAGATATGTTAATGTGATTTATCAAATGAGATTGTGCTTATAAGCACTATATTATATATATATATATATATATATATATATATATATATATATAGTGAGAGAGAGGGGCTTGCATATATGCATGTAATAGACATATACTATACTACACAAGTGAAAACATACACATATACACTTTATATCAGTTTAAGTGTGTTGAGGTAGATAATTATATTTGTGAATATACTTTCACTTGCCTTATGTCTGTGAGAGGATATGAACAAACATATATTACAACACACATATACAGATATAAAGTGTATGTATGTTGTTTTGCATACACATGTACATACATAACTGCTGAAATCTTCAGCTCAATAAAGAAGCTTTTAAAAAATCTGTTTCGTCAGATTTTATGAAGTTCGTTGAGCTGAGAACTTTTCAGCACTTCCTTATCTATGTTTGTATACATATATACACAAAATTCTCAGTCTCAAACACTGTGTGTGTGTGTGTGTGTGCGTGCAAGTGACCACACAAGAATGTGAAATAGTTAAGAGAGTGCTAAGTTTAGAGAAAGAGTAAACAATGTCAATGGGCAATTTTGTTATTCAGCAAAATGATGAAATATTGATTCAGAAAATTCACATACCATTACATGCAATGGGAGAGCAATGGAACATAGTTCTTCATAAAGAAGCAGCCAGTCTCTCCATATTGACATCACCCTTGACTTTGGCCTTTGCAATGAGGAGACACTGCCTAGGAACAGGCACATGGATATATGGGATCAAAATAGTATAAGAAAATATATATCTCAATTATTGGATATATCTGTGTCCATAGACATTCAGGTACCTCACTGGTTAGTAAGGTGGTTTTGAACATAATTATCATAAAATGTATTTTATATTGAGCGTCCTATAATTTTGGCCTTGTGCCAAACTATATAAAGGTGAGTAAATAACTATAAGTGAAATAGGTGACTTCACACTATTTTTCCCAATAATGCATGGCAATTTACAGCTAATAAAGAAAAAAAAATCTGTGGAGAGTCATGATCTCCTACATCCTGAAAGAACATGGGATTTTAAAAAGAAAAAAAAATATGAGTACACAATACTTAGGGTTAAAGTAACACTAAAGACATACATGTTGGTAGTTGATTAAAATGATAGTTTTGTTAATAGAATAGATATAGATTGTATAGAATAGATTCAAAATGAATTTAATCTTTTTTACTGGTTGCGATTGTGAAATTGTCAAAATTTTATATTTTTAATTTCTCGCATACACATTGTTTTTGATTTTGCTGACTGCACAGTATAGCAGAGTCAGTTGAGCAAATAGAATTGAGAAATAGAATACTATGATGCATTTCACTCCACCAGAAATTTAGAAACAGCATACTTAACTGTTTGGCATTCACACTGGAAGCTCCAATACAAAGATTGTGTTTGGATATCAATCCAAGGACAGTGTAGAGGATTCGGAAAGAGCTGAATGAGTCTAATGGGGATTACAAAAGGTGCTTGGAGTGATTACTAATGATGGTGACATTATGCCTCCATTCATCTTCTCACAAAGCCTCAAGACTCAACATGGAAGTTTACATCAGGTGCCTTGAGAAGGTGGTGTTGCACTGGGTCAAGAGGGTGGCTGTTGGAAGACCCTATGTCTGGCAACAGGACTCTGCACCATGCCACACAAGCAGGAGAACCCAGTCATGGCTGTCAGACAATTTCTACGACCACATCACCTTTTGCATTCACCAACAAGGAGACAGTCCAGAAGAGCTGCAGGAGATTCCGAAGTCATCTGAAGGCCATGATTGAATCTGATGGCAATTTTATTAAATAAATTTACTCTTTAGTATTTAAAAGATATTTTTGTGTAATTTTGGTAAATATATCTGTTAAAATGAGACATCAGCATTATTTTCATTTTTGCGTAATTTTTGCACCTTGTATATATGAAATTCTCTACTGTAAATACTGAACTTTTAGTTCTTTTGTGGATTGAACATCAGCTGTCAAGAGTAAAAGGAAATCAGCATTCACAGATACAACATCCAGCTTAGCACACTTTAATCTGAGTGAATCTGATGGGTAGCTCACTCAATAGCATCTTATCAGCTGAGTAACCCCATGGGAGAATATTTATTCATGCATGAGTAGTAAAGTCCTCTCAAACTGGTTTCCAAGTTTCACAATGGCTATGCAACTGGTTTTAGAGATATTCAAAATGGATGGATGCTTTCTGAACAGACCATATATCAAATTCTCTTTATATATAATTTCATGAAACCTTTTTGAAAGTTAAAAAGCCAGCATAATAATTTTACTGGGTGCTACAGTCCGATAATTTCAAGAGACAGAGATTTTTATTTTTCAAATAATATCAGGTAATATATATAAACAGGTAATTTAATATATGAGGGTGGATCAATAAGTCTGCAAAACTAACACATAATTCCTTCCTTCTTCAGGTGCCATACCTGATCCAAGTATATAAGATCATCCAAGTGTGCATAATGCACACTTGGATGATCATATCTCTTTCAAATTCATGATTGACTAGGCAGAAGGATTTTTGTAGTAGACTCGTTGCAAACCAGGGCTGTGGTATCCAGTCTGTCCTGTGCTATTTAACCTATAGTGGAGGGGAAAGAGAAAGATTCATCCCTTTCCTAAGTGTATTTTGACATAAACGAATCTAGCAGACTCAACTGGAATCCAAACTTGTCTTTCTCAGATTTCTCATTTTGAGCCGTTATCCCTCACACCACCCACACATCCAAACTTATAGCTCCTGTTATTCCCAAGAGGTCACCCCATCTAGGTACTTACAAGACTCAACATTGCTTAACTTTGGTGATCAGATGTGATATGGCTATAATACATAATTAGGTGAAATTTGATCTGAAAATTTCACTGCATAATGTTTTATTTATGTGCTTAGTATTTACCACTTAAGTGCTTTGAAACGGGAGGAGATTAAATTTAAAGATAAGTATTTACAGTGTAAAATAAAGGCTTTTTTTTTGCATTATTCGATGATTCATTTACTGATGTGCATGTGTTTCAATTTCCAAGACAAAGCATTATTGATATTATCACAGAGGTAGAAACTGACCCAGATGAATCACTATAATAATAATATATACAGATTAATATAATATTTATTCCTGCAATGAACCAAGGAGAACCCAAGAAGGAAACAATTCCTAATTTTCACCTAGAAATTCCTTAAATCCAGAGTGCAAGAACAGTGATGCTGACAATTCAGAAATGCTGAAAACAAACTGTAAAGGGATTCCTTTAAGTGAAACGGTGAATATTCTTGATTTAATAATGAAAGACAAAAATCAGATTCTGATGTTACTAAATCTACAGTATGAACAAAATGTTCTATTCATCACATGACTTCTGCATTTGTTACAATACTTTTATTTTATTATTAGTTATTGTTGTTAGTCTTTTATTGCATCTAGTAAAATTTATGGCAAGAAAGAATCTTTCATTTTCACAAAACGATTATGACAGTATATTGTAATAATTTTTATTTTTAAGAGTTATTGTGAATCTCTTATTGTGCCTAATAAGATCTACAAATCTTCAGTCCATTAAAAAAACAAACATTTTAGGCCAAATAACAATGAAGACCAGTTCCCATACAATATCTGAACTGGTCAGTGCATAGATGGGTGACTGCTTGGGATGTGCAGGTGGTGTAATATATAATGGCCTGGAATTGTTAATCAAAGAGCAGAGTTTTAATTGCTGTTGGATGTGCAAATACCTTTTGGAAAGTTATGAATCTACTTCTTCTTTCTCCAGTTATGGGTTAAGTAGTAAGACTTAAATAATAATATCAAAAAAAGAAAAATTCTTACAATCTAAAAATATTTCTGGCTTTAAATAACCTGCGGAGAGTTGACAACATATCTGACAAAGTTTTTATTACATTATATTGTTAAAATTGTTTTATTAGTAGTTATTGTTATTTTAACAAGTATTCTGACACACAACTTTTACTGCAGTGTATTGTTATAATTGTTCTATAATCTGTTACTGTACCTAATTTATAAATTAGACTTAAGTATGCAGTTGTAGATAAAAAAAAATAAAATACTATATATAGTATTTGGTACTGTGGTTTAAAGCATTTGCCGGAGGGGTTTGGTGGATAATAGTGGCCTATGGAATATAATAGTACAGAGAAGCAAACCTGATTACAGCTATATTCTCATAAAATCCATAAAGCCAGCATATTACAAAGAAGTATTCTGAGTTATTCCTTGAATGAAGAAAATTAAGCTGGTCGCTTCTTAGATGCGTATTTCTGAAGCATCTTTTGAAAATGGTAACCGAAGCAAAAGAAATGCTATGAACTGCAAAAGACTTCACATGAAAGCACAAAGTCAGAAGAATTCTTCTGGTGTCAACACAAAGAGAAATAGTACACCCAGCTATGTCAAAAGAAGAGAGAAAATAACTACCAACCATATATATATATATATGTATGTATGTATGTGTGTGTTGATTTACATGTTTTTTTTTTCATATAAGAAACAGTAAAATGTCTGTATAAAAGGATGGATTAATAAGTCCACAGCTAGAGAATAACTGAATTTTGTTCTGAAATTTTCACTGTATAATGTTCAATATATATGATTAATATAAAGCACTGAATCACAAACATTGACAAAGAAAGAAATTATGCTGAAAAATATATACTTATTAGATAATAGATAATTAGATAAAATAAATACTTTTTTATTCATCATCAATCTACAGACATTGATTTACCTCCATATATCCTGGGTGACTGCTTGGAAATAGCAGGTGCTGTAAGCTTGGTTGTACAGGTGGTGTAATGGATAATGGCTTGGAAATTGGAGAGCCAAGTTCTAATTCCAGTCAGGTTTGTTTTATATTCACTTATGGGCAAACATCTTTGGGAAAGATATAAATCCACCTCTTCTCCCCCCAGCTATGGGTTAATTAGTAATACTTGTATTCTTACAATCTAAACATAATTTTGGTTTTAAATAACCTGCAAAAGGTTGACAAGCCATAAAAAACAAACCAAACAATCAATCCATATATCTTTTATATATATATATATATATATATATATATATATATATAAGATAGAAGGGTGGATCAATATGTATATAGTCTGGCATGCAGTGGTTAATTAAATTTCGTTATGAAATTTTCATTGTATTATGTTTTATCTTTGGATTTCATTGAGAATTAGACAAAAGGAGATATTAAAAACAAATTTCTTGGATAAAATAAATGCTTTTTTCCATGATTAGGCTACAAACTTATTGGCGTAGTCACATGGATGGGTATATGTATACTGAAAAGTTCTTAACCCACCAAAAAACACAAATTTTTTGAGATTTTGGAAGATTTGACCTGAGAACTTTGAAAAACTCATGTTCTATATATGAATCCGACACCTGAAAAAAACAAAATTCTGAATATTTTTGATGTTAAAATTTTGGAAGACGTTTTTTGTTTTTAAGACATGAGAACTTTGTCCAAACCTCAACATTAATATGTATATATATATTAAATATATATATATATATATATATATATATATATATATCATACATCCTTCCTTCAGAATGGCTGATGTGTGAATGTGAGCCAATGTCAGTTTCAATGTGGGGCTCTTGTGCAAACCAAACCTATGTTATCGGCTCTTGTGCAAACCAAACCTATGTTTATGTTATCGATTCCTGTGCAATCAAACCTAGGTCTACCTTTCTACTGTTTATCAAAAAGGACAGAATTCACTATTAACTGTAAAAGACTTAAATATCTTAACCTGAACATGGAATAATGGTAAGAGAAGTAATTCACTCTGTCAACTCCACGGATACAGCAAAAAGGTGTTAAACAGAGGAAGACTCACCTGGTTTGGATAACAAATCAATGAAGCAAAGAAACGTGCTGAGAAACACTTAACCCAGCCTGATGGCAATACCAAAAGGAACAAACAGTGGCATCACAACTGAAAAACATTCTGCCTCCAGAATTACCAGTCTCATGAATTGCGAGTTATATTTGGAATGAAAGAGATTTTAGATTAATGGAAAACAGAATCCCAGCAGCTGTGTCCAGCACTTAACACTCATCAAAGAACAATGAAGAGAAACTTACAAACAAGTCTGTTTGTCGATTTGTCTAATGTGTTTATTGTAATCAGTTTTGCAGCAATTACTGACCATCATTTATTTGTGCTGAGACAACTGCCATCAGAAATACTTGTTATTACACTATTTATAATTAATGCATTAATTATTTTAATTATAACTAATCATTAAGATAATAATAATTATCAAAATTATTAGTTTTTCATATTATCAATGCTAATGTGATCATATTATAGACTTAAATGAAGAATTCTTTAATTAAAATTAATTTGGAAACTATATAAGCAAAAATATAAATTTCTATAGACATAAAATAATAATGTATAACTCCTAAATATGAGGATTTTTCACAAAGTAATGCTTGTTTTCTTCTACATAAATCATACCAAAAATATACACAGGTGTTTACTTTGTAAACCCGATTCTCAACATAGTCATCTTCCTTCTAAATTGTGGTATTCCATCTTTGAACACATGTAGTCACTTTGTAGAAACTGCTTCCTTAGCTATGTACGAATTGCCTCCTTCATCAGACAAAATGGATGAAAGCTTGACAGTGTTGTGTCAAGACTTCTTTATGGAATTTGTCAGCATTCTGGCAGATCATTTTGCACAAACAATAGACTGCACTAACTGCAGGCACTACCATGGCTCACCAAGAAGCTGCCAGAGTTTTGCAATAGTTGTTCTGTCAGCTGTAATGAAACATCAGTCTGTTTGATTTCATTCACAAGAGCAGCTGACCTGCTACTGAGGTGCCTGTCACGAGAATCAGTTTCTTTTTTCCCTCTAGAATTGCCCATTAACTCTTCTCATCCATCTCCTTACTACAGACTTTCCATAATTATTCACTAATCTCCTATCAATATTTACAGCATTTTCTCTTAAAATGAAATTCTATATCTTTTTGCTTTCTGTGTGTATGTCAACAGAACTCTACCATTTCAATTTAAATGATTAAAAATTTTGGAGGTTCTGCACATAAAATGGTGTTGATAAAATTTGTTTAAAACTCAGTACAAGGACATTTTGGTCACATGACATTAAAAACCATTCTACAGATTATGCCACCTCGTAAATGACATAAATGTTTCACTATCTCGACTTTTCTCTTCTTTCCCTAAAAATGATCAATAATGGTTGAGATTAGAAAGTACTCAGAACATTGCACACAATTTTTCCAGATGCAATCATGAAACCAAGTTCATACACAGCAGCTACAACCAGATTATTATAACCAAAAAGACAAAATGAAATCTTATAGTCTAAATGTATTCCAAATTAGAACTACATGAAGGAAAAATTATAGAAAATATATAAATGAAAACATATCAATGAATATAATATTATGTAGATAAATAAAATAAACAAAGTGAAAGGTCACCACCATAAATAACCTGAAACATTCATTACCCCTTAACAAATGAAATAGGAATCAGTTCCCTCCTTCTGCAATAACTTGTCTTAGTCCCTTAGTGACCTATATCTAGTGTCTGTTAAAAGTGTAGTGGCCCTTAGTCTGAAGGCTACACTGATGAAAATGACAGTGATCATGCAGTGTTGATAAGTGTGTGTGCATGTGTGTGTGTGTGTGTGTGTGTGTGTGTATATATATATATATATATATATACACACATACATACATACATACACACACACATTCGAATCATCTGAAGATCATGTGAAATTCGGGTTACATCATTCATAGGATTTAATGATGTTAAGCATTTTTTGCTCTGTCTAGAAAATCTAGGCTTTACTTAATAGATGAAGTTTGCCATTAGGCATTTTTTCAGTATTGTCATTTTTGTTACAAACTTTATCTGGAGAAGAGTTTTAAGTTTTGGCAAGTAGTCTGTTGGTTCAATCAACAATTTTTGCTTATATATATATATATATATATATATATATATACACACATACACACAAATATGTGTGTGTGTGTTTAAAATCTATATTTATAAATCAAGAATGTTCAAAATATCAGAGATAGGGCATTGTTACATAAATAAGGAAAGTAACATAGAACAAATAACCAAAGTGATTCCAACATATCTTCGATACACATTTGTTACTCATTCATAATTAGCAGGAGTTACACAAAACCATTTTTCTATTTCAAAAGAATGCTTAACCATTTCATTTTAATACAATCACAGTCAATTACCTCCCTTCTCTTTAAATAAATGGCATTCGTGCATTTGAACTGAAAATATCTTTAACAGACAAAATTGTTTTTTTATTTAGAAGAGAGGCTATCCAAAATGGTTTTATATGGATTATAAATAATATTTCAATATCAAACAACACCTACTTTTGAGGTTCATTTGGATCCTTCTTCTTCTTCTTTTTGGGGGTCTTTTGCTTTTTTGATGAACAAGTGTCCATAGAATTCTCCATTGCTGCAGTCCGCTTTATACTGGCAAGCTGAAACATAAGAAACCAACTCTGATTTAAGTAACAAAAAACAATAATTGTTTTTTTTATCCTCTTCCATTTATTGCTTTAATTTTTAAAATTGATCATTACAAATACATATCATATTTGATTGCATCAAAGACGCACAGGTATATTAGAGGCACACCACCCCATTTCAGCAGGTGGTTGGCTAGAAAAAGTTTTTTGTTTAAAGATGTAATGTTTCAACCAAACTATCAGTACATTAAAAAACATTACAAAAGTACATTGGCTACAGCAGAAAACCTGACTGTATGTAAAAAGCAAGTTAGCTATACAGGTGAACATAAAGCAACAGTAAAAATATCCTACATTATCATAGTAATAAAACACACCTTGTTGCAATAATTCCTTTTACAGTACCAGTGGTAATAATAATAATGTTTGAGAAAATAATAACCAGGCAAGGTAGAAGTGACCATCTGATGTCATTTTCATGGTAGTGAACATTAGGGATAAAATAGGCTATAGGAGGCCGTAACTTTGAATCTGAGATGCAGGGTGAGTTTTTGAGAAAATAAGTGCACCTTATATGCTATTAAATATGGTAATCATATTTATTACCTTACAACTATGATACTCAGCTTTTAAAAATCAAGCAGTCATTCAATGCTGTAAGACCTACAGTTGCTGTATCTATTTATATTGCTTTAATCAAAACTGATGATTGGATGCACATGTGCATCAAAAACAATATACATCATAACACAAGACACATACATGCATTGTATAACAGTGAATGTCTTATCAGACTGTATTCCCAGATGGCTGAGTACAGCTATAAACTAAGCATGTTTTGCAACTGTTGGCCATCCATACTTCAATGGCCCTGAGAGATGCTTGAAGCAAGCTTTCACATATGGCTAAATACAGCTAAAAATAAAGTCTGACTGTTGTAACTGTTGACCATCCCTACTTCAGATGTCCTGTGATATGCTTGAAGCTAGTTTTCCCATAAACAATCTAACACCATTGCATGACATGTTTTGTAACTGTTGGCCATCCATACTTCAGTTGTCCCATCAGATGCTTACAGTGGGCATTTACATCTGAGCAAGGAAATCAAAGAACACAATGTGGCATGTTTTGTGTGTTAAAAAACATTGGACGCTGGTATTTACACATATTTTCAATCAGAAACCAAACATTTTACCAAATTGTCTACTTTTTCTTTCTTTGAAGTCTGTTTTAAATATAACTTTTAAATGTTGCATTCAAATTAAAGTAAAAAAAGAAAAAAAAACTGATAACTAATTGATGTTAGCAAATAATTAAAATTAACATAAAAATAATTAAAACCTCCACCAACCAGACATTTTAAGTGTTTTCCTCATTTACTCACCTGTGCCAAAGGTACGCTGTCGTCACTGTCGTCGCTGCTCTCACGACTTGGTGATGATGTTGAATTTGACGTTGCTGGTGATCCCTGCTTCATAGTAGTATGGAATCCTAACTGTGAGGTAACTTGTGACTGACTGATAGTCAACAAAGGTTGGTGATCTCTTGCCATAAGTTCTGACTGATGGGGGATACTCCCAGGATACATATCCACATCCGACGTTCCGGATGTGGTGACTGTATCTGTGGAGAAGGTGTTCTCTGACGTTGACATTACACTGTTTAAGACGCTGATGTCAGGTACGTCCAGGGAGTTTTGAGGGGGAAATTTTGGAATCACGGATTGCTGGTTTTGGTTGAGTGATTCCAAGACAGAGCAGTCAACGGACAAGTCCGAGGAATGCGACAAGGGCTGAGTGAGGTTATTCAATTCAATGTCCAGGACTGACTGACCATGTAAGGTGCGTGACTGGTAGGTCAAGGAAGAATCACTCAGCCCAATTGGGGGAATGTTAAAGTCATCGTCTCCAAAACTTGGCGTATGAAATGGCTGAAAAGAGAAAATTAAATTTAAAAAATTAAATGAAAGTGAATGAAATGTCTACTTAAAAAATTTGTTATTGTCATTTATAATTTGTTTTTTTTTCAAGGTCATGTACAGTAACTTCATAACAGTAATTTGTATCATAAAAGTAAGACAAAGCAAATATCATTTGTTCTTGGTAAGTTTTCTGTGGAGAAATACAGTCTTTCTCATCTAACATAGCAAATAATGAAAAGATACTTCTCTATAAGAAAAATACAGTCAACTCCCAATTCTTTATCTATTAACAAGAAACATTTTATCTTCAAGACTTTCCATAGGCTTCATACATATATATAGACTAAATTGAAGGGATATACACAAAAAGGCTGGCAAATATATAGCAAATAGACAAGCAATTCTCTTTTTCTATTATATAGATATATATATATTTTAAACACAAACAATTGCTGAAAAGTTCTGGGTCCAACCACTCACTGGAAACAATATTTCAATGACAAAACATCAGGAAGAAGAGATAAGAACTTTTCAACACCAACTTGTGTGTGTGTGTGTGTGTATACGCATGTGTACATATAGTAAAGAAATGAATAAAATTTTAAAGAGTTATCCTTTGATAGAATTTTGCAGAAATAACAACTGAATTTATTAACAGGTATCATACTTACACACATACAAACACAATGTATCTGTACACGGGAATCAACACTGCATGGTGACTGTCAGCTTTATGCCTCAAATGTTCAGTCACAATGCAATATTGATTCCTATGTTTATACTGCTTATATCTACAAAATATCATTATATATATATATATATATATATATATATATATATATATAAGAGAGGAAGAGAATTATTTTTTATCTTTGAAGCAAAGTTAGATCAATCTGCTCAGAAAGCATAACACAAGAATTGATATTTACTAAGCATGTTTAGTATGACATGGCCACATTTGTAAGTCACCTGGTGAGGATCAAACTAACTACACAGCAGTAATGTTCTGCAAGACAAACTTGTTAACCACAACAAGGTGCTCTTCACAATTTAGACTTTATAAAGAAATGGACTAATTTGTTTATTAAGTTCACCTTTGTCTGGTATAAGACCACAAGTTTGGAGCATCCATTGAAGTACTGAAGTGGAGCATCACTAACAAAGTAATAATCTAAGATCAGCTAACAATTCTTCATGGATTTAATATTTTTGTAAAAGAAACACAAGTAGAAAATATATATATATATGTGTGTGTGTGTGTGTTAAAATTCAGATATAACTAAAAAAATATATCTGTAAAAGAATAGGAATAAAGACAAAAGGAACACTTACCTTAGCCATCACATTTCATTCTCTGATGGACTTCATCAAGGCAAATAAAATCCTTACATTTGCCTTAAAATCCATCAGAGGATGAAACACAATAAGTTTTCCTTTTTCTCTTTATATATATATATATATATATATATATATATATATATATATATAGAGAGAGAGAGAGAGAGAGATAGATATAGATATAAAGAGAAACAGGAAAATTTATATATATCTGCACACACACAAATTTTGTCTGTGTACAGATATATATATATATATATATATATATATATATAATAAAGAGAAACAGGAAAATTTATATCTGCACACACACACACACAAATTTTGTCTGAAAATTGCATGTGGCATGAAATGGACAGTCATCAGACAATGTTGATTCCTATGTCCACATTTATACATGCTCCATCTCCAATATTGAGCATTGCTCTGTACCATATACTGAGCTGTTATATGGACAAAAAGTCCTCTTTGGTATAATCCCTACCCTACCAATTACAATTTGTTTATATATATATATATATATATATATATATATATATATATATATATGCACACGTAGACAGACACATGCACAGTGTATTCTACTGAACTGAACCATGAATGTTGCTGGTTTTCAAACATTTGCATAAAAAGGACAATCTAAATGAAAAAGTTGATTCTATTTTTGTATGATTGCTTATGCTTACCTAATGACCCTTCTTTGTAAACAATGAAGCTTTCATTTACAATGAAATCAACTCTTTAACCATTGAAATCTAGATATCAAAATTTTAATGTAGTTTCTTTCAATAAAAGTCAGAATAGTCACTGGAGAGAATTCTTGTACAAAAATCAGACATTCTGTATACTGAAGCTATACCAGTAAATATTTACATTCCATTAACAGTTCAGGTGATATTCAAGAAAAAACAATTTTGTTATACTGTTTCTTTTCTAAAATGATTCATGTTCCAAATTTCAAAGAAACTGTTGTTAATAATTGCCAAGATTAAAAAATGATGAGGTTCAGAAGAATATCTTTTCAATATGAAAGCAGCTGGCAATATTTTTTCTCAATGCACAATATAAATCACATGTATAAAAAAAAAAAAACCATCATGAACCAAGGGAATTTAACTCCAAATTAACCAACAGCAACCAGGTGGAAAGGTACAACTCATTGTCAAGCAACAACAACATATTTGGTTTTAAATTTATAACAATTGAACAAAGAATATATTTTTTTTAAATATTAAAATGAATGAATAAATAATTTTGTGAAAAAATTAAAAAAAAGAAAAGAAAAAAAGAAATCACAAACCATAAACATGATAAAAATGGAGAGAGATTTACATGAGTCTTCAGAATGGTGGAAAGGTATCCTGATCAGAAACAACAGATCCAGTAAAATGCTGGTCAAAAGTTTTTCTTCAACTAGCTTCATTTGGCCACTCCCAGGTGGCACAGAACACTGGGTCAGATCGGGTTGGGGAGGGTAAGGGGGCTGACAAGGGGTAGCAGTTTATTTTTGAAACGATCAGCAAATCATATCTTCTCATTTTTACATGAGTGACTCATAAGCAACTTGCCCAAGTCCACTCACACTTTGCCGTGAGTGAGAAGAGAATAGAAAGGGGAAGGTAGAAAAAGGAGAAGGCAAAGAAGGGTAAGACTTGCTGGATAGGTTAGAAGTATAAAGCAGAGAGAACAGGGGAAATGTCTTTCATTACTTCTGCCTTCAATACCAGACTGTACTTTTCTTTCTTCCTTCCTTTCTTTCTTTCTTTTTACTGCCAGTACATAAAACATTTATCAAATATTTAATCTAGAACAAGGAATTATAGTTGTCAGGCAGCGGAAAGGACAGAAGGTTGGGGTACATAAAAAAAAAAAAAAAAAAAAAAAAAAAAAACACACAGGGGAGCAAACTGGAATAAAAAAAAAATTAAGTGCAATTGGGGTGGTGGGAGGTTAGGTCCTATATCACAAAGGGATGTTTATTCAGGTGTGTGAAAGGGAGGGAAGGGGGTAAACCAGGTGGTGAAAGCAATAGTGAAAAGGAGGGGGAGAGAAGCTCAAGTGAAAAGAAAGAGAAAAGCTTGAAACAATCTTGAGAGAGTATAATTAAAACTAATCACACAGCGAACTAACGAAACAGAGGAGGTTCAATCATAATTAAACAACAGTGTTTAGGACAAAGAAAGAGTGACTAAATAAAGAGAATTGCAATCAACAAAGACAATTTATATTTTCTTTCTTTCCCTGTGTGTGTGTGTGTGTGTGTGTTAAAAAAAATATAGTAAAAAATATAATTATAGTAGGTGAGTAAAAACTTACAAGAAATACAAAGCCACACACATACATACAGAACCCGACATAGACACATACAGAACCTGATCGATATTATGTAGATACGTTTTTATACAAACAGGCCATATGAAAGAAAATATGGCTCAGTGGAAGAGCGAAGGATGACTGATCTGACTATTTTCAAACCTGGATAAAATGCTTTTCCATGAATTGACCGAATTTGTTTTAAATCTGCAAAATCCATAAAATATTTACACCTTCAGAATTACCATAGATGGTGCATCACCGGTAAACATAAACTATAAAAATAAATTTGGATTTATTTATCTTCTCAACAAGCAAATGATAAAATAGTTCCAATAAATACAGGAAAAAAAAAAAGCATTTCAAACTTTTGAAGAATAAATAGCTAATCACAAGTTCTTGTGACTAAATCTTTACAATTGATCTTCCCTTCATAATAAATAAAGGAAACTAAATGGTAATCATGAGAGCAATGCTTGGTGTAGCATTAGGGCATTTATTATTATTATTAGTAGTAGTGGTGGTGGTGGTAATAGTAAGATTAATGGTTATTTGTTTTTACTAATATTTCTTTCATCTTAATTTCAATTGTTTTTCATCAAATTCACTTAGACTGAAATTCTATAGCCATCAAAGAAATTGGTGAAGTAAGAATAAACAATGATTTCTCAGTGTGATTTGAACTCATACCCCTTTTGTTTTGGGAAGCCAATCTGACTGTGATAGCTGCATTTCTCGTTTGACAGAAGAGTAAATTGAACACCAGAAACTTATTCTGACCTTGGGGTCTGGGCAATTACTTGGAACTGCTATATTTGCTTTGTTTATATATACAGAGCAACCTCGGTTCTTCAACATCTCACATGTTGAACAAATCAGTTTTTGAACAGGAAAATTGACATGAAAATGCCTTGGTTACCAAACAAAATTTTGGTTCTCAAACAACATTGCCAAACCAAGCCAAACCGAAATAACCTGAATGGAATAATTTCTGAGTTGACTGCTATGTTGTATACATCTGTGTTTTGCTGTGTTTTTCTTTTCCAATTTTATTGTACTGTGCCTTTTTTTTTTCTCTCTTCATTAGTCTTCAGTCATGGCTCCAAAGAAAGCTAGCAGTGATACTGGTGAAGGAAAAAGAAAAGTTGAGAGAAAAACAAGTGAAGAAAGAAGAAATCATTGCAAAACACCAAAATGGTATTTGTGTGTTAGATCTCACTCTGCAGTATGGTATGCCTAAATTGACAATATCTACTCTTCTAAAAAAATAAGGAAGTGATAAAAGCAGCTGATGTTGCAAAAAGAGTGACTGTTGTTAGTAAACAAAAACCAAAGATAGTTGAAGAAGTAGAAAAGTTATTGCTTATTTTTATAAATAAGAAACAGTTAGCAGGTGACAGTATCAGTAAAGCATTTATTTCTAAGAAAGTATTAGAAATTTCTAATGATCTAGTAAAGAAAAGCCCTGGTACAAGTTCTGAAAATGATACTTTTGAATTTTATCTGAATATAGAGTGTAAGCATATAAATAAGTATTCATCCAGAGCTTTTGCTTTCATATTAATTGTAATGGGAAAAATGATTTGGTTCTCGAACAATTTGGTTTTAGAACAAACTTTCTGAATACATTATGGTTGCGAACTGAGGTTGCTATATATATATATATATATATATATATATATATATATATATATATATATATATATATACACACACACACACACAAAGAACTGGAAGCAGCAGCAGTAACATTATTGTTAACTTTTTATTAGATAAACCAGATGTAAAATCCTGGATCAGTCTTTCAGCTTTCATGAGGATCATACAGCAAATAGATAATTATAGGGTGGGATTAACCCCAACCAAGTCTTTTCTTTTGCTTTTATTCATAGCTGGGGTTGGGGTGAGAAGAAGTAGATTCCATTCCTCCTTCTGAAATCAAAATTTTTCCTCTCCTAGACTGGTTGCAAATCAAGGAGAGAGCACTCAGTCTTCACTAACATTTTTACCCATAGCTTTGGTGATATTAGATGAACTCATTCTTCACACACACACACATATATATATATATATATATATATATATATATATATATAGAGAGAGAGAGAGAGAGAGAGAGAGGATTGACAGATTTCTGGAGAGTCCATCTATGAAACTCTGGAGTTGGGATGCTGAAGGTAACATCAATCAGCTCAGTGACAAATTTTATATTTTGTATTAATTCTCTCTCATATATATATATATATATATATATATATATATATATATATATATATATATATATATATATGTGCATACACTCAGACTGAAAGAGAGAGCAAGAGCACAACAAGGTTCCCTTATCTGCAAGACTCCAAGTGGAGACTGATAATTTTTAAATTTAATTTGTTGCTATTAATGCTCTATCAATTGACAATCAGCAGTTTTTTATCCTGAAAACTGCTTGCCTTAAAAGTGTTATCTTATTTTTTTGTTGTGAAACACAATCTATGTTTTATATATAATTTAAACAAGTCCACAAGCAATTGAAGTAATCATTATAGCCAATTCAAGATAAAGTGTGGCAAAGATGATAATTCCCAGGTTGGCTGTCATTTATTTTTATTTCCCCTAGAAAACAGGAAAACTCTCACATAATGGTTAAGACCTATGAAGATGAGAAGGAAAAGAAAAAAAAAATCAAGGAAGCAAGCACTTTAATGTCTGTTGGAGGGGGGAAAGGCAGAAGTGTTTGTGGAATTTATAGAGAATGTTGAGAATGTCAAACTAAAATGACTATAAATAGATTTGGGTATCAAGCACAAATTAAATGCCTTAGAAAAGAGAATAAGTACTTCACACTGATATTTAAATCTTGTCTTACCCAAAATTTACAATTAATTCACCTATGGTGGGCCTATATTCTTCCCAATAAAATTATTATGATAATTTTAATGTGACTATTGGAAGTGTGCTCTGTAATTTTCAAATGCCAAAGTGATTACCAATGAACATCTCTATATATATTATGTTTACTATTTATACTTTGATTTTTTTAGAGTACTTTCATCAATATACCATCATAACACCAAGTTTTAAAATGCTAGACAAAAATTACTAATCTTTAGTTTCGTCTGGCATAGGGATAAATATTGGACAGGAAGACTGTATTGCACCAATCTTTGAAGTACTTTTAACAACTGATCATTTACACCAAAGAGAAATACATTCACTTAGGCTACCAACTAAGTCAATAACATTCATGATTTCTGTACTAACAATAAATATGCAATCTAATTAACACTTCTGCTGCAGTGGATGTACTAATATATACCTTCATGAAACTTACATTGCCTGCTGTTGCTGTGTGTATATATATATATATATATATATATATACATACATACATACATACATAAAATTTAAGGTAAATCTTTTTTAAGACAATAGATATTTTGTGCTGATTGATTTTTCCAAATTATAAAGAATCCATCTCAGACCAGGAAGAAAATTCTGTCAATAATTGTACAAAGTTCTTTTTGGAATAAATATAGTTGAAATTTTCAACTTTCATCAGTCATCATCAGGGTAGGTAGAGACAAATGGGGAGATCTGGGATAAGTAATAAAAGCTTGTAAAGAACAGAAGCAAATCAAAAGAAACCTGGCCTAAGTAGGAGACAAAAATAAGAATTGTTATCAAGGAATCTTAATTTAATGAGATTCAAAGTAATCTAGAAATTTCCAGTAAGAAAACAGACCTAGCATAGAGCTGAAATACGAAATAAGCATGAAAGTGTAGCCACTTAATGTTGATTGCAGTGTCCACTTTATGTGTATGTGTGTTTGCAATAAACAAGACCATGTTGAACCCTAGTGTTTTTGTTATAAACTAACTAGTGTTTAGTGTTATTTTCAAAACAATATAGACAGCAGCATACAAGATGACATGTTTCGTTATGTATTTTCACTATGTTATGTATTGGAAGCATCGTTTAGCTTAGTCTGTACAATACAGTATATGATTGAAGCCAAAACAGTGGTGCCCACAAAAAACAAAAAAAAAACAAACCAAAAACAAAAAAAAACCCTGCTGTCAATGTCTTTTTAGTCATGTATTTGCAGTATTTGGCAATTTTCTATTTTACCACCAAAAATGAGGCAACAATGCTATAACAATACAACAGTGAAAGTGTTAAATGATACTAGGTGTCAAAAGGTTAGAATTTTATAGCAGAAATGATTTTGTCAACATTCATGAATCCAAACAGACAAAAGTGACAAATATTCCATTCCGTTTGTTTATGGTGTGTCAGATAGTTGACAGTATTGATGTAGAAAGGTCTGGGTCGGCAAGAGACTTGCATTAGCTTACAATTAAAGCATGCAGATAAGACTGAAGAAACTATATTTATCTGTCTCTTTAGGGTTTAAATGTCTAAAGTAAATGCATCTGAACAGTTGCAGGCAGAAAGCATTTTAAGAGAAACGCATGGAGCCATAATCATGCTAATGGCTACACACAAGTGATACTGAATGAGGAGGGAGATGCAGGAAAATGTTCAATTTAGGGATTATGTAAGATTCGGCATCACAAATGTCTGGCAATCTACTTTCCAGTCAAAGTGATTGAGGGTTGGGGTTCAGATGAGATTTGGGGAGGGGGGTGCTGACCAAAACCATTTGATCATCAGACCAAAGAAATGAGATTTATGCTTTCAGGGTAAAAGAAGAAGAAAAAAAAATGGCCTAAGCTTCCTTCTGGCTGGAGTGGATAATTCAGTTAAGCTTCTAAAAGAGAGTAAAGAGATAAAAGAAACTGAATATATGACTATGAAA
Organism: Acanthosepion pharaonis; assembly: GCA_903632075.3. Classification (NCBI taxonomy): domain Eukaryota; kingdom Metazoa; phylum Mollusca; class Cephalopoda; order Sepiida; family Sepiidae; genus Acanthosepion; species Acanthosepion pharaonis. The sequence goes on along the minus strand of CAHIKZ030000368.1, from coordinate 969,575 downwards.
ATCTTCTTTGGCATACAGGAGAGCAATGACAGTTGATGGGATTTTCTTGTTTGGAGACAGTATCAGTGCTTTTCAAAAATTTATTTTAGCCAAGAGCTTCATCACTGGGGCTTTTTGATCATCACATTTTGACTAGATTTCCTTTTTATGGCCCTCACATCCCTTATGTCAAATCTACTGTGACAAAAACACTAAAGTACTTTAATAAAAACAATTCATGAGCAAACTGCTGACCAGATCAATGTTTCCCCCTCAAGTAATATTTTTTTTTTTTTTTTATAATTATAGGATTCTATAAAAATAAAAGGATTGACTTCTTAAGTTAGTTTTATACTTGAACCTTGAATGATAAGAATTGAATATGGGGAAATTGGAAGGTCAATTTAGGACATGAAAGATATACTTTTGTTTTGTTTTTTATTATGGGTGTAAAGCAAGTATTTTTTCCTTAAAATTGAAGAGAAAAAAATTGACAGAAAGAAAAATAAATTAACAAAATAAAAAAAAGACTTCTGAAAGTTGTTTTGAGAAAAAAATAATAAACCAGAAATTGGGTCGATGCTATAATTTTTGGAAAAAAAAAAAAAGAAGTTCATTTAATCCACCATCAACTGAAATTCTAAACCAGAGATCAATTGTCCATACACAATACTTTAGGAGTTGAAAATCTGGATTACTGAATTTGATGGTATATAAGGCACACTTTTTTTTTTTTTCCTTCACTAAGAATATCTTTTAAAATTTGTCTGCGTCTTATATGCCATATGTAGGTTTACTAATTTTACTAATTACTAATTTTTTTCTTGATTTGCTCTGCTGAAATTTGGGTGCATCTAATATGTCATCAAATATGGTAAATGAGGAAAAAACAGTAAAACTTTATGTTTTAAAATTTAACATTATTTAGTTTCATCAGAAACATTCCGAAGTGAAACAATACTGAGTTAGATGTCAATTTTTTTCTTATTTAATCAAATAATAATAATAATCAAATTGTGTGATTTGGCATAAGGTTTACCAGCACAGAAAATGGAATGGGTTAATTTCAGTTTAGGCCATTTTTGTTCATTTCACATGGATACATTTAGAGAAAGGCATGAATCCACTTATCCTTGTGCACTATTTGATCACCAAATACCTTGATAAAATCTGTCACTTATCAAGCAACAATGCTTGATAAACAACAGAATGGATGAGTAAGCACACAGACACACACACAAGCAAGCCACCTTTTCATAATCTATTTCACCTGCCCAAATAGTAACAGGAATAAGCTGTTACCCCTTAATCAACTCTGATAGGAGCCTACAACAAAAGTGTGTGTGTACATACATAGATGCTGCATATATATATATATATATATATATATATATATATATATATTTTTTCAAATAAGAAAAAGAACAGTCAGCTTTATAATCCAGAGTTCTTTAGTAATTATTTTATTTTTAAAAAAGTACTTTCGATACAAAAGTAGACCATAATATTATATATATATATATATATATATATATATATATATATATATATATATATATATTTTAAATATGTCTCCATTGCAACACAGAAATTACTGTTTGGAAACTGAAGCTCAAATCTCAAAATTTAACTTTAAAAGTTTAAACTTAAATTTTGAGATTTGAGCTTCAGTTTCAAAACATAGTAATTTCTGTGTCACAATGGAGGCATATTTAAAAAAAAATAAATTTTTATATATATATACCAATTTGTAACTGGTGGGGATAATTCTTCCAAGGAGGATAATAATCAAAAGAGAGCTCAATATAAACTGTAATGCATTATAATAATATTAACTCAAGAAAAAAAACCTTAAAGATTCATTTTGGTTATAATTTATTTTGTGAATATTTTATATTCATCTCTTCAGACCGAAGGTTCTTAATAAATAAAGTTGAAATAAAAATCCTTTTATATTCATCGATATAAAAATAATCGCAAAATAAATTATAACCAAAATGGATCTTTAAGGATTTTTCTTGAGTTATTATGATTATATATATATATATATATATATATATATATATATATATATATATATATATATATATATATACCCTATTTATGAAATGTACATCTTTGGTTTGACTTATCAATGTCTACATCCATTGACATATTTTCCTACCAAAATGTAAGCAAAATAATTTATGCAATTAACTGATTTTTCTTCAATCTGTCAATATTTCTTAAAACTATAAATGTTATTTCAGTTCTTCGATATCTTTGCGTAAACATCCTTTTATATTTTCAAACAATAAAATTAACATCAATGGGCCAGGATCAAAGGAAAATCTTGTTAAAGCCAAGAGACACACATTTTCTTTAACAAGACTTTCAATGATCCAGGCTGGAAGATATTATTTTCTCTGTAAATAAAGCAGATAGAAACACCTGAAAAGTCCCACTGAGAAGTACATTTTTTAAAAAGTGTAACCGAGTCTTGCTTTGCTGTAAGGACCTCTGTGGCTGAAATGGTAACAACACATCTAGCTAAGGTGGTTTCCCATATATATATATATCTATGAGGAAATAGAAATAATTTTGTGGAATTATAATAATTGTATGTTGTGTACGGCCTCTTTTTTTTTCTTCTTCTCTTCCGAAGAATTTTGAATTATTTTCTGTTACTAGTCTGTATTGTCCTTTTGCATATATACTTAAAAATCTAAAAAACATCTACCCACTTCATTCTCTCTTTTATATATATATATATATATATATATATATATATATATATATATGTGTGTGTGTGTGTGTGTGTGTGTGTGTGTGTGTGTGTGTGAGAGACACTGAGTGTTTAGAATGCCCACTTTCTAGCTGGGAGACTTAGGTCATTTTTCCAGGAAAGTGACTTTTTGATGTTATCTGCCTGGGGAAGCAATCCCAGCACTTTGGAAAGTGCTTGAAAACCATACCAAGGGTTGACTCAAGCCTTGTGAGTGAAATTGGGTAGACAAAACTATTTGGGAGCTGTTGATGGTTGCGACCAAAGCATAAAGTCACAAGTAATTGTGACCAAAGCATAATGGTTTTGTTCAAACTGTTGATCATGCCAGATAATGCACTCTCTCTCCTAGAAACTGTAACTAAGGTCCACTTGGTATAGTTACAATATGAACCACAAATGTGCCTGAGTAGATGTCTACAACAGGGATTAACTAAAAAATAGTGAATGGTAATGGTGAGATTAACAGTATCCTTATAAGGAAACAATCAGCATTAATTCATTGAACAGATTGCATTACTCCCAACTGAAATCTATAAAATCTTTCTTTAAAAACAGTTTTTCAGGAAACAGGTCTCCCAAGTCCACTAACTGATTGTTCTTTCTAGTACTGGTAGGGGCTCCCTTGCTAACTTGGTTGTCTAAGATAATCAACATCAGTCATTATATCATTTTCACTTCTAGATACATGTGCTACCCATTTTAGTTATTGTTGCTGTTGGAAATCATCACCTGTCATGCCAGTCTATTAGACTGTGTAAAGTTATACTGAAATATTTAAAAAATAGTGTAAAAATAATTGTTAAAATCTTCATTTAATTTTCTTTCTTGCTTCATTTTCAAAACATCTATATGTTTAAAAAAAACAATAAAGATGATTATGTTAGTTTGGTCAAATGAGTAGCACACAGTGAAATCTCACTCCACTAACACGGGAAATGAACGATTACTAAATTGACTTGATATCCTGCAGGGCATTGAGTGAAGAGCTTTTGAAGTTCAAGTTCCCATCAGGAAACAATGGTCATTCCTGTTTCTCAGTCCACTCTAGCTAATCAATTAAGTTGACAGGGGTGAAAAGGTAGCAGCTTGGTGAGAGTGACATGGAGCATCAACAGTTATAATTGATAGCAATCTGCCTCAGTCATTATTACTAATGACCAATGACAATTGATCATAGCTTCCATGTTAAATCTCTGTGGAAGTGGTCATTTGGGCCATCATTTTAAACAGATGGATTAAGGGATAGACAAACACAGAAAGTTATCAAAAAGTGATGCATGCTTTTATTGCCTTCAAAAGGCAGTGTGAAAACGCTGTCTTTTAATAAATTCCTGAGAGGAAGGCAAACTATACAAAGCTCTATGTCTTAATTTTCCAAACAGCTCTCCTCAGGTTTGAATTCAAAGTTTTCTTTCTCCCAGACTGGCTATCAGCCAAGGCAAGAGAGTCCAGTTTGTCCTGGTATTTAACCCATAGCTGGGAGGAGAAATGATGGATGCATACCTTTCCAAATTGTGAAAGTGAATATAATGAATTTGGGCAGAATTCAAACTGGGTTGATTTCTCTTTCTGAACTGTGAATGATGACACTATATATATATATATATATATATATATATATATATATATATATATATATATATATATAAGAAATATAGTCTTAAGATGTGGTATAATTATGGGATAAAATGCTCAATATCAAAATAGAGCATGTATAAATATAAAAGTGAACATAAAGTCAACATTAAAGGTGACAGTCTGTTTCATGCTAGATGCAATCGTCAGGCCTGACAATTGCCTCTAGCATGAAATAGACTGTCACCTTTAAGTGTTGACTTCTATGTTCACTTTATATATATATATATATATATATATATATATATATATATATATATAATGAAATGGATTGTCTGCTATTTATTTGGATATATTTTCCATTTAGAATTTACTTTTATAGATTATAATTTATTTAAGTAAATTCCGTTTTTTAATTAAACAGTATTAATTACATTTACTGGCCTGAATGTGTGAGAAATTTTGTAGAAAATATATGCGTCAATGACAGGAATCGAACCTGTAATCCATCATTTAATTTGATACAGCCTATAAGATCAAATAATGATTCTCATTAAGGGTTCAATTGCTGTCAGAGAAGCACATATTTTCTACAAAATTTCTCAAATATACTGAGGTGCTATACCCATGAGGTTGATGAAAAGTCAATGTCAAATAAAATGACAAGTTATAAAAATGTGCAACAGATTTTTATAAAAGTTTTTTTCCATGACCTTTAATATCAAATCAATGAATTAGAAAAGAAAAACTTGAAACCCAACTGACACTTTTGAGTGACAAAATGCTAATCCTTTTGTCAAATAAAGAAATCTCTATAGAATTGTATCCTGTAAATGAGTAGTTCTAATAAATAAAAAGGATTAGCTTAATCCTGATTGCAACCCCTTCACTGAAGTAAAACAAAAATACAAAGTTGTTTTTTTGACAGAAGTTTGGATTTGGAGAATTAGCAGTTGTAATACATAAAGTTCTTGTCAAAGTGACATTCCTTTCATAGTTGCTGATAATGCTAACAACTCCAGCATAGATTTTGATCATTTTAGATAGAATTTTAATCTTTGTATTTGATAAGACATTCAGCAACACATGCAGGTATTTTCTAAGTGGCTCTCTTTTTAGCAATTTATAAAAAGAATAACTACATTGATTTTCATAAACATCTGAATTCTATTAGATGTTAAATAAATAGATAAAAAAAAAACAAGGTATAAATCTTACTAAGGTAGTATTTTAATCTTTACAGGGTACAACACATTAAAAAGAAAAAAAAAACATACAAGTAGCTTTCTATTTATTTCAACTCTAGTAATGATTTTTTTTTTCTTTTGTTATCTTTGCAATTTAAAAGACAAAGATTTGAAATTCTTAAAAGAAATTTTAACTTAAAAATGTGCTGAACATTGTTACTTTTATTAATAATAAAATTATTAATAAATACTCAAGTCCTAAACTGATGAAAATATAAACTATCATTTATTTATTAATACAGAAATATAATAAGACAAACCTGTGACCTATTGCCACCTCACAGCACTTAAAGAGAATTTTATTGTAATCTGATATGACTAGAAGGAATGTAACTTTTAGGCATGTGCAAATAAATAAGAATGAATAAATGAATGTGTTAATCCACTTAAGTATGAAGCCTCCCCACCCCCAGCTATGGGTAAATAGCAGGACAGACCAGGTTCTATAGCCTTGGATTGAAACTGGTCTACTGCAGGAAAAAATCTGCCTCATCAGTCATCTATCGAAAGCATGTATCACACATGGCAGATAACTGATTGACTCTATAATTAGCATTTCATAGTTAAACCCTTTGAAAAACGTGTCTTTTTTTTCATTTGAGGACAAATGCCAACTTACAAAACATCATTTAGTTACAAATCACCCTAATCTTTTTTTTTTTAAACTTAGGCATATCTTCATTCAATACTTGTAACTAAAATACACCTTTTTAGCTATTTTGATGTTATATAATAGACATAAAAAAAATCAGACTTTTATTGTGACAGCCTATACCCATAGCATTCACACACTTCATCCATTCAGCATCATCTACTCTTCTGTTGTATCTATTCCTCAGTTCTCTAGCAGTGTATCTACAAATGTGAGTCTTTGGGGATGGAGAATATACATCAGCTAAAGATGATCATAATCTAATATGCCAAATTAATTACTCTTCATATCAAATAGGATAGTTCAGTGTATAATACCAAAAATAAAATTGAATATTAATGGCATATTCGTTTAAAGGACAATTGCCAAGGAAGACAGATTGATAGAAATCGCAGTAATGTCAAAGACACTGAATGAACAAACGATTATAAGAAATTCCTTCAGTTTTATTGTGCAATTCCTGATATCACAGGTAAGATTTATAGAAATTTTTATCTATTGTATATAATACATCAAATTCTGAAAGAGTTGTGAGGGGAATGGAAAAATAATCACAGTTGATTAGTGCTGTTTTATACTCAATATATACAACTATAGCTTGATTTTCTGACCACTGACTTTACTATTAATTTACCATGCCCTCATCTTATATCAGTTACCTACTGGATGTACATTAAACCTTTCTGGTTGTGATGGGGGGGGGGGTTGAATAATGATTAAGTTTTGAAATTTACACTGCTACTCATTTTTTTTCTTATGCTTTGAAAATAAGGAAAAATGGATTCTCAGTGGTCAAGGATTAAGTGCTATTGACAGACTAAAAGAAGAAATAAACTCCCATTACCTAAAGCTAATAAAATTTTATTTTAAGTACCAATATTTAGAACTTGAAGAAAATATACAAATAAATAAATAAGTAAACTAAAAGGTCATGACCTTTAAAATACCATAAAATAAAGCTAATAAATTTTATTTTAAATACCAAAATTTAGAACTTGAATGAAATAAATATATAAATAAGCAAACTAAATGTGTCTTGACTTAATCCTTCAGTTGTCTACATATAAAAATATAAAAGGAATCGTAAAAATAAAAGAACAATTGAAGTATAAAACAGAGTCATCATGCAGTGTGAATTTCTTTATGTGTGTTTGTGTATATATATAAATTTTATCATATTCACTGATCTTTTTCTTAATGTGCAATTAAATTGATTGAAGATGCTGTAGCTGTTTTTATTCTTTTTGTTTTCCTAAGTACCTTTCCATCTCATCCAAGATCATCTTCAGAGGTGAATTGCTAAGACAAAGAATTAATGCAATTGACAGTTATGAATTTTTGTGCAAGTGCATGAACGTGCTATGTTAATTCAAAAATTTACCACTATGTAAGGGTGATAATTTATATTGTAAAATATTTTTTTTTTTAAAATTGCAATTTACATGTTTCAAAACATTGTTATAATTTGTAATTTTTTTGTGATTTTTAAAACCTTACCGTTATAGACATTTTAAAACTTTGTTGCTATACTTGCAATTAATTTTATTTAGTGTTAGCTATAATTTTTTTTTTAATATAAAGTGCTTCCAGAATATGAAGTTTTTGTTTTTCTTATTTTCATGGTGGAGTATACTTGTATTGTCGATTAATATTTCTCTAAATCGTGAATGCAGACAAGAATGCTCCTTTAAATGTTGTGCAATCAATCTAGAATCTGACATATGAAGTGCAAGTACCCTTGATAAAATTGTTATTGTGTAATAAGTCTAAATTATTCAACCATACATGCTTGAATGAAGATATATATCACCTTGAACCTTATTTTTCATGGATACCCATATTTGAGTAGATGTTCCATTTATTATAAACAATATTTTATTTTGTCTACCGGCCTGAATATTTAAGAAATATTATTAGAAAAAAATCTTGTTTATAGTAGATGTGTATTTGGCTTTTGTAGAATATATTTATGTTATTGTTTTTGTCTGTGTGTTCGGTATTATTAATTACTTATTTCCACAGACAAAAACAAATAAAACATTCCTATAACTCCAGACACATACACACAACCCATACATCCAGTTAAAAAGCAAAAATAAGATCATCCTTGATAATGGCTAAAAGTATAGCCAAAAGCGCTCAGAATTACAGAACATTTGGACAGTTTCTACACACTGTGTCCAGAAAAGAAAACACTTGTTTGAATACAAGAAAAATTAAATAAAAAGCTTAATCGCAGTACCTTGTCTGTCATCTTTAATGAAATATATATATATATATATATATATATATATGACGTCATATATTAAGAAATGGACAAAGACCGACAATTCATTTATTAAAGACATTTTTTTATATTTAACGTTCTTTTTATAGATACAAGTATTTAAGTAAATGCTCTGTTTATAATAAACAGTGTTAAATAACATTTATTCCGGTATAGGATGCAGGTTCGAATCCTTCATGGAAAATATTTTCTATGGAAATTTCTCGACATTCAGGCCGGAAATGTTATTTAATACTGTTTATTATAAACAGAGCATTTACTTAAATACTTGTATCTATAAAAAGAATGTTAAACATAAAATGTCTTTTATATATATATATATATATATATATATATATATAAATAAATAAATGTTACAACTTCCTCATTAGAGTTAAACTAAAAAAAAAAAAATCAGTTAATGAAATACTTGCGTAAGGTTCAGCTAATCTTAGATTCAAATCAAAACTAAGAGAAAAAGGCATTGGTCTGAAGGTCTTTGCAAATGTTCAGTTCTTCTAAATGGTTTATAAAATGTACATAAATTTCCAAATAAAAATTACCAGTAGTGACTATAAGGAAAAAAAGAGTGTGATGTGTATCACTTTCTCAAGAGAGAAACACTTAACCAATCTCAAAGCAAATCACTGAAGAAGAGAGGCATATTCAGGTAAAGAAATTGAACAGATTAAAAGAAAAAAAAAAAAAAAGAGACAACAATATAGAAAGGAGGAGTAAGAGGAGAAAGAGAAAAGTGAAGCCTCAACAAGAAAGGTTGCTGTAGTACTATGAAGAGTTGTGGTGGGAGCAGAGAAAAATAAATGAGGAGTAGAAAGAGGAGTAATGAATCAAGGAGTAATTGAGAGGAGCATTAAGAATGGGGTTAGAGTGTTGAGAGACAAGAAAGAGTTTGAAGAAAGTAATACCTTTGTACAAGCTGATGTAATGGGACTAGAAAAGTGTCAGGGGTGACAAAAAGTGATAACTTGTCTCCACCCTTAAGTTTCAAGAGCAAATGGGGGTCAACATAAGGGCAGGGCTTTGAAATCCATCAGACCCCTGCAGGGTAGAGGCAGAGGCTGCAAGAATATTGTCCAAGCAATGGATATCCATCAAGGGCAAATAGTGGACAGCAAAAAGAAATCCACTACCATTAACCTGACCTGCCATTATTTTTATATGAAAAATGTCCTAATGTTGGGATGTCAGGTAGAGGGGAATTGATGGCAGAAGATTATAGCATAGCTGACTGGCAAGAATGGTTGGGGAGGGATTGTGTGGTGGTAGAAATGTCGAAGATTATGTGGAAACTGCAGAGTGTTTTATTAAAAAGAGCCAAGAGTCTGAAAAACAAGGCGACCCAGAAGAAAGCCTGCAGGAATTGACAAATGCTGTAGGAATTAGATACATTATGTTTAAACTTGGTTGCTCTTAGGAGAAAGCAAAATGCTGAAGAGTTTTGGACAGGGAATGGAGAATTTAGGAATTTTGGGTCAAGATTTTAAAAGCATAATTTTTTTTTGTTCAATATAGCCTTAACTGATAATAAAATTCATAATGAAAAAGGAATTGGATGATTGTTGAAAATGATGAGAATTCTTAAATATTTCAAAAAGGAACTGCTCAGATTTTAGAAACATTTTTATTCATCTTAATACAATGTTGCTGAGGCATTTTGAAGGAGTAGGAATAATTTTAAAAAAATGTTGATAAGAGCTTTTGAGAATAATTGCAAAAAAGCAAATAAATAAATGCAGCATCAAACTGGATTTACTAAAAATAAACATTTTATAAATTCTAAGTTCACATAGCAACTTCTACTTTTTTCTTTTTCTACTTATTTTTTTTTATTCCTTTTTATTTCATTTCATACTTTTTATAATTTTTTATTCATTATTTCTTAAATTTATGATTAATGTTTTATTTTTTTTTTTACTTCATTTATTTTTATTTCGTTTTTCTTTTCCTTCCCTTTTTTTTATTTTGTTTTTCTTTTCCTTCCCTTTTTTTTTTATTTCGTTTTTCTTTTCCTTCCCTTTTTTTTTTTTTCGTTTTTCTTTTCCTTCCCTTTTTATTCTGTTTTTCTTTTCCTTCCTTTTTATTTCGTTTTTCTTTTCCTTCCCTTTTTATTTCGTTTTTCTTTTCCTTCCCTTTTTATTTCGTTTTTCTTTTCCTTCCCTTTTTATTTCGTTTTTCTTTTCCTTCCCTTTTTATTTCGTTTTTCTTTTCCTTCCTTTTTTTTTTTTTTTCGTTTTTCTTTTCCTTCCCTTTTTTTTATTTCGTTTTTCTTTTCCTTCCCTCTTTTATTCTGTTTTTCTTTTCCTTCCTCTTTTGTTTTTTCATTTTTTATTTTATTTTTACTTCACCTGATTTGTTATTTCTTTTTTTATTCTTTTAATTTCATCTCTTTTTTTTTTTATCAATCAATAAGATAAAATAAATGAAAATAAATGAAAATAAATGAAAATAAATGAAAATAAAAGAAACTGGTTATTTCGGACTTCCAAGCTCAAATAATAAACCAAATGTAAAATGCACTTTTTTTTTTGTTGTTTTCCTAGAAAAACCTCATCCAGAATGGTTGAAGAAAACCCAGACCGAACTTTCTGCCACTTCTCCATATATTTGACATAAAAGTGATGTGCATGACAAAATACAGAAACAAATTCAAGGGAAAAAAAAAATTGTTAAGGCAATTGAAAGAAGGTTTTTAAGAGATGACCAAACATCAAGGAAGGACAAGATTCAAGAAAGAAAACAAAAATGGAAGAAAAAGTCTAAACAAAGATGAAAGAAATTGACAGTAATATCTCAAAAGCAGTAGTGTGGATGATTGTATCAGAAAGAAAGAGTAATGTGAATCAACGTATTTTTTTTCTGCAAATTAAATTATGTTAAGATTTCCAATTTTACCACAACAGACACATGAACCGCCCATGACAGAGAGCAAATCTAATGTTCCTTAGAATTTGTTTCTCTTTCTTTTTATCTATTGGAATAAAAACAAAAAAGAAATTTAAAAAATGAATGAGAGGGAGGTGATGAAAATGAGAAAGAAAAAAAAAACAAACAATGGAAAATCTTCAAATGATTTTAACAACTTAACACATCAAAATAGGAAACTGGCAGTAAAAATAAAAAGTTGGGGAGGGGTGAGTAAAAATCAATATAAAACTCAATTTGATAAATAAAAATGAATAAAAGAAAGAGGAATTTGGTTAAAAAAAAAAAAAAAAAAATTGGGTGAGAAAAAAAAGAAAAACAATAAGCCATCATTGATCAATTGTGTGTTAATTCCAGAGGAAATTTCAAGAATATGCAATTTTCCAGGTGGAATGAGTAAAAAGAATGAAACATTTTCTTCTAATTTTCAAATTTTCTTTTAGTACACCGAGAAGTTTATGTGGCAATAAATAATGACTAAAAATGATCCAAAGTAGATTTGATTTTTTTTTCTTCTTTTCTCTAAAACCAAAAAAAAAAAAAAATAATCTTCTAAATGATACAGCCTATTGCTGTAAAGAGAAAAAGAGTGAGTTTAAAAAAGAAAAAAAAAAGTGGAAAGCAGATGAGAACAAAATGAAAGCTGGATTTAAAGTTTTCAAATGTTTGAAGCCAAAATGGAATATTTGTCTTAAAATCTTCATTGAGTTGACACAAATGAATACAATTTATTTATTTTTTTTTTTTTTTTTTACAAGAGACTTTATCGGCTATTGTTTGTTAGTGACGGTTAGATGACAGGTTTTTGTCACCACTCTGCATTGTAATGAATTGTTGACAACTATAGATATAGACCTGTCATTTTCTTTCCTCTTTTCTTTGGTTGAAGGCAAAGTTCTTATTGTGACACAATAATTCACATAAAGTAAATGGATTCTGCTTGTGGCTTGGTGTACTGAAAGCTTACTGTCATCTCACTAATAAATAATGGAAAACAAATATAATAAAATGGGAACACAGAGATTATCAAAAGGAGCTGTTTTGTTTTTGTTCTTTTTCAACAGCTACATTTATAGTTATTTTTATACATTTTGTTAATATCTTATGGCAGAATATAAAATTTGAAAAATACACATAAATGGAAGATAAAGTCCTCATAAAAATAATAACAACCAGACCAAAAGAAAGTGAAAATATAGGAAAATAAACATCTTCTCATTTCAGAAAGTCTTCTGTAACTGAAGGAGAAAAAGAGAGGAAAAAATCTGAAGAAAAGAGAAGAAAAGTTTGGGGGGGGGGGGAACAGGAGTTAAAAAAAAAAACATGCACAGCTCCACGCCCATAAAAAACGCCCCCTCCCCAGTTGTAAAAAAAAAAATTGTGGAAAAAAAAAAAAAAAAAGAAAGAAATAATGATGAACCTCTCCAACTAATGCATAAAAAAAATAAAAGTAAAAATACATTTCAGAAAACAAATGAGTGCAAAAAAAGAGAATTAAAAAAACCACTGCATTCCCATTAAATATAAACAGGACTTAAAATTTAAAAAAAACAAAAAAAAACTTAAAAATTCAAATCTAGTAAGGATATTAATTCTGCTTAAATCTCCTTAACTTGCACTTAAAGCCAAATAAAGCCTGTAAATGCCTTGACTGTTCCCTATGCTTTACTTTAAATTGTTGAGAAAAAAATATTACTTCAAGCAAACAAAGAAGAAAGGCAGAAATAAAGGCTTTCCACAAAATCAACTGCTTTCTACAAAGTAGGAAGAATACCATTAAGTATTTGATAAGAGAGTTTCAATTATTGACACTGAGTCACATTGTTATATTTACATTACATAAATTATATCCAATGCAACAATCTCTGCTCTTAATGAAGCAGTTTCTTGGGGATTTTTTAATCATTTCCAAGCAAGGCAATAAAGCCACTAAGATGCAAGGGCTTTCTGAGTATTAGAGAACATGAGAAAAACATACTATGAAGGATAGAGAACAATAAAAAGGACAAGAATTAAGAAGATGACGATTGACATTGCATTTAAATTTTTGAAGCTCAAAGTTGATTGGGAAGCAAAAAGTCAGAAGAACATTCCACCAATTAAAAATCAATAGAAGAAACTCTTAGCGTAGAACTTACAGTTACATCTAGCCATTTCAATTGTAAAATGATGAGACCTTGCCACTAATTTAGTATTGTGCTTAAATTCATAAAGTCTAAGTATCATAGAGGAAAGTTCATCAGAACAATTACCATGAAATTATTTACAGAAAAGGCATAGGGAAGCTATGTTCCAGCAGTGGGAAAATGACTGAAACCAAGACACCAAGTCAGGACCAATAGCAATACTTCTTTGGATTTTATTAATAATGTCTAAATATATAGCAGGAATGCCAGACCAGATCTGGCAGCAGTATTCAAATCAAGGACTAATGGTAGACTTATAAATATGTAAGGTTGTAGCATGACAGTTAAGATGCAAATAGCATTTGAAGATAAAGTATACACTTCAGGAACATAAGAGAGATGATATTGAGTCAGAAATAAATTCCATTTTTATTTATCAAGTTTATTCTTCAAAATAAAGCAATTTGTTCCCAAAAATGGAAATTACTCAACCTAATAATTTGGCGACCAGAAAAGTAATATAGCCTGATTTGTTAGGAGAAGTAGAAGCTGTTGATTTCAACTTGTGGGTAGGGAAAAATTCAGAGAGAAAATAATATTTATAGTAAATAAAATTTATAGTAATTAAATAATGCATATAAAATATCCATTTCAATGGTATGGAAGTGATAGTGAAAAGACAAACTTCACAAGTTACAAAAGACAGTCATGGAGAGCCATGATCACCCAAATCCGGAATGGACACAATGTGACTTCATCTCTTTATTGCTCATCCAACTTGATCACCCATCCTTAAGAATGTGATATCCCATTGTTATGGTAGCAGGTGGTACTACTCAACAACAATATTTGAACAAGTCATGTTATTATGACAACAGAATAATATATCATTAAGTAGGGGCTGCTAATATATTACTTTTTATGTCATTTTGTTTGGATATTTTTACTTTCCATAATTCTTTCTTACATGTTACAATCAATCAATTTAATTGTACTGATAAAAATCCTATATTACTCATGTAGAAAATATAACCAATGCAAATACAAAATTATTATTACCACCTTTTTTTATGGTATGGGAAAACTAGTATTCTAATAAACTTGATGGTGACAATTATAGTTTTATTTAATTTAATACTTTCTTCCATTGCTACCCCCACTTATAATTAGATATTATCACCTATAATTTTAGTCAAAATCCAGTTAGAAACAGACATGCTAACATCACCAGCCATTTCACTTACAAAACAAAGCGGCTGTTTCAAAAGATTCTTTTGTTGTTTTAATATCCCCTTCATAAATATTCCAAATTCAATATAAAATAATGAATATACATAATGCACATATTATAGCTTTAATATTATACAGTTTTAATATGTATCAAGTACTTGGAGATTTAATTTAGTTCTTTCACAGATCAACCAGAATTTTCAATTCTTTTGATATGAAAGATCAAATTCATATGCTGAGCAAATTTGTAGAAAGAAATGAACAATGAAAATAAAAACAAATTTGCAATAAGAGTTTGCAAAAAAGGAAATGGGATGGTAGCTAAGTCTACAGAATTGAAGGCACTTAATTAAAACCAGAAAAATGCATCTTGTACAGTAAAATGTTATGATATGAAACCACAACATACTCAGTCCAAAACAGATTGTGTAATGAGAAAATAAAAGCAAATCTAAAAACAACAAAAAAAATGAGAAATTTTAAGAAGTTGGCTATTAAAAGATTAAGATCTTGTAGAAAATGAAGATAAAGGTATTGTACTAAAATACAGAATGATTTAATCAAGGCAAAAAGCAAATGCAGGAATTTATTATCAGTCATACATATATCAGGTATGGTGTTGCAAATAAAATGTTAAATCATATTAAAAATTCTTAATCCTATATTTTTTTTTTTTTTTAATTTAATTTTCACACAAAATTAATCAAAAAAAAAAAATCTATTATTCTTTTGTAAGAAAACAAAAAGGACACTTCTTAGATATAATGAGAAAAGAAGGCTTGGAGAAGTTAACAATAACAGGGAATATAGAGGACAGCAGGATTGGGAGGAAAGCAGAACTGAGGTGGCAGGTTTGGTAAAGAGACAAACGTTGCTAAGAGCTACAACAGATAGGAGGTAGTGGAGATCCTGAAAGGACATAGTACATAGAAGATCCTTCTTTTTTTCTTTTTTTTTTTTTATTTCATTTCAGAATCTTTTGCTGTTCATTTTAACTTATTTTCTGGGATCAGATGTAGACTATTCCCATATATAAGACTTACCATATATATTTGAGTATAGTGCAAGTTTTTATGATCAGTTTCTTATGCCAAAAATAGGGTGAAGGGTTGCACTACACACAGGTAAATTTTTCTGGAGGGGGTTAAAATTTAGGGGTCACGTTATACATGAAGTTGGCTTATATACAAGTATATGCAGTATATAAAAGTTTTAGAAACTAATGGGGAGTGGGTCGAAAATGAAGCTTTATTATTTATTTTGAAAATTAATAGTTGTAATGTTTTTAAGCCAATGACACTCAATTGCACCATCATAAGGCCAAGAAGACAAATTTTGCCATCTGCTTAGTTGTCAGTTTTGTCTGAATTTATGGAATGAAGAGTTATCATTATTTACACTATTTATATTCAAACTATTGTCCTCATCTTTGTTGTTAACAAAACATTTCAATAGCTTAAATACTAGGTTGGTGTTATGGTGACCTATCTACATTAGAATGAACTCTTCCTCCTTCATAAATACTAACCTGCAAGACTTCCTAAGTAGGCAGTCAGGACGCAGTGTAACCCGATAGTTTAGATGGACACTTCTATCTGCTGACTAATAACACTCTTATTTTGTATATACAGTGTAACCTGGAGAGTTGTTGGGACCGGAGAAGAAGTCTCTTATATCAGGGTTTGGTCTAATTTATATACATTAACACAGGCTCTAATTTGGGACCAGAGAAAATCTTTCTTATATCCGGGTTTGGTCTAATTTATATACATTAACACAGGCTCTAATTTGGGACCAGAGAAAATCTCTTATATCCGGGTTTCTCTTATATCCGGGTTTGGTCTATTTTATATACATTAACACAGGCTCTAATTTGGGACCAGAGAAAATCTCTCTTATATCCGGGTTTCTCTTATATCCGGGTTTGGTCTATTTTATATACATTAACACAGGCTCTAATTTGGGACCAGAGAAAATCTCTCTTATATCCGAGTTTGGTCTAATTTATATACATTAACACAGGCTCTAATTTGGGACCAGAGAAAATCTCTCTTATATCCGGGTTTGGTCTAATTTATATACATTAACACAGGCTCTAATTTGGGACCAGAGAAAATCTCTCTTATATCCGGGTTTGGTCTATTTTATATACATTAACACAGGCTCTAATTTGGGACCAGAGAAAAATCTCTCTTATATCCGGGTTTCTCTTATATCCGGGTCTCTTATATCCGGGGGTTACACTGTATGTTCTGTTATCTTAATACACTTGTTCAACCTACCTTCTTCTTTCCATGTCTTTCTTTCTGGCTCCTAACAGGCCACAACAGTTGGACAGAAAGTCCTGACTTAATTAGGAAATGGGAAGAAAACAATAAATTTTGATCTCTGTCTAGTGGAATTTCCAAGAAGTACTGCATTTCGAGCTTGTTCCACACAGTCGCACCATCAATACTAAACTGTATTGCCAGCAGCAAGACAATGTGTACAACAAACTAAAGAAAGAGCATCCTGGTTTGGTCAATTGAGGTTGGGCTTTGTTTCAGCAAGACAATACAAGGCCACACACTGCCAGGTTGACTAAGGAGAAGTTCAAACAAATGGACAGTGTTGAGATTCTTCCACATCCACCATTCAGACCCATATCTGAGTGACTATGGCCTATTCTGCTCAATAGTACACTTCCTCTAAGACCAGTGATTAAAAAGTGAGGAAGCTTGTTTACAGTTTTTTTTTTTTATTCAAAGCAATAGCTGGCAGATCATCATCGAGAATGATAGACTTTATTTTGAAGAATAAACGTTGATGCTGCTCCATAAAATTGTTGTGTTTTCTTTCCATTTCCTAAATGAGTCAGGACTTTCTGGCCAACCTAATAGTTCTCAGTTCTAGGAAAAAGTGAAGGAGCTGAAGACCACTTCCCACCACCACCAATAACACTGCATGGATGGATTGTAGAAATAAAAGAAAAAAAAACAAAAAAACTGCAAAATAGAAAACCGCTTGGAATAATGTATATAAGATGAATGCCGGACGATATTGTACGAGGGGTAGAATGTCAGAGTTATTATGAAGTAAATGTAAATCTAATAAACATGAACATTCTAAATTATCCGAGATAAAAGAAGACTTGGGATAAATTAAGGTCAATTCGGAGTGGTAAAGCTAAAGAGAAAAGCCAGGTTAGTTGCACTTCATATTTTAACTTATTTATAACATAAAAGTGAAATGGTAATCAAACAAATATGAATGGGCCAGCAATAGTTAGAAGAGAATAATTTGCCCCTGTAGAGAGAGAGAGAAAGAAGTGACAGAGAAATATGAGTTAGATGTAATTAGGAAAATTTTCAGAATTACCAATTACATTTCATTGTAACAAATTGAATGATGGGAAGAGTGTACAGTGTGGAAGGGAAGTCGGAGTGGGAGACAAATTGAAATTTAATAAAAAAACAAAACTAAAAGTAAAACTACAGGAAAGAGAATTTTTTTTAAAGACAAATAATGAAATTATCAAAAATAAACTAATCCCCTTTTCACAGAGAAACATAAGAAAAATACAGAATGATGTAAAATAAAAAAAATTATTTCAGAAAATTTCTTAAAAAAAAAAAAAAAAAAAAAATGGTGGAAAAGAAAACTACCAAAGTAACCATCTCTTCATCTTTAATTTTCCTGATCTTATGATTTCAATTTAAAATAAATTGAAGGACCTGCTGGAAATTGATTAAATGGAATAATTGCATTTTCAAACAAACTGGATAGAGTGTCAAAAATAGAAACTGGTTTTTCTATATTTGATACCAATTCAAGATGGCAGCAGTGTCGGGCAGAGGTTGAGGAAGTGATGGACGAAGCAACAGCAGGAAAGCAGATGGGAGGGAGAGGCAATTCATTTTAATCTCATCATTTGTAAAAGAATGATTCTAAAAATGAGAGCTTTTATATTTTAAAATAATTTAAGGAACGATTTGCAAGTATTAAGAATGTAAGTGATTAAGAATAGAAATGACTAAGTAAGATGCATCTAATCAGATAAGTAATAAATATATGATCAAAGTCATCTACCTTGACAGAGTAGTGATAAGCAAGTTATTCTCACAGTTCCTGCTAATGTAGTGAGATAGATCCTCACTGAGTGTACACACCACTGTTACAGCAAACTGAGTAAATATCTACACAGTGAAAACTTTTATAACAGAAAAAGCACTATGTATAAATCTGTGATAAGTTCAGTGATGTGATTTGCAATGGTTTACACAAACCATGTATAGGAGAAAATGATATATACATTTTTATATACCAGAAGGAGGAATTTACTCTACCACCTATAATGATTGCCAGAAGGAATACATAGGAGAAACCTCAAGGGATTTAAATAAAAGATTATATAAACACAAAAGAGCTCTTTTAAAAAACAATTCACTGCCTTAGTTGTTCATCATAATGAATCTGACCATAATTTTGATTTAAAAATGCTACTTTAATTAAAAGGGAAAGCAATTTACTAAAATGAAAGTGTATAAAAAGTGTTTTAATCCCTAGATCATCCACAGTAAATTTGTATACTGGCAACATTTCAACTTCCTTGGCAGATTTTTTTTATTATCACAATGTGGGATACTATATAACAAAAGTGATAAAAATAAACAATAAGAAACTAAATGAAATTGGTTAGACTATAAACCCAAACATGTTAAACATTACTTTATTCGAACAAAGTCCTAAAGGATGAAATGGGTTGCACAAAAAAAAATGTACCCCTTTGTTATTAACTTTCCTAACAAAGCATTTACTAACCTTACACAAGTTGGTAGAAATGGTTTTTAAATGCTCTTGTTTCTTCACATTGTGGCTAGTGATGGACTATAAACTGGAGAAAGCTAACAGGAAGTTTTCAGAGTCAAAAAATTTGGGATGTAAATGAAAGAAAGAAAGAATCCAATCCCTCCCCTAATAATTGAATCCCACCACTGGATAAGACAAATATACTTAGGTTTTTATTCAGACTTATGTGGCTGCTGTAGATCCAAGAGGTGCATAGGTTTTAGGTTCAATACCCGACTATATAGTAGTTGCCCTCAGAACTATTTTGACTTTACTGCCAAAGAGGAGAAATGAAAGAGTGACTCCTGACCTACTAACAACAGTTTAGTGACCACTAGGTTAGTCTTAATAAGACCTTTGATCATTAGGATGTTATACATTTCACTGTTTAAATTAATAAATAAAAAACAAAAACAAAAAAAAAACAGATGTCTATCCAAACATTCCATCAATAAGAACATTACTTTAGTCTGACGAAATCCTTCTAGAGGATGAAACATGTTACATAGAAATTTTCCACTTTGTCATTCATTTACCTAACATTGTTCTGATATGTAGAAATTGTTCATGATCCATTTAAGATGGATTATTTATGCCTGTGTGTTCTCACCAGAAATATCAAGTTAAAAATTTCAATGAATAAAAAAAACTTTAAAAATGTCCACAGATTAATCAGAGACTGCAGATCAACCTGAACAATTGATTGGTGACCATGTTAAGAGTTCTGAATCAAACTAATTTTGCCAAATATTGAATAAAAAAGAAGGCCGGAGGATAGAACACTAACAGCCAAAATATAACTACAAACATAAGGACATTAGTTCAAATGTAAATAATGACTAAAAAAGGGCTTGTTCAGAATTCATCTTACCCTTTTTTATCCATATGTACAATTCTGATTGTTAGTGAATTCAGCTTAGTTTAATCTGGCAAAAGGCCAGAGTAATATGAGATATTTGCGTAGATGTGTTTTACTAATCAAGAGTCTTTTGGGAATGGAGATTCATTTATGAATGAGAATATCAGTAAAAGAAAACATTTGGCTGATCCATTTTAAAAATCAAAATCTATTCTTCCCTAATATGAGCTTTGCAATAATTAACTTAATACTTGAGACTGGAATTATAAATTTAAAAGCCTTGTAAACTCAGCTTTATATGATGTATATTTAAAATTTCGAATATTTACAAGGGAAGAATGCTCAGTATCACAGGGACTGAATAAGTTGATTCTTATGCCTGTACTGCCTCTTTCAATGTGTGTGTATGTGTATATATATATATATATATATATATAGATAGATAGATAGATATGCCTGTATCTGTGTATGTGTGTGAGTATGAGAGAGATATGAGATTTATCATGGCATACCACATGTTCCTCCACCTCAATTTAACTTTTGAAAATCACAGAACTGTGAAACCAGTAATGTTACTCTAAATAAACATTCTTAAAAACTAGTCACATTTTCAACTTTTACTTTCTCCTCCTATATGAGATTACCTAAAATATACATTATATATATATATATTATATATATATATATATATATATATATATATATATATATATATATATATATATATATATATATATATATATATATTATATATATATATATATATATATTATATATATATATATATATATATATATATATATATATATATATATATATATGTGTGTGTGTGTGTGTGTGTGATCCACAGACAGTTTTGCTGCATCAAAACTTCTCAGTGTGGCTAGATGTTCAATTGCTTCAAGCCGGGATTGAAACCCTACTTATTTGACATAAGACAGATATCTTACCCCTAGACCATTGTCGCATGGCAGAAAGGAAGGGAAGTGTGTGTGTGCGTGTAAATTTTTGATGTGTCACAAACAATAAGTAATAATTTTTATTAACTATCTTAGATGAAAAGAGATTTTAGAATTCTGAATTAATAAAGGTTTACTACATTTCTCAGATGAAAAATGAAAGATGGAGAGGAAGTTAAAATTATAGAGAAACTAAGTTAAAAATGTGTGTCAAATGCTGAAATGTAAGGTTATTAAAAGGAGATAATGAAAATTTGAAGTCGAAAAAATGGTAAAGTGATGTGGAGGAGGAAGCAATAAACAAATGGAGAAAGAAATCAATTAATTGAATGAATTTTAAAATGGATGAAAGGATAAATGTGAACAAAAAAGACAATAAAAAAAAAAAAAGAAGTCAAAAATCAAATATTTAAAAAATGAATAACTAAAATGACCACTTAAAAAAATATAATGGCCAGGGAATACATTAATCCTTCTGGTGAGTTTCTCCTGGTATCAAAATGGCATTAAATTATGTTTTTTTGTCATTGAATGGTTTATTTAAAAAAAAGAAAAAGAAAATCTCACAATTCCTAAAGAATTAACGGATTTAAAAGGCTTTATTTTAAACTGTATACATTTGAACAGTTGTCCTTATCTTTGTTTTTTTCACAACATTTCAGCCATTGTGCTCACCAGATGAACTAGGTAATCTACATTGTGTCTGGAGATGGATGGACAGACACGAAGGGCGCGCTTGCAGACAGACAGACGAAGAAGGCGGCGGCTTGCAGGCAGACGAACCGCGAAGAGGCGCTTGCAGGCAGACAGACAGAAGACGAAGCTTGCAGGCTTGCAGGCAGACAGACACGAAGGGCGCGCTTGGAAACCATCTGTTTCCAAGCATGAAAGGTGAGCTTGCTAACAGACAGACAGACAATGAGCTGGATACAGAGTAAGGAGGGCAGAAAGCTAAAAGAAGGCAGAATGTGAACTATCAGAACAGATGAATTTAAATGGTTTTAAAGACAGTTCTTAAAATCAAAGAAAAAACAGAAAAATTGTGAAATATTTTATACTTCTGGGGCTAAGTGGCAGAGGATTGTTGGGGTTGGGCGTGTGATAGAGTCCATAATTATGCTAAAATCTTTGAAAGATGAGAGATCAAAAAAATGTTATACAAAATAAAAACTATGTAATATGACTGCACTTTAAACAGTGACTTGGAAAGAGATCAAAGTGAAAAGATGAAGCAAACTTCAAAAGATAGCAACCCCAGTTCAAGTGTGTCAGCATCTGTATGTATGTGGCTACATGGAGTTTTATGGGCATGTACATATTTGGGTGAGGGTGCATACAAATGAGAAATCAGTGCAACATTGGCTGCGGCATCAAAGAAAAACAGCTTTTGTAAAAATATATAAAATATGCATGCACATACATTCATTATGTGGATATATAAGCACATGCACACATTTTATTATGCAAATCAATGTTTTAACAATAAAATTTGTATTAATGAATCAATGTTGGTAAATTTTTCAGGATATATTTATTTGGGCAATATATCATATAATATTTGATATAATTGATTGTATTTTGTTGAAGGCTGGTAGTCTGGGATATTCTTTTGATGAGTGGCTTGTTAAAGGGACTGTGGAATATAGATTTGTGGTTTGAAAATATTATTAAGAACTAGTAGAAAGTAATTGTGGGAAAATTAGCCAGAAGTATTTGAAAAGGAAACAATGTCAATATATCATTCTATTAAAATCTCATATAAACAAAGTTGTTGTACAGAAACTTGTCCCAGGATTATATACGTGTATGTTCTAACATTTAACATAAAAATATGAGGTGCTATTGTAGTATAGTCAACCTCTGTATTTGAAGTTTACGATATTGTTTTATGCGGTCTACCTCAGTATTTGAAGTCTACCATATTGTTGCATATGGTTTACCTCACTATTTGAGTCATGATTCTTTCTATGAGTCACTGGATCTAAGTAAAGTATTCAAATTAAAGTGAAAAAGAAATGTAAAACCCCATAAATAACACGATGCTAGCCAAAGAATATTACCCAAATGTAATTTTTAAAATCTGACCATGACTATTTTTGCTGGAAAATGATAAGAAAAACTGAAGCCAATTTGTTTATCGTCTTTTTACAAGATGTCCAGACTGTTACAAGATTTAATATTTTAAATGCCTTTTAATGATTTTAAGTTTTTTAATAAACATTTATTAATAAAAAGATGTAAATGTGTAATAAAAATTTGCTTTGTACTAAATTTTAATTTCTTAAATCAATTTTAAAAGAAAGAGAGCTCATTTCACTGGAAACAATGTGGCAGATTGCACACTACTATAGTAATAAATAGAACCATGTACAGGATGCGATGGATAAATTGTCACCTAAATTAACACAAAAATCAAACTAACACCGACATCTAATTTTAACACACATTTTTTCAAAATTACACAAAAATATCTTGAAATACTAAAGAGTAAATTTATTCAATAAAATTGCTATTGGCTTCAGCCATGGCCTTCAGACAACTTCAGAATCTCCTGCAACTCTTCTGGATGGTCTCCTTGTTTAAGCTGATGAATGCTGATATAATCCTTGCTTTCAGTTCATCTTTGGTGTTACAAGGAGTTTTGTTGGCCTCTCACTCAACTGCACCCCCACACATAATAATCAAAGGGATTGCAATCTGCAGAGGTAGGTGGCCAGATGTAAGGGATGATGTGGTCACAGAAATTGTTTGACAGTTATGACTGGGTTCTCCTGCTTGTGTGTCATGGTGCAGAGTTCTGTTGCCAGACATAGGGTCTTCCAGCAGACATCCTCTTGAACCAGAGCATAACTACCTCCTCAAGGTACTTGATGTAGGCCTCAGTGTTGAATCTGAGGCCCTGTGAGAAGATGAGTAGTGGCATAATGTTATCAATAGTGGTCGATTTAAACAACTTCATAATCACCATTAGACTCAATCTCTGCGCTATCCTCAGATTGACGTCCAAACACTGAAATGTTCATAGTGGCGATTCTGGTGTGAATGCCAAACAGTACAGCATGCTATTTCCAAATTTCTGATGAAGTGAATTGCATCATGGTGCTCCTTTTCTCACAGATGGTGCCCAGCTGATCCAATTACTGTGCAGTTGACAAAATTGAAAACAATGTGTAAAGCATGAAATAAAAAATAAAATAGCGACAATTTACCCATCGCACCCTGTATAATACTTTCTTGAAACATCTTTTTTTTTTCCCTTATCTTTTGGCTGTCATTTCAATGTCTGTAATTGTGCAGGATAGATTTTGAACAGCAATCAATATGTCCCTGGTGAGAATCCATTCACTGAACATGCAAAGTATTTTTCTTTACCAGGTGGTATGGTGAAACATGACAACCAGTGAACAGCTTGGTTGCAGGAATTGCCAGCAAGACAGTCGAGTTTACCATTGATCTGATGTACAGCTTCCATGCCTGATTTAGAATCTTAGAGTGGTTACCAACCAAAACAAGAGAACTATTTATCAAGGGCTGGGATGTTGGGGAAAAGCAGGTTTATGCAAGAAGTCTCAGCCAAACTTAGTTTGTTGATTCCATTATCCCTGCTCATTACTGCCACACCCTCCCGACTTTAGCCTGTTCATAATTATTAATAAAACTGATGCTAATTAGGACTGAGCAATAACTTGTACATCTAAGTTAGAATGAATTCATCATACAAATTATTATTCAAAAGTGACGGGAAGAAATATTTTTACTTTCCCTCGAGGATGAGGTATAAATAGTTTCTCGGGTAGGAAAGATGCCCATCTTAAATATATAATCGAGGGTAGAGAGTGTGAAGGCTGTTGTAAAGTTCTTGGTCTAACTCACTTCCAAAATAATTTAACCAAATGGTTGAACAGAAGAATTTAAGAAAAAAAAAATCCCTTCTAGACAAAATGCATAGAGATTATAACTATCAAACATAAATGAAAATGCCTACTAGATGCACAAAAACGCATTCAGATTATCATAAAATAAAACATTAGGAAATCAATTGACCAAAATCACCTGAAGATGCTGAAAGGTTGAAACCAAGGTAGCAGAATCAGCTGATCTAATTTTTTATTATACACACACACACACATATATATATATATATATATATATATATATATATATATATGCAGGTACATATTTATTTACAGTATCTATCAAGGAGTGGTAAAAAATTCTTAGCCCAACTGTCTTCTCAAAATCTAACAAAACAGAATATTTTTTGATCCCTTCTTGGTCAGTCAACCCCTTTTTTGCACCCCCTTTTGTATATATCTAAAGATTATACATAAAAGCAAACAAACAGACCCTAAACAGACAAACTAAGGTATATAATATTATTTGCACAACCATGTATTTGTATATCTGTACTCTTGTACAAAAGTTAATTATTATTAGAATCTATTATAGTTTGAATTCCCCATCCCCTGTTTCAAAGAATGGAGGCATTCAAATCAATAAAGCTCAATTATAATTTTCTAAGAGAGACTTTTGTATCGGTTGCATGCCACTAACAAGAAACATCTTGAAAACATTTCTACTCATTCTGCAAAAGACTGGCATAAAGCCAGAGAACAAAATCAAGACATCTTGTTACCCATGTTAGCTCAACAAAATAACAAGTTTTATGTTGAAGCAAAGAAAACAGCATCAATTTGGGAAGTTATGCAGACTAATATCCCTCTCTTTTTCTCTTTTTTTTTTTTTGTCATTTTTAAAAGTTTTTTTTTTTTTTCTTTTAGCCTCTATTCTAAACAAGCTGTTTGGCACATTACCAACTACGTGGGTCATACAATGCCAAATCAAACTTCAAAGCCGTTTTAATGAAAGGAGATAGAAAAATAATATTTCTGTCTGAATTTCTGGGATGAGGAGTTATCATTATTTACTCTATTTTCATGTGGACTATTGTCCTCATCTTTGTTGTTGTTATCACAATGTTTTGGCCACTGTGCCCTTCAGCCTTCATCAGGTGTATATTGACTTCGGTAACCTACAGGGAATTCTGAACTGAACACTTTAATCTACAGGGGTAGATTATTCTCATTCCGCTGTCTTGACTAATAATGCTCAGTTATTGCCAACCCTGTTTCAATTGAGTATAAATCAGTGATATTAGTAATTTTAAAAAGAAAAAAACTCCCTCCAGTCAATTTAAATTAGTTTTGAAATACAATAAAGTATTTTTGCTTTTTGGAAATATTAAATTTAATCAATTAGCTTGAAATCAAAACTAAAATAGACGATTCAAGAAAGATTTTTCATTTTTAAAAATTCATTTTAAACTTTACGTATCACATTTCTGTGTTTGTACCTCTATATATATGTTGTATAGAAAGATGCCAGACATTCGCTACACTAAAGTGTTGAACATGTACTCTTCCATTGATTATGAAAATAGTCGCAAGTGGGACACAAAGAAGTCATGCAGTAGTTGCAAAGGGTGTTGCACTATGATATTCGCTAGTATTGTAATATTAATCCATGTAATTAAACAGTTTTTCACTAATCTTGTGTTCCAGTGTTTTTCTTTGGAATATTATAAACCTGAACTATGAATTGATAGAAGCATGATAATATTTATATATAATTTCTTCTTATTCAAACAAGGGATTTAACTCACAACTACCAGTTAATTGTTAATTAGTCCAAGTAAATTAGTATGTGTATGTATATATTATATACACGCACACACTCATTCAGGTTCAGTGGAAGAGACTAATGACATGACAAATACAAGTTAAGAATGAAGTGATAGAAAATATCCCTTAGTATAGCCAGTGAAATAAGAATGATCCTTCCCTGTAGATTGAATAAAGAGTTTCATTTGAAATTTTGTAAAGTAAAATGCTCACATAATTCTAATTACAAGAAAGATGAGGACATTAGTCCAAGTAAATTATTGTATAAAAGAAATCATTAATATTCTTTTTCCATTTTTTACAATTAAATAATGACCTTAAAAAACTGCCAATTAATATATGAATTTTAAAATACCTCAGTCTGGACAAAAAAAAAAAAAAAAAAAAAAAAACAAATCCAGGAAAGGTTGCCAAAATTTATTTATTTATTATTTTTTTTTTTATAAAATAAGAATAAATATGTTTAATCCTTGTTGCCAAGGGCCTAGTCTTTTCCCTACCATCTGCAGAGGATCTAGTTCAGAGGGGATGAGGAATGATTTGAAATAAATACCAATAAGTAACCTCTAACCCTGAATACAGTACATAAACCTGAACCTGGGTGTCTTTTTTTTTTTTTTTAAATCGCAAATCAGGTAAATAAGTTTTTTTTTTTTTTTTAGAATGGATGTGAAAACAGAAGGGTCAAGGAAGCTAAGACTTCTCACAGAAATATGCAGACATTAACTATATATATATATATATATATATATATATATATATATATATATATATATATAATATATTCCCAAATGGAGTGTATCTGTAGAAAAGACAAAATGAATAAAAAAAGAGACAAGAGGAAAAACTATACTTAGCTGAAGCGTTTTGTCCTCTGACAAAGTCCCTCAGAGGACGAAATGCATCAGCTAAGTATAGTTTTTCCTTGTCTCTTTGTCTCTCTCTCCCTATATATATATATATATATATATATATATATATATATATATATGTGTGTGTGTGTGTCCACTAGTATAAATATACAACAACCAGGGCATTATTATTCCGTATGATTGGTATGTGAAGTGACAAGGTTAAGAATGGAAAATTGCATTTGGAATCAACATGGGAAGGGGATGGGTAGAGGTGAAAGAGAGAAAAAAGGTAAGGGTGGAGTAAAAAGAAAAGGAAGAAAAAGGAAAAACAAATAAAAGAAGAGAGAGTGAAGGCAAAAGAAAGAAAAAAGAAAAACAAATAAAAGAAGAGAGAGTGAAGGCAAAAGAAAGAAAAAGGAAAAACAAATAAAAGAAGAGAGAGTGAAGGCAAAAGAAAGAAAAAGGAAAAACAAATAAAAGAAGAGAGAGTGAAGGCAAAAGAAAGAAAAAAGAAAAATGAAAAAGAAAAGAATAATGAAAAAGAAAAGAATAATGAAAAAGAAAAGAATAATGAAAAAGAAAAGAATAATGAAAAAGAAAAGAAAAATGAAAAAGAAAAGAATAATGAAAAAGAAAAGAATAATGAAAAAGAAAAGAATAATGAAAAAGAAAGAAAAATAAAAGGGAGAATAAAAAAATAAGATAAAAAAATAGAATGGATGAGAAATGAAAATAAGGAAGTGAGGGTCAGGCAAAGAAAATTCAATCTTCAAAAAAAGCAAAATAATTCTAAGGTCGTACAAGCATAAAGCAGCTTATTTTCATTTTGTGTTTGAATTTCAAAAAGAAAAAAAAAGAACACAATTTTATTGAATAAATATGTTTTAAATCAGATAAACCATGCACACACATTTTGTTTAATGACCATTTAAGAAAGGAGTTAATAAGACACAAGATAGAAAGTGAAAGTTCAACTGAGAAACCCAGTTAAGAGTGCAAGGGTCCCATTTCAGAAACTGTACTAACAAGACGAAAAATGGTGGGGCAAGAGAGGGAAACCTATAAAGAAAAAAGAGAGAAAGAGAAAAAGGAGAAAAAGTGAAAGAAAACTCCAAATTAGCTTAACATAAAGTTTAGTAATGCAGTCAAGCCTAAATGCTCCCAAATGGATAGTATTCAACAGATGCAGGAGAGAGATAGGGTGGGGTGGGGGGGTTAGTGAATTTATGCAATCAGTGAAAGTAAGACTTGAAGAGATTAAAAGTTTTGAGATGATCAACAAAGGAATAGAGAAGTGGATATTTACGGAGACTGGGATTTGGCTGATTAAACAAGGACTTTCTGAGATTAACCTATTAACCTTGTAGCAACAAATAATACCAAGCATTCATCTCTTCTCTCATTTCTCTCTTTCCTTTTCTCCTAAATACGCACAATGTAATTGAGTCTGGAGATAAAAACTCAATGAGCAAGAATTCTGTTTTGGAACAGCTGAATTGTATTTAA
Organism: Acanthosepion pharaonis; assembly: GCA_903632075.3. NCBI lineage: Eukaryota > Metazoa > Mollusca > Cephalopoda > Sepiida > Sepiidae > Acanthosepion > Acanthosepion pharaonis. The sequence continues at coordinate 940,104 of CAHIKZ030000368.1, read as the reverse complement.
CGCTTTCAGAATTGCATTAGAGAACACATGAATTATATTTATAAAACAGTACATAACAAAAAAAAAGCCTAATATATTTAGAATTGGTGACTCCACATGAAAGAAAAAGTGAAATATATCTTAGAAGTTAATCTGTTCTTACAAAATGTGTATAGATCCGAGAATTGAATTTAGACATTTTAAAGTATTAGATTTACGTATCTTTGGAAACAATGCTTATGTAAATTAATTGTTCCATTTGAAAAAAAAAAAAAAAAAAATTTTTTCTAGTGAAAAAAAAAAAAAAAGCTATTATTGAATGAAAACGTATTTTTACAAAATCAGAATATCTTAAGCAAGAGGTTTCTTTCTTTCTTTATATATATAAAGTGTGTGTGCATGTAATCTTAGCTAAAGGGCTGAAATATAGATGTATATCTATTTATATAGATGTATATCTATGTATGTGAGTGAATGTATGTGAATATATATATATATATATATATATATATATATATGTGTGTGTGTGTGTGTGTGTGTGTGATGTTAGTTAAAAGGCCAAAATGGGTGTTCATCTATATTTGAGTATGTGTCTGTAGATTACTAATAACTGCTATGTTTATTTTGTTATATTTGTTAACCTGATAATCAAAAGTGAGGCAGAGCAAAAGAAATTTAGAAAAGTCTATTAGGCCCATTCACACTTGGAAAGAAAGAAAAAAATCATTGCTATCAGAGTTCTGGATTAACAAACTGTTGACATTTTGGTGGTTGGTAGGACCCATAAAAGAAATGTTAAGAAACACACTGAAAAATATTTATTTCACAGAGAGAAAAAAAAAAAAAAAATCAAATAAAATTGTTGATTTTGGAAAGGCACCTAAGGCAAGTAATAAATATATAAATAAATAATAAAAAACTAACAATCTGAACAAATGGCTAAGTGGTGATGCAGAAGACTGAAGTAATGACCTGTCGAGGTTCTTTTTTGCATCTTCAAGACAAGGGGGTGAATTCAATTTAAGAATTATTCAAGTATTAATCTCTAAGAGTAATAGTATTTTTAGTATACAAAAAGAAATAAAGATAGAACTTTCAACTGTCACAAAATTTTATCCTAAAATTAATTCTTTTTTTTTTTTTCTCTTCTCAACTTGACAGTAACTTTTGCTCTCTAAATTTACAAAATTAGCTACTTCCGCTATTTTAAATATATTTTAACAGCTTTGTCAAGAAAAAAAAATCATATCCTAATCTATATATAAGTAGATGACAAAAATATTCTTTGTATATTTTTTTTATTGAGCAGACATGTGGATGCACAATAAAGTTTTTGGGATATCACAAATCTTTGGTTGCTCCTTTGTTAGTGTTTGATATGGAATAATGTTTTTTTAGTTTCATCATTATATAATTTTGGCAGCATATCTTCATTCAAGCATAAATAATATAGACATATTATGTCTATTTTTATAATGATCCTTTCTAGTTTTATGATCAGTTTCTTGATGTTATGATGAAATTCATTAAGGAAAGCACCATAGTTTTTCCTACCTAAGTATTTTGATCTCCTCCAATATCATCCTCAGGGGTGAAATTCCAAAAATAAACTTAAATAAAATTTGTATTCTGTTGTGATGGTGATTTTTAAAAAACGTGTGAATGCGCTAATATATATAATTATTTATTCAAAAATTATAACAAATATGTTATAAAATGACTACAAAAATAGCCATTTTGTTTCAACACTTCTGGTGTCTTATCAAGTGATGATGTTGAATGTCAATTAATATCATCACTTGATAAGAAATTGTGAAAATGTTGAAACAAAATGGCTATTTTTGTAGTGATTTTATAACATATTTATGTTATAATTTTCGAATAAATAATTATATTTGCTCTACTCTGTATTGAGCACACTTTTAAGAATAGCATTTGTTGGTTATTGAAATTTATTCCGTATACACCAATCCTATACTTGGAGATATATATATATATATATATATATATATATATATAGTTATTTTAGAAAAAAAATGGACATTGGTATCTATGTAAGTACTCAATGTAAGAATTTTTGTTTTCTAAAAATAGGATTCAAAGTTAAACTCTGAATGATAATTATATATAGTCATGTGACTTCCACTATAACCAATGGGTGAGTGCACTTTGTCAGTAAAAAAGAAGTTGAACCAAACAGACCCAAACTAGCATTATGTGTAATAATGGCTTATAATGGTAGGATACTTTGATGTAATCATATTATTAAGTTGCTTTTAGACAGGCCAGTGGGGGTTATAAGGAGGTTAACCTGGAAAGGAATGTTAAGAAATATGTATGGGTAAAGGATTGGGTAAGGTACAGAAAGAGAGAAAGAAAAGGAGAAAAATATGGAGAAAGAGGAAAAGTTTAAAAAAGAAAAAAAAGGTGAGATAGTAAGCAAATATACAGAGGAGGAGGATAGAAAAAAGAAATTTGGAGCAAGACAAAAATATATTAAAGATGAATTAAATACAGAGATAAAAAGAGAGGAAAAACTTAAAAGAGGTAATAAAGGAAGAAATACTGAAAGATTATAAGTGTGTGTGTGTGTGTGTGTGTGTGTGTGTGTGTGTATATATATATATATATATATATATATATTTTTAAAAAAATGATATATCTTTAAAAAGAACAAATTAAAAGATTGCATTATATTTCATAATTTTATTCAGGTGGAGGGGGCACTTTTTAGCCCACCCGCCTTTCTAAACATCTCCCCTTTCCTCTTAAAGCTACAGAGACGAGAAGAAAAGGTGGAAAAAGAAAATGAAAGAAGGAAAGGAAAAGAGAAAAGTTGGAGAAGGAGAATGAAGAAAAAGACAAAAAGAAGTGAAACTAGAAAATAAAAGGCAGAAGAAATGTAGAAAAGATATATATATATATATATATATATATATATATATATATATATATATATCTCAAAGAAAGATAGAAAGAGAAGTGGATGAAAGGTAGAGGTATACAAGTGAGAATTGGTGGGGTATCAGAAGATGATCTTTATTATGTGAGTAATTTATAAAATCTATGTCAGACCTGTGTGGAAAGAAAGAGTATAGCCCATCTCAGGCAATGCACAATTACAAATGTATATATTCACAGAGTCAAAGAACAGTATTGGTGGGGAGATATGAAGGAGAGAGAAAGTGGGTGGGGGTGGGGAGAACAGAATGTGCTGGTGAAGGGAATAAAATGAAGGAGAAAATGTAATCATAAAGAGGGAGCCGGCAGTTCTCAAGACCCTACAATAAATACCTCGGACAGCATGGAATGCAAGTGAATCTAATTAAAGATACATTAACACAGTGGGTACCTTTCAGTTCCACTGGCAAACAGCCACCTTGCACTGATACATATGTACACACACATCAATTTACCAATGCCTGTGTGTGTGTGTGTAGACAAATGCAGATGCATCAAGTTCAATACATCTATATTTGATTTTACAAACATACACAGAAGACTATATATATATATATATATATATATATATATATATATATATATATAATTTCTATATATATGTGCAGTACTTATTGAAAAGTGCTCAATATCAGTGATAGAGCTAACATATTCACTTGTACGAATATGAATTTGGAACCCTGGGTTTCACGCTTTTGTGATCATCAGACAATGATGATAGCAAAAGCATGAAACCCAAGGTTACTAACTCATATCCATACAACTATATATATATATATTGAACAATAAAAAAATATTAAAAAATTAAAATCTTCAGGCACACTGGGTTGTAGATTATTATTCTTCCGTTTTTTTTATTATTATTTCATTTAGATTCCTCGACTAGTTTCGCCTGAAATGGCCATCATCGGGAGGAGAAATATATATGTGTATATATATATATATATAAGTTATGAAGAACTTGGTAATCCATATGGGTAATTCCAAGGAGGATGAAATCCTGAGAGCTCAATGTAAATCCAGAGCTAATATTTAAAATTTATATATATATATATATATATATATATATATATATATATATATATATATATATATACAAATACAAAAATTTTTAAAAAATCAGAATTAATTACATTTGGATTAGCATTTCTATTTTTACCTCATCTCACTGTATCTGTGTGACTTGGCGAGAAGAAAAGTGTACTATCTGTGCATTATGTACAAATAGACACACACACAAATATGTATATATATATATATATATATATATATGCACATATACACACATTATGTAGCAGATATACCTCCTACATAATGGTAAGACAGTGGGAGGTATATCTGCTGTATCGGTGGAAGGTATATAAGAAGCCAAACTACTGCCTTCACAAAGAGAAATGTCAAAGTTGGATGAAGAAGTGCATGAAAACTGATTTCTTAATAGTCCCATTTAGTGATGAATGTAGACCTACTTTTGATGGACCTGATGACTGTGCTAGATGTTGGGTCCTTCATGGAAGTCACATCAAGAAGCTTTACACTAAAGTGTGTATGCTTTACAAAAAAAACCTTTCCAAAATAAATTAATAAAATAATGGTTTGCTTCCTTGCTTCTTCAGATATAATCCAATAGAAAACATATGAGCCATCATTAAAAGAAATGTATATGAGATTAGAAAACAATATTCAAGCAAAGATCATCTCTGGGAAGCAATAAAAAGTATTACAAATCATGTTAAAGTTGAAACAGTATTAAAGGTAACAAAATCAATGGTTGAAAAAGTGATGAAGTTTATAGAATATCAAAGAGCTAATATTAAAATAATAATCAAGAACCTAGATTGAGAAGTCCAATTGAATAATTCTCGATCTAGCACTAACATTATCAAATATATATTGCACATATCCATGAAAATACATATGGATGCACATGAAAATGTAAAAAAAAATATATCCATTACCCCAAATACAAAAATCAGTTTTCTTGTGCCAAATTTATAACCCAAAGGAAACATCTTAAAATGCTCATGAAGAAAGTTAACGAGCAATTATAGATTAATGCATCATTTTCCCTGCAAACACTTTCAATTTATGATGCCAATACAAACATCCTTCAATTATTCCCCCAGTCGATAATTCATCAAGAATTAATTTGTGCTAAACAGTTTTAAAAACAAAACTAAACAAGAAATTTTTTCATTCCAAACACACTGGAAACCCAGAAGAGTCAATTAAAAAAAATAAACAAATAAAAAAAAAAAAAAAAAAATGAAATTACAAACCTAACTTGAAGGTACAAATTGGACTAAAAATCTCAAAATTTAAACACCTTGTCTGGATAGAGGCAGGTGTGAAGATAAAAATGTTCTGAGATTAAATAGTGATCAAAAGTAAAAAATAATTTGCAAGTCTATTTCAAGTAGAGGAAATGAAATAAAATGAAAACGAATCTTTAAACAGTGAATGAGATATTTGCAGTTTGATTTTACAAGTATTGGTACTGACCTGGTGTCTCGGCTTCAGTCAATTTCCCACCACTATAATGTTGCTTCCTTATGCCTTTTCTGCAAATACTTTCATGGTAATTGTTCGCATAATCTCTTTGCTATGATACCTAGACTTTATTAATTTAAGTGCTGCACTAGCAAGGTCTCATCAATTTACAATTGAAGTGGCTAGATGTAATTTCAGTTCGATGCTAACAGTTTCTTTTCTCACACTTCTAGCTTGTGGAACACTCTTATAGCTTCATGCATTCCAGCTAATTCTGGTTGTCATAAATTTAAATGCAATGTCAATTGTTATCTACTGTCTTCCTTACTATGTTTCTGCTTTCTAATTCTTTCACACCCAGTAACCCTTTGTGTCTTAGTGGCTTTACTACCTTGCTTTGGGTGAATTCAATTAAAAAATGTTCATCTTCAAAATTGTTACAGTTAAAAAAAAAAAAAAAAAAATGCTATTTTATTAATATTATTTCTTTAAATTTAATCTGAATAGAATTACTCTCTTGACATGACTCATAGCTATAGATTTTTCAAAACTACAAATTATCTTGTGTCTTTTTTTTTTTTTATACATTTGTTACAGAGAAAGAAGAAATCAGACATCAATCTCAAACATATTAGAGATATATTTTTTTATGTTCTATACTGAAGATACAATATTTCATACTTGGTGCAATCATCAGAACAAATGATATGTCTTTGATTAAAAAGAATAAACAACTATTTATAATGTAACAAATCGATTAATTTCTTACCTACTTGTCAGCAGAGATTATTTATTGATGGTTATAAGTTAAAAGGAACAAACTATGTAACTAATGAACATTTACAATACCATATTTTATTCTCAGTATATTCCCCATGATGGTGTGGGAGTTGACCAAACAGTTAACAGAAAATGTGTTCAAAGTTCAAATTCTGAGGCTATTTTGGTTCTTATATTGATGCCCTTGGGAAACACATGCATCCATCTTCCTAACAGGTCAAATCAAGAATTATTTCCTGCTGCTTGCCCTCACCCCAAGATATAGGCATAAAAGTAAGGAGTGATTGAGTCCTTCAGCTGTATAAGGCAGTCTATTTAAGACCCTGCCACTCTGACCCTCCCCACTCCCTCAAAAAACAAACAAACCCTACAGCTTGGCCATCTTGTTGAAGAATAGCTACAAGTATAGTGTATATAAGCTGATCACCACTAGGTGAGAAAGGAAACCTGAAAAGAGCTTCTTCTATGTGCCATGTCTCTCCAGAACATTGGCGATCACAGCTCTCCACAATTTCCTGTCCTTTATAGCTATTAGTAAATTTTGTTTTTGCTATCTTTCCAAAATCCTATTCTGCCATCCATTTACACTGTTTCTTTTGCTGTCAATAAGTCCTGTGAATATCAAATTTTCCAAGCCCTCTTTCCTCATTATGCATTCTAGAAATTTCAACTATATCCTCTTGATGTTAACTATAAGTGTCCTTTTGGTATCCATTTTCTCTAAAACTTTGTCGTTGCTCACACGTTCAGTCCATGCTATTATCAGCATCCGTCTGTAGAATCACCTTTCTGTTGGCACCAGTCTATTTTTCATCTGTGATGAGATTGACCAGCATTCATTGCTATATAAGAGGACTGATATTGCATCACAGTTCAGTAGTTTTTTTCTTTGTTTCTATCAATTTTTATTTTTTTTATTTCTTAATACTTTGCTTATATTTTGGAAGGCATCTTTCACTAATGAAAACTGTTCTCTTATCCTTACAAGTAACAAACCAGCAATATACAGATAAACTTTTGTATGTCCCTACCTTCTGGCAATGATATGATCAGATTTAAAAAAAAAAAAAAAAAATGAATACAGTACTTCTTGAAAGTTAAATACAGATTCAAAGTGTTTCATTCTTCAAGTTATAAGTCTTTTGAAGAATATGATAGACAAATATCAAATTTTCATACAAAAATTGACAATGATAATAAAGTCGAAACATTTACAGTTAAAATTGATTTTTGGATGAATTATATAAAAAGACAGAAGAGAGAATTTGAGTTATACCTTAGATCTACATACATGTCAATACAACTAAATAATACTTCAGATGTATAGAACTAAATAACACATTTGGCACACACACACAAGGTGCTACTGAGAAATTATAGGAATTTAACCAAGTAATAAATCAATAAAAATTAGAAATTTCTTTCACTAACAATTAGTATCAATGAGGGTTGCACCAGTTAATTGGCTGGTAATTGGTCATATCAACATTTGCCAATTAATCAATCATTACATTTTTTTTTTTTTTTACTGATTAATTGTTTTTCATTTTTGGTCAACCCACTTTTACTTCACAGAAATTTAATTCGTAGCTTACGAATCGTTAGTTATCTCAGACATAGAATAAATTTAAATAATATTCTGAGAATTTTTCATTAGTTTTTTATCCAATCTTTGAGAGCAATTACATTACTGATTATCAAGTGATTAACTGGTTTAGCCCTAGTACTCACTATCTCCTATAAAGTACGACTAACAAAAATGATGTGGAAAGATGCTTGGTTACTGCTCACAGTGGTGATTGACAAGAATCTGTACTACATTCAGCCCAAAAGTGCACTGTTCTGATTCCCCAAATTTTTGGATAGCATCTTACATATAAAAGATTTTGCAAATGTTTATATCCAATTGTCGTTGTCATCCATTATTTGGACCTGGAAATAACAGAATTATTATCTTTCCACTATCTTCTTGTCCTGTTTTCTTTAAACTAATATTTCCTGTTCTCTTCTTGCCTCTCAACCACCCAAGACTAAGCTAATTACCTGCTGATTTTGCCACAACATCAATTACCCAATTAGTGTGCTTTTTTTTTCTTTGTTTATTCTGCTGCTTCTCTTTTGGATTGATTACCTGAATTCTTGGATTCCTTAATCACCATTTGGGAAATTAATTACCTGCCACAGGAATTACTTACCCAGCTGAAACAATACCACCAACCACAGCCACCTGCGAACCATGTTCTATAATCAATGATAATGTATAAAAGTGCATGTGTGTGTATTTATGTATGTAAGTGTGTGTGTGTGGGGGTCTTTTAAAAACAGTTGCTTTGCTTGATAATAAACATTAGTTGAACTGGTAAGTGGTTTTAAAATACACATAGAAATGTTTTTAACAATTTCAATTCTGTCAAGAGATTTCAGATAATATATATTGTAGGTATAAAACAAGTGAATAGCCTAATTGAAATGTGCTTGGTAGGGGAAACTGTTACATATTTCTTACCTGGCATCAGTGGTTGGTGTTCAAGTCTGAGTAAAATCAATGTTTTTAAATAAGGATTTACCAAAGATGACTGGTGGAATATGATTTTTGTAAACTAGACTTGCACTAAGTAAATATCTTTGCTTTTAAAAATTGTTTTAAGAATTCAAGCCAAGTAAAGTCTATTCCCTGAAATCAAGAAATTACACAATCATTGACTGATTTTTATGGGTTATCAACTGTGGGTTATTTAAAGCTGAAACGTTTGAGATTTGATTTTTTTTTTCTTTTTTTGCAAATGAAAATTGCATTAACAATTTTTTAAGAATAACAATGATCTTTCCAGATCCAAGTTCTGCTATTTAACCCATAGCTGGGGGAGGAAAAAAAATTACACAATGAGAATTTATGGTTCTCAAAATAAATACTGAAACAGGCTCAAAAAGAGGTATTAATTCACTGAATACATTGAAACAAATGCAAGTCAGGAACCCACTAGTTAAAAAAAAAGTCTTATATTATTCTCTCACTTTTCTTAACCTTTATGGCACCAAAGGCCCCAAAATAGTAAAAGAACTTGGAACTTTTCATGAGAAATGAAGAAAAGAGTGCTGAATTGTTAGTTGATATCTAACCTCTTATACAGTAGTGAATGCTGGACAATTTCCTCACATAAAAAGAGAAAAACTTGAAGCAACAGAGAAGATCAGAATACAATGGATGGAATATAGGAACACAAAGGAAGTCTGAAGGAAAATAGGAACAAGGAAACTTATATTTACAATCAGAAAGAGAAACTGGAAATTCCTACGATAGATAATGAGGAAAAAAGGCCTAGAGAATATAACACTCAGAGGAGATACTGAAGGAAAGAGAAGCAGAGGGAGTAAAATATTTAACAATTTTTGAGTTAATGGATGATAAAACAAGAACAAATAATAAAGGGCCAAACATTATTTTGAGCAACAAAAACAGGAAGTTGTGGAGAACCATGATCACCTACCTAAAAGGATAAGATAGTACCTATGATTTAAAATTTTTTTTTCTTTAGAATCATTTCTGAAAATCTTGGTAATATTGCTAGTGAGATCCCAGTAAGGATTGAACACACTACAAAATAGTAACGATCTGCGAGACTAACTAATATTACTCCATTTCAAAGTGCTTGAGGTATTTACTAAACATATACTGGCAACAAGGCCATATACAAAAGACACTGAATGAGGTGATAACAGTCTGCAGGAATAGATCATTAACTAATATTGAGGTGTCCTGGACGTTGGCAATATAAGATAAAAATTTTTTTTTTTTTTTTTTTTTTTTAAAGAATCCTAATCTGTTCATATCAACAACTCTATCAGGTTTCCTTTTCAAAGTTAAGATATAGTTTATCATTTAATCTCTGAAAT
>CAHIKZ030000368.1:725000-922500 GCA_903632075.3 Acanthosepion pharaonis | reverse complement strand
GTGCCGGAAGATGAAATAAATACTTTTGAAAAATAAAATGTAGCCTTTACTCAAACACAAGTATCCACTAAATTTAAGATGCAGCACACAAAATGCAAACCATAGTAAATGAAAGTGCTCGATGTACAGAACATAGCTTTCTTGTGGTCTCAATTTAGTAAATTTTGGGGTTTTTTATCTTCAAATTTTATATGGTGGCAATTAAGTGTGTGTGTGTGTATATATATATATATATATATATATATATATATATATATATATATATATATATATATAGAGAGAGAGAGAGAGAGATAAGGATGCACAGGTGGTATAACTTATCAGCATGAATATTGAAATCAATGAACAGAATTCAATTTCAGACCACATCTGTTGTTCACTAATGCTCTTGGGAAAGGCCTGAATCCATCTCTCCCTACCTCAAGGTATAAGTGAAATGACAGGACAGACTGTACTCTCTAGCACAGATAGGCAAATACTTTAGGGGAAGGAAAACTCTGATTACAAACTGGATGGATGTGAGGCTAGCAACCCATTCACTGCCACAAAAAATTAAAAATTAAATTAAAAATATCAAAGTATACCTACATTACCAAGGGTGGCTATGTTATGGCTCTACTATATGACATCACAGGTATACTGAAGACTGATATAAAATTCACTGATGGTGTTTTTTTTTGTTTTTTAAAAAGTATATATTCATTTTGAAAAAGAAAAAAATGACATCATTTTAAATAACTTTTCTTTGTAATCAATCTGGCACTGATGAAAGTCATGACAATTCACTCAAATAATTTGCATTGTGTTGACATATCATGAGATGCCAATTTACAGCTCCATACATCAAATAGCCAACATATAAGTTGATATAATCATATACTGGTAAAATATACAAAATTATAAATACACTTATCTATACATACACTATTCTAAAAATGTATATATATATCTATGCATGCCAATCAACAGAATATGAGCTCTAAAGAGCAGGTGAATAGATATTATCTGCTAATATCGCAGTTATCCCTCTTGCTGTGTGTCTTCCTCCATCATTTCTTGGAGATTAAAAAGCACTTAGCCTTCAGCTGCCAATGCCACCACCACTATTGCTGCTGCTGTTGTTGTTGTAGATATGGCAGCTAATAAGAAGATTATTGGATAGCAGGAATTCTTGGAGATAACACAAATGTCTTTAATCAGAAATTGGCTCTCAGATATGGCACAACATTTGCAATAACATCATAAATATTGCAATAAGGCTTTTGGTTTGCATTTGATTTTGTTATTATTGCTTTTTTGTTTATAGCTTTTCAGTCAAGTAGTTAAAAGAGAAAGAAGGAAAAATGAAAAAGAGAAAGAAGGAAAAATGAAAAAGAGAAAGAAGGAAAAATGAAAAGAGAAAGAAGGAAAATGAAAAAGAGAAAGAAAAAATGAAAAAGAGAAAAATGAAAAAAAGAGAAAGAAGGAAAAATGAAAAAGAGAAAGAAGGAAAAATGAAAAAGAGAAAGAAGGAAAAATGAAAAAGAGAAAGAAGGAAAAATGAAAAAGAGAAAGAAGGAAAAATGAAAAAGAGAAAGAAGCAGCAAAATGCTGAAGAGAGGGAAGGAAAATGGAAAAAAGGGGAAAATGGGAAAATAAAAGGAAAATGAAGAAAAAGTACAAAACATAAAATAAGCGAGAGAGAGAGAAATTATATGAAAACTAGTGTTGTAAAAATGAAAGAAATAAAAATGAAGTACAAAGATGAGAATGAAGGAAAAGAAAAAAGAATAATTAAAAAGCTAAAGAAAAAGAAAAAAAAAAAAAAAAAAAAAAAATATCAATGAAGCATTGCATTTTTACAAAGATTCCCAATTTTTCGAGTTTTCAGAGACTAAAATGTGGTAGGTGGGAGTGTGTGAGATCCTAGACACTGCTGTAAAAGATAACGTCAAACCAATCATTTATAGCGCCTTCATTTAAATACAGGAGAACTATGACCTCTAAAAAATGTGCCTTATGCACCAAAACAAAGCAAATTAATAGAAAAGAGAAATTAAATGCATAAAACAATCCTTTTTGGTTAAATTTATTCAACAGAACAAAAATTAAAAATTATTTAAAATTAAATTTATTACTAAATAATAATATCTTATCTTGAAGGGACATGGGTGATGCCTGTGTTGATCTCACATACTTCAGAGGATTGGTCATTAACAACAACCTTCATAGACCACCATCACAGAAATGATTTGATAACTGAGAAAACTCTTTCAGAGATGCCACAGATGGAGAGTTAGTATAGCAACTCCCTATCTCACACTTTGCCAAAAGCCTTTGGATATATAAGGCCCTCATTATACATTATCAAGCACTTCACTGATTCTATGTATAATGACAGTTAAGACATCAGCAGTGGACATAGAGGAGAAAAATTCATACTGTTTGTCATCCAGTAGGTCATTTGAACTACAGACTAATGAATTTTGAAAAGAAGAGAAATACAACAGCAAGTGATAAAAACTTTCCATGGTGAATTTCCTATCATTGCAACCCAGAAGGAATGTATCAGGACAAAACAACAAAGCAAAAACAGGAAAAATCCAGAAACACATCTAAAAAATAAAAAGAGTAGGATATTCTGATTATAAAATGTGGAATGAGTATCATATTGCAAATAAGAAGACCGTATCTGAGTTATAAACATGAAAAAGAAATTCTTAAACATCAGAGACATGACTAGGCCAGCAGACCACAGGGCAAAGATTGAGGGAAATACCAACACCTCACTCCATGACAAAACTAAAAAGTTTGTTGAGGCATGAATATCAGAATTGTGTTGAAAACAGTTGGCACTTATGGGACCTGTCAGAAAACACCAGGATGAAGTTTGAATTGGAACTTAAAAAAAAAAAAAAAGAACTGAGATTGCTCAAGCCACAGCAGTGCCAGATTTCTGCAAGAATACTGAGAAAAATGCTGGATATTGGAGAAGACTTGCTGTCACTCAATCCCCAATGATGATGAAACATCTGGTTTGAATATGTAATTGCATCTGTCATTCAATAATAATTTAAACTGAGATTTCCATATGGAATAAACAACAACCCATTTCTTTATAATCATCAAATAAAAATTCTTTGAAGTCATTAAAAATAATTTTTGTCCATCCATAAGTATCAACTATTTCTGTTCATGCCAATATGTCTACATTTTTGAACAATTTAATCATTATTTCATCATTTTTCATTTTATTATCGTAACTATTTTTGGTGGCACTATATCAATAATTGTCCTCCATTCCTTTGTAGAAAAATTTCATTTTATTTTGCTTTAAAAATGATTTGTTTGGTTTAAAGAGTAGCAGCAGCAGCAGCTGCCTCTGGGTAGGGGAGGAACAAGACTGCCTCCACTTTTGTCTGCAGGGAGAGGCCAAGACAATTTATAACACTGCAGGTTCATTTGTTATTGCACACCAAGAGGAAATTTCTTTGTCTTCAGTTTTCTAAGTTTCTCCCTTATATTATTTATTATACATTATTATTATATATTAAAAAATTGTGTGTGTGTATATATATATATATATATATATATATATATATATATATATATATATGCACACACAAGTTTCAGTCAAAACAATTGACCTTTAACTGAATTCAGAAATTCAGTTAAAAATAAAAATCATCCTTGATAATAGCTAAAAGTATAGCTGAAAGTGCTCGGACAAAGAGAATATTTGGTCAATTTCTATGTAATTTATGTACAGAAAAGAAAATTATAAGGACACAACAAAAATTAAATAAAAAACTTAATCACAATACTTTGACAATCATTTTTAATGAAAATTATATAAAAGAGGGATTGCTGCCTAAATATACCCTATATGTGTGTGTAATTATATATATATATATATATATATATATATATATATATATATATATACACACACACACACACACACAGAGATTTCTTTTAATATATAATAATAAAAGAAAATAATAACAACACCTACTGATATGTAAAATAATAATTAATGTATGCCAAAAGAATTTTTTGTCAAAAAGTGCTGTTTGTATCAAAAATAGTGAAAGTTTAAAATACTTATCTAAGATTGACTTTCATTGAATTTCATGATGCTTCACGGTTTAGGACCCAGATAAGAACGATTGTATTATTAGAGAATATATATATGAAGAGTGGGAGGGGGGATTCTCAGTGTAATCCAGTCTAAGAGAAGATAGCATTCAAAAGAATGAAGCTTGCTAGGTAATGCTTACACCATCCAAAAGTGCAGCAAAACTTATTTTATGGGAACCATCTACAGTGATATTCCTATTCAGATAAAGTGCTAAAGGCTTTTAGTTTTTTTATTTTGTTTTAAAACAATCTTCTGTTCAGTTTCTTTCATATGATAAAGTGATGTTCTTTTCATTCATAAATTTCAATTACAATACATAATCAAAAAACACACGTGTCAATTATTTTTTTTTTTTATTTGGTGATTATATATATATATATATATATATATATATATATATATATAGCTCATTCGGATATTCCCTGAAACATATCTGCTTAGTTTCATACCCAAAATATAAATACAATTTCTAAAAAAATTAATGAATTTTATTTTTTAACCCAACAAATTTTTATTACTTAAACATTTTTTTTTTTTGGATACTATTTATTTGAGTAGATATTCTGTTTATTTTAAACAGTATTTATACAAGCCTGCATACCCGAGAAAACTTATATAAAGAAAATATGCACTCAAGCAGGATTTGAACCTATGAAGCCTATCATAGCCGAGCAGTAAAAGCACACTGGATCAGAGGGTGGTTCCTCCTGCAAGTGGGGATACAGGCTTGAATCCTGCTGGAATTGACATATATATATATATATATATATATAAAAAAATAAAAGCAGTACTGACAATGAATCCAAATGATCAAGATCTTAAAATTATCTGACATTTGCCCAGATTTTAGAGCAGAGAATTTCTTACCACACTCTAGTATATATGTATTTTCATATGCAGACATGAACAAACACATTAAAAGGAATTTAATCTATTTAATGCACCCAAACAACAAAAACTAAACAATATATATATATATATATATATATAGGTAGTTAGGTACCTCCACAAAATTCCAATACCTCATGAATTTTTAAAACTGGAAAATATTTCTTGAAGCTTTTATTTTACAGGGTGCCCCACAAAAATACAGGAAATTTGGTACAGTTTGTTGGAATTTTTGTTACAGTAATTTGAAACAAAAACAAAAGCAAAAAGATAGAAATTTAGTAGCTTAAAACAAAACAAAAACACAAATGATAGATGTAGTGTTCAAACTAAAAAAGTTATTTTTTTTTTATATGTTAGTTAATTATTTTCAGCATTTAGTAAATTAAAAATTCTGTTTTTTATGGGGAACCCCTGGAGTTTTAATTTCAAGCTAATAGATTAAATTTAATATATCTGATAAGCAAAATACTTATTTAAATTGACTGGAAGGAGATTTTGTTTTCAAATCACTAAAATTGCTGATATTGGTGCCATTTTTAGCCATCCATCATCAGAATGTAATGTTCTTTATTAAAAAAATCTTTTCTGAAATTTTATTTGAGAAATATTAGCCGATTTCGAACAAATACAATTTACTTTAAATTTAAAATATCACATAAATAGTTTTTAACACAGTGGTAGCTCTTTATTTAAGGTGTTGACAGCTTGACTAACAGACTGAAGTTTACCTAATTTTTTTTCTACAGTGGACATATCTGTAAAAGTTATTTGAGGAATATAATACAAGTGCCTTTTTTATATAACTTCTAACTTCCTAGTAATCTTCAAAATTTTGGACAACATTCTCTGTAATCTAATGTTTTATTGAATTTTAGGTATTTTGGCTTTAAAGTTACTATAGTTATCGGACGTTTTTTTCTGATAATGCCATGTATGGATGTCCATATTTACAAAAATTGAATATATATATATATATATATATATATATATATATATATGTATGTATGTATGTATGTATATACACACACACAAAAAAATCTTTATGAAATATTGGGTGTTGTTGAATTGTAGTAACTTTTTCATTTATTAGTAAATATAGTTTTTACAAAATCACCTAACCAGTAGAAATTAATATAGCAATTCAAAATTTAAGATTATTCTAATCAAAATAAAAAAAAAAAAAAAAAATCTATTCTTGTAGAAATTCATTATTCATCAAAAGGAAATTTTTTGTCCATAATATATCTTATTTATAAAAGCAATTAAAAACTTTCCTAATTAAATAATGTTTTTGTTTTATTATATTTTTTGTTTTATGATTCAGAGCAAATTTTCAGAAACTGGGGGTCTGGTTTTACGAAATAAAAAAAAAATAATATATTGATTTAGGCTCCTCTTATTTTATCGCAGCATAACATGATGAAAAAAGGCCCCAAACATAGTAAAAACAAAGTTTTATCATCAAAATGGTTATGTTATTATTAAGAGGAAAGACCAAAGTATTTTTTTATTATTTTATTAAATTTTGTTTTAACAGATAAAGTTTCTATAGAACAATAATACTGTCAACAGCTTTGTCACCACTTGTTACATGAAGTCCATTTCTGTTATTTTAAGCTTAAAGAAATTTTTTTCAAATCAGATTAATTATACTTTAAATCAACTAATATTCCTCAAATAAAATTTAAGAAAATTTTGTTTTATTTTTGAAATATTTTTTAATACAAAGAATTATCTTTTGATGAAAGATGACTAAAAAAGAGTGCTAATCAGTTATTTAAAAAAAAAAAAAAAAATCAATGCCAATTAATATAATTTCTGCTTGAAATATTTTGCTTACTAAAAATAGTAAATTTAATACTTTTGCTTTTTAATTAAAATTTAATTCCACTAATTTTCAATACCTTGGTTTAAAATGAATTTTTATAAATGAAAAAATTTTCCTTAAGCATTCATTTTATCTTTAATTGAAAGCTAAAGGATAATTTTTATGTGCTTAATAACCTTAAAAATGTTGAAAAATATTCTCCCTAATCTAATTTTAGGAATGTTAATTTTAAATTTACTATAGTCATTGCTCTTATTTTCTGATAATGTTGTGTATGCTCAACCATACTTTCAAAAATAGGCATGTCACATAATGTTTTATATACATATAAAAAATTTTAAATTATTTTTAAAATTTTGGTGCAAAGTGATTTGTATTGGGCTTTTCAATTTTTGATTAGTAAATATAGTTTTCACTTAATAACAATATCACCTAAACAAATGAAAGTAATGCAGAATTTTAAAAGATTTGTATATTATAATAAAAATTTTAAAAATGAAAATAATTCATTACTCATCAAAATTTTTTTTTCTTGAAGACAATAGTATCCTTAATAAATAATATTTATAAAAGAAATTAAAAGTTTTCTAATTAAATAATGTCATAGTTTTATAGCATTTTTTATTTTAAGAATTTGGAGCAGGTTTTCAGAAAATTAATAGTTTGAAAAAAAAAAAAGGAAAAAAAAAAAGGAAAAAAAAAAAAAAAAAGAAAAATGATTTACATTCTCCAGAGTTCTGATTTTAGTTTTAACTAATTAAAAAAAAAATTTCAAATGAAAATTTAACATATGAAAAAAAAAAAAAAAAATAAATACCAAGATTTTCTAAAAAAAATTTCAAAAATGATTTAATTCATTTGTGAATAAGTCCTGAAAGTTTCATTAACATCTGATAATTACTTGATTTTGTAAGAATTTCCAAATAAATGTGTTTTTCACCTGAGAAAAGGTGCTAAAACAGTAATTGTAAATATTATGTCAACCACTAATGCAAAAAACAAACAAAATAAAGTAAGATATTAAACCAAAATTTTGAACATGCTAGAAAGTATTAAAAAATTTAATAAAATAATAAAAAATACTTTGGTCTTTAATCTTCTTAATAATAACTTAAAATTTTGACAATAAAACATTGTTTTTATTAAGCTTGGGGCTTTTTTCCCCCCTCATGCTATGCTGATTTTTCAGCAAAAAGTGGAGGTACCTAAAAAGTGAAAATGAAAGCTTCAAGAAAGCTTTTTCATTCATAAAAATTCATTTTAAACCAATGTATTGAAAATAAGTGCAGGTATCTAATTTTAATTCTTCAAGGAGTTCTGCATAAAACTGTACAAATAGAATTCATAACAAATTAATCAATTATAAAAGATGTGCTACAAACTTTTTCTAAAAATGCAAAAAAGAAAGAAAAAAAGTACAAAGTAAAGAAAGAGAAAGAAAAAAAAGAAAGAGAAAGAAAAAAAAAAAAGTTTTGCCTAAAGAAAACCCAAAGGGAAAATATTAAACACAAAGAATAAATAAATTTAAAAAAAAAAAAGCATAATCAAAAAAATTACTTTTGTAAATTATCCATTGCTATATTCTCGTGTGTTACAAACTGTCTTCATAAATTCTCAATATGCCCACGAGATATTAACAATTTTGCATCTGAGGAAAAAAAAAATGCCCAAAAGAGAAGAAAAGCCACTAATGACTGCTTCAGAATCTGATATCATTTTTCAAGCAAAATTTATTTTTGTCTACATATTTATGAAGGAGGTGCTGAAAATTTGTCCATCTGACTAGATTCCAAAAATCAGTATTCAGAGATATTTTAGCCAGTTTAAAAAATACTGATTTTCTTAAGTGAGTCGGGCTGAGCCCAAGCACCCCTCTGGTTTCAACATCAAAAATTAAAATAAAATTGAATTTTTTTTTTTTCCCTTTCATTTTCTTTTTATTCTTTCTTTGCACAAAACTTCATTTTACTAAAAAAAAAAAAAAAAAAAAAAAAAAATGTGTGGGTAAGGTTAAGATTTATGAAATATATTATTATCAAAACAAAACAAAACAAAAAAAAACATTAAAATGGAAAAATGACTGAATAAAAAAAAACCTTTTGAAAATTCATTTTCAATGACTGTTACTCTACTGCCACAGAAAGTAAATAAAACAAAATAATTTTGATTCAAAGAAGGAAAAATGTAATGCCTTGAGGAATGAAAAATCCAATTTTGTTATTAAAATATATTCCTTTTAATGAAGATGATGAATTAGAGAAATGAACAGTGAATTAGATTTCTTTTAGCTTTTTAATTTTTTTTTTTATCAGAAGAACAATGTTTTTTTTTTTTATCAGAAGAACAATGTTTTTTTTTTTTAAGTAGAAGAAAAAAAAAAAACATTTATAAAGTCAAATTTTTCAAATGAGTGAAAGAAAGAATAAGACACATTGTATTTAATTTATTCTTTCAATTTGTCAAAATTTTTCATCCAAATCATTTTTGTTACTCTGACAGTTCCCCTCCCCGTATCAACCAATCAAAATCAGTTATTTTGCCCTTAGTGATGTTTAAATGAATCGCTAACAACAATTATTATTATTATTATTATTACTACTGCTACAACAGCTGCTGCCATAATAATAATAATAATAATAATTATTAGAAGAAAAAGAAGCTATGTATTTTTAGAATATTCCTACTTTTGAATGGAGCGTGTAGTGTCATTTATGTACTTTAAATTAGAAATTTAAAAAAAAAGAAAAAAAAAAATTTAAACTAACTGACAATTTAAATAAAGATAATCATTAATCTGTCCTAATGATTTATCAGTGGAAATCCAAAAAGAAGATGGGGAGGATATATTAGGGAGGGTATGGAGAAGAGAGGATGCATTTTAAAATAGAAACATTGAATATTAAATACAGATAATTAAAGAGAAGCAGAAGGATAAGAAAAACTAATTGCTTCTTCTGCTAAGCTGTCACTGCCAGCCAGGGAAGTCCTACTGTGTTTATAATTAGTTGCAGTTAACTGTCAGGTCTCTTTGGACAATAAAGAATGCATGGTCAATTGAGATAATGAAGAAAGGCAGGAAGAGAAAGAAAAGAAAGATTCTAAAAGTAGATAGAGGAGTGTGAATGTCCTCGACTTTACTAATGCCCAGAAATATGGTGGTTGTGTAACCACAGGGGAATTAGACATTGATAATAACAGCATCTTTATTAGGAAAAAATATTGATTCCTCGGTACATAAACAAAACAAAAAAAAATAAAATAAAATAAAGCTCAGACAACTAAGATTAGAGAAACTAAACTTTAGTGTTGGAGGAATAGAGTTATAAAAACTGACCATTTGATTCAAAGTAAAACAAAAAATAAAAGTAAAATTTTAAAACAAAAACCAAAAAAAAATAATAAAAGTCAGAGGTGAGATGAGAAGAGGAAATGAAAATGAAAAAGAAAAAAAAAAAAAAAAAAAAAAAAAGAAAAGAAAGAAAGAAAAAAAAAAGTTGTCCCATTCAACACCTGGTGTGTCCCCATCAGCTAACTTGGCTGTGCCTTATCCTAATCAATTCGAAGCCAGGTGATTTTAATTTAGAGTGGGTGGGGAAGTGCAGAATAGAAAAGAAATATACATGTCGCACAAAACTTTTATGGTTGATTAAAGATAGTAAATATTTGTACAGGTGGTAATAATTAATAAGAGATAGATTTTACTCATTCAATTGTGATATAACTGGTAGACCTTATAACAGAGTTTACTAATTTTTATTTACAATACTATTTTATTTATTAATTATCCCCCCTCCGACCAGTTTTCCTGATTTGCTACAATCATTTTGGCTGAGGCCTGAGGTAAAAAGGATGGATTTTCTTGAAAAGTTATTGAGCAGATTAGATGCACAGAGGAGTAACTGCTGCTATTATCATTATTATGATAATAATGATTTTCTTTCCTGAATGTCCAGCTTTGTTCTTTCATGTAGCAGAGGCCCTCCCTTGGATTTAGGGCTACCATGTGTTGTTGTTGTTGTTATTATTATTATTATTTAGATATTGTTTCTTTCAGTTCAGTAACTTTTTAGTGCAACTATAGTTGTTTCATGAAATTATAAAGGAAAAAAAAAAACAAAACAACAATGTTTCCCCCCCCACAAATTGACAATGCTTTACCCCTACCAAATTTTGAATAATATTGCAGCTCATATTATTCTTGTGTATAAAATATTGCATACTTTAATGCCTTTTTGTTACACTGACATAATGAACAAAGTTTACTTTTGTATTGTTTTGCATTATAGTTATAAAAAAAGAAGTAATCTGTTAAAAATAGAATAAAATCTAAAAGCAAAAATGAGGTGATTTGGTTCAGTTAAACAGTCTGAAGAGGATTATTTGTTTTTTTAAGAATCACATTTTAAATCATTTCAACACAAAACTTCAGATTTTAATTGGATTGTGACTAATTCAAGATGGAACACAGGAAAATATGAATAATCATAATTGAAAATAGATGCTAAGTTTAAAAAACAAAAAAAAACAAAATATTCTCTTTAATAGGTAATGACTGTTCCAGTTGTCAACCATTAAAAGTTGGCAATTTCTTACTTGAAACTTTGTAAATGTCTCAAATAATATATAAAGATTTTATCATCAGAACATTTAATGTTTGTTAGAAGACTTATGGAAAAACAGTGAAGCATATTGTCTCAAAGAAAGCAAAAATCAAAGGAGGACTTGATATTAATATCAGAGTTAGACAGCAAAAATTAACATCTTTAGAAACAGTAAATAAATGGTTTTATTATCAATTCTAAATGGAAGAATAACATCTATAGACACATACATATCAAAAGTACTATCAATAAAATTCCATGAGTCTCTGTGAAAAGTTTGAAGTGTTTTCAGGACCTGCAGCATTTTTGTGAGTTAACACAAAAATAGGAAGGTTCAGAGAAAACTGATTACATTCATTTACAAAGTTGCCGAAACAGTGTGTTTTTAAGTTTAAAAAAAAGCTCTGATAATGACAAATGATAATATAATGATTTCAAAATCATAAACTTTTGTGAGACACTGAATTAAACCTAGAACTATTAACACTTTGTGTAGGGCAGGCATCATGTTCCAAAAAGAAAAAATATACATATTAAAGAGTCTTCGTTATGTGTTTTGTCCAATTAGTACATGATCGATCATGGCTCTCCACAACTTCCTATTTTGTAGTGTTTACCTATGTTAGTCCACTTACAATCCTGACAAGTTTCTGTTCTTCCATCCATTTACGCAAGCTAATTTAAATAGGTTACTTGCTGTTTCCTGCTGTCCCCTTGCCTTTAATATCCTGTGAGTGTCAATTTTTCCAAACCTTCTTCTGTCATCACAAAAATTTCAGTCTCATTCTGATTCTAAAGTGTCCTTTTTTCTTGTTTTTTGTAAAGCTTCTTTGTTGCTCCCATGTTTCATCCCTGGTAATTCTTAGCATTTTTCTACACAACCACATCTCCGTTGTCTCAAGTCTCCTCTCCATGTGTGAGGAAATTATCCAGTATTCACTTAAGACGATTGATATTATGTAGCAGTTCAGCATCTGTTGTTTATCAGAAGATGAAGAGAACTGAAGGCAGCAAATCTCTTTTCTTTCTTTCATTCTCTTTTCTTTCTTTCATTCACTTTTCTTTCTTTCATTCTCTTTTCTTTCTATCATTCTCTTTTCTTTCTATCATTCTCTTTTCTTTCTATCATTCACTTTTCTTTCTATCATTCTTTTTTTCTTTCTTTCATTCACTTTTCTTTCTTTCATTCACTTTTCTTTCTTTCATTCACTTTTCTTTCTTTCATTCTCTTTTCTTTTGTCTCTAACTTTTCTACTTACCTTTTCTCTTTCACTTTCTTTCCCCAGATCAACAATTGCTTTTTTTTTTTTTAATTCTGTCATCAAATACAAATGGACTGGTAACTGAGAGCTATACTGTGTGCATGTAACATTTTCTACAGTGCTCACAGATATTACACTTGATCTGAGGCAGAGCATACAGACGAGCAGAAGAACTGATCCGTATATAAATAATCCTGTCATTTTTTTTTATGGATAGTAGGTTAGTAAAATATTAATATAATAAATAAATAATTAAAAAAAAAAAAAAATCAACAACAAAAACTATAGTTCTGTTCCTAACCTCCAATTTACAATCTTTTCTTTAAGTAGGAGTAAAAAATTCACTGTAACCCTGACAGTTATCAAGAGGCACAGGATTGTACTTTCCAATCCTTGGGTTAGGTTACTGTCAGTTGATAATAACAGGGTGATGACAGAAAACAATAATTAGATTCAAAACAAGAAGAAAAATCAAAGGAAGAGGGGGAAAAAAAAAAACGGACAGAAAGACATTAAAGTAGAGAGCATTGTAAATCTTAAGACAAATACAAATTATAGACCATCCACTTTCCTTAAAAAAAAAAAAAATCTTAATTTTCTCCCTTTTTTTGTTATCTCCCTTGTCTGGCTGTGAACACAGGTTTGCTTGAATAGGTTCTAACTCTTGATTAGTCAATCATGTTAACATCTGCAAGAGGTTCAGCTTCAATTACAAACTACTGGCAAAGTACAAGAGTCTTTAGAATCAATTTCTACAAGATTAAGTTTTTTTCCTAGTTAGTTGTCCTCCAGTCATTTTTGTTTGTTTCATTCTGGTTTAATTCTAGTCTGTATAGTTGGTATAAAAGTGTGTGTGTGTGGGGGGGGAAGCTAAGCAGAAAGAGAGGCAGAGGAAATTTAAAGGTGAAAAAAAGTGAGAGAGAAAGATAGCGGAAAGAGTGGATTAGAGAGAGAGAGAGTGGAGAGAGCACACTAGAGAGAGAGAGTGGGCTGGAGAGAGAGGAAAGGAGGCATATAAAGAGGTAAAAAAAAATGAGGAAAGAGGCAAAGAGAGTTGGAGAGGAGAAGCAAAGAGAGTTGGAGAGGAGAAGCAAAGAGAGGTGGAGAGGAGAAGCAAAGAGAGGTGGAGAGGAGAAGCAAAGAGAGGTGGAGAGGAGAAGCAAAGAGAGGTGGAGAGATGGAGGGTGGAAGGAAGGAAAGAGGTGGAGAGGAGGAGGGTGGAAAGGAGAAGAAAGAGAGGTGGAGGGAAAGGAAAGAGAGAAAGAAAGTTGGAGAGAAGGAGAGAGAAAGAGAGAGAAAGAGAAAGAAAGGAGAGAGAAAGAGAGTTGGAGTGGAAAGGAGAGAGAAAGAGAGTTGGAGTGGAAAGGAGAGAAATTGTAAAGGTAATAAAAAGCAGTGTTAACAGATGGAAACCAAAGGAAAATAAGGAAAATGAGTAAAAAAAAAATAAATAAATAAATAAATAAATAAAAACAACAAAGGCATTTTTTAATTTTAGATTAGCTTGGCAGCAAGCCACAAAACAAAGTAATCAGTAGGTAATAAGAATGAAAAATGATGTCTACAAATGTAAGATGCCAGGTTTGCTGATAACCAGAGCAGCTCATGAATCTCTCTCTCTCTCTCTCTATATATATATATATATATATATATATGTATGTATGTACGTATGTGGGTGTGTGTTTATGGTGCATTTAAGGAGCAATTATTCATTTATACATATTTGATTAAAGACCAATAAAAGTCCATTGTTAAGGAGTTTTTATTTATTCTTCTATATTTTAGATCATTTCATGGTTTCCAATACATATTTAAATATAAATTCTTCAATGTGGGTACTTTCAGCTTTCATAAAGAGGTTTTTGTTTGTGTTATGTCAGTTTTGACATTTTCAAATACTAAATCTTCATATCATGTCTAATATACACACACACACACGTGTGTGTGTGTGTGTGTGTGTGCGTCAAAGGTATTTGTATATGTTTTGTTTGTAACTATCACTCTTGTTAGTGACTTTGCTATAACAATCTTACTGTTCAAAAATGTTTAGAAACCCCACAGGAGAAAAGATGAATTCTGAAATAATGCAGCAATAATGATCAGAAAAACAAAAAAAAAACAAGATAAAATAAAAGATAAAATATACTGTTTGGGTAAACTAGTAAAACTGATGGCTGAGCAAAGTAAAATCAACAAAATGTTAATTAAGCAACAATTGAAATGAGAAAAAGATTATGTCACCACTTCCAATTCAAGTGGGTAGATTATCCAGAGTAGAAGTCATCATCACTTTAATTAGACGTACCTGAAAATAAAAAGAGGAGAAAAAAAAAACTATATAAAAGAAGGGAAACCCAAACAACAATTTTGATACAGAAAAAAATAGAAACAAAAGTTATTTTTTTTTTAAAAAACTGATTTTACTCAAAGACTATTTTTTTCTACAAAATATTCAAATGTCACAAATCTTTAATTAATGAAAAAATTAATTAATAAATAATTAAATCAACCAGCAGGTGAAATGATACATAACATAAATTACTATTAACACTGCTTAATTTTGAAATTCTGTTAATATCACAATACACAAAAAGCTTTTTCCTCTTTCATGTTCAAGAAGATTAAAAAATAATCAAAAGCTAAAAATCCTTTTAGCTTGAAAGTTACATTTAGCATTGGTGAAAAACAACATTAATTTTGTTTATTCTTGTTCATCTTCCCAAGGAAAATATGCAACTCATTTTTTTCTTCTAAATATAAAGAAAATACTAATAAAAAGTTGCATTTTGAAAGAAAATGTATTAAGCTCAAAAATGGTGAGACCCTGATTTATATTAAACATTTAATGCACTTCATAAGACGAAGTAAACATTTGGAATCATTCTGGGAAAAATCCTCTTAAAGAAAAAAACAAACAAACATTGTTTTGAAATAATCAACAATGCAAATATAAGTCAATTTAATGGAACCAACTCATTGAAATAAAATTCATATTTTAACCATGTTCAGCAAAACAAACCTTATCACTTTAAAATTTATTAATCCTTACCAATAATATTTTAATGGATGAGACAATACATATATATTTTACTCAAATGGTAAATCTGAAAGAAATGAATTATTCCACTTGACTGGACTTTGTAACAAGAGCATTCAATTTAATTGACGACAATATATAATATAGTCTTTGTTGTTTTCTACAAATCGATTTTCTTTTGGCCTTGATGTTATATCCTGGATAAAGATCAGATTTCATTTGCACTTTATTCTTTCTATAATGAATTATATTATCACCAGCATTAAGCGGAATGACTACATTGAATCAATAGCTGCATTTACTGCAAGGAAAGTTGTGTCATTGTCGTGCCAGAAGGTTTTTTTTGTCAGAGACCATCTTGCACATTTACAAATCTACCATTCATCTGTACATTGAATACTGTTACTATATTTGGTATGGTGCACCTGTGATTCATCTCAAGGTTGTTGACAAAATCCAAAGAAGGATCTGCAATGTAATCAATCTTCAACTTCAGTCACTTTCTCACCAATGTGATGTGACTTCCCTCAGTCTTTTCTACAAATATTTTCATGGCAACTGTTCTAATGAGCTTTTTTACCCGGTGTCCTGTCTTTGTGAATTTAAGCATGCTACTAGATTAGCATCTAGGTCCCACCCTTTTACTGTTGAAATAGTTAAATCTAACTGCCATTTCTACTCCAACAGTTTCTTTTCTTGCACTTCTCACCTGTAGAACTCCTTTCTGTTTACTTGCTTCACTGAAAACTACAATCTTCAAAAATTTAAATGCAACATCAATTGCCATTATTCTTTCCTCTCACTTTCACTCTTTGTAACTCCTTCTGTACTAATGGTATTCCTACCTTACTTGGGGTGAAATGAAATGGAAAAAAAAAAAAAAAAAAAAAAAAACCCCAAAAGATTTGTTAAAAAGTGAGCATACAAGATAAAAAAAAATATACCTAGAACTTAATAAAAAGAAAATTTTATCAATAAAATTTTGGTTAAAAATGTTCCTCCAATGTCAATGTTGTATCGTAAATTAGTATAGGAAATATTTAGCATCTTTTCGCAGTGCAAAAATCACTGATTTGGAAATTCAATCAGATAATTGTTGAATTTTAATGAAACTTTCAGGACATATTCACAAATGAATTAAATTATTTTTGAAAGGTTTCTTTTTTTTAGTAATTTATTTTTTTTTGCATCTGTTAACCCCACTTATTTAATTTTATGAAATTTCAAGAAATTCTTTTTTGTAGTACTTAATGTTTATATTAGTTATAAGGCCAAGTTCTGAGAGAATTTAAATCATGAAATATTTTTAGTCAGACAGATCCCAAGTCATAGAAAATCTGCTCTGAATCATAAAATAAACAATGCAATAAAATTAAGACAGTATCTTATTAAAAAAAGCTTTTAATTGCTTGTATGTATAAAATATATCGTCTTGAGAAAAAAAAATTTTTTTCCGATAAATAATGATTTTTTTTACAAGAACTGTTTTAATTTCTTTTAAATTTTAATTAGAATAATTTATAAACTTAAATATTTTAAAATTCTGTATTAATTTATAGCAAATATTGTTATTAAATAAAAACTATATTTACTAATCATAAATGGAAAAGCTTACTGCAATTCAGCAAACACCAATACTTTATAAAAAGTTCTGAATTTATTTTGTGTGTGTATAAACATGTTGATTTTTGTTAATAAACATCCTATACAACATTATCTGAAAATAATTGCAGTAACTATAGTAAAGTTAAAATTTATTGGTAATTTTCCAACATTTCTTTAACAAGCATCTTTGTAAGTAAGACTATGAAGTCAAAGTATCTAAAATTCAATAAAATATTAGATGCTTAGAATATTTGCTTACATTTTTAAAATTACT
Organism: Acanthosepion pharaonis; assembly: GCA_903632075.3. NCBI lineage: Eukaryota > Metazoa > Mollusca > Cephalopoda > Sepiida > Sepiidae > Acanthosepion > Acanthosepion pharaonis. The sequence goes on along the minus strand of CAHIKZ030000368.1, from coordinate 904,882 downwards.
GGGTAGTTTAAAAAAATATATAAAAATATGTTCATGTTATATTCAATTGTAAGTTATGTTCGCTTTAGAAAAAATTACTAAACATAAGTCTATTGAAACAATTGTCAACACTTTATAAAAGCACCCACCTCTGTATTAAAAAAAATGCTTTTCAACAATATTTTAAATTAAAAATAATATTTAAAATCAGATTAATTCAACTTTAAATCTGCTAATCTTCCTCAAATAAAGTTTCAGAAAAATATATTTTTGAAATATTTTTAATAAAGAGAATTATGTGTTGACAGATTTGTCTATATGGACAATTTTAGCATTTTCAATAAGAATAATAAAAAAAAAAATATTCCGGTCAATTTAAATTTAGTTTGAAATACAGCAAAGTATTTTACTTATTAGTTTGAAACTAAACTGAAAGCTTCAAGAAACATTTTTAAAAATGTATTTTAAACCTGAGGTATCACTTTTCTTTGGAGTTTTTATATAATTTCAGGGACTTACATTTACCAGCCTGAATGGTTGAGAAATTTTGTAGAAAATATGTATTTTCCAACAAGAATTGAACCTGCATCCGATACAGAACCACCATTTTTTAGCCACAGAGAACTTCTGGTTAAGTATTTTATTTATTTATATATATATATATATATATATATTACACCCATATAGTTGAGAGATGAAAGAAATTAAAGAATATTTGAAATAACACTCCATTTTTATTTTATTTTTAAACTGTGTACTATAGTTCTAGGTTTAATTCAGTGTCCATAGTAAAGGTTTTATTGGTAAAGTTTTGAAATCAGTATATTGAAAATGAGATGGATATTAATGTATATACTTTCTTATTCAGTCAGTAAAGCTTGCATTAATTCTCAAACCTTTCTTCCTGATTTTAAATACACTTTCATATTAAATGATTAGCAATGAATTTACACTATAGCTGTAATAATCCTATTCAATCAGTAATATCTGCATTAATTCCTAACCATTGACAATTTCTTTCTTCATATTCAATGCCCAATAGATAGACAAAATGTGGAAATACATTTTAGATAAAATAATGGCAGAATTCAGTGTTTAATCATCTTTTTCCACCCATCTCTATTTTTTGTGTGTCTTAAAAGATGTAATCATCCGAGTGAATGAAACTATTGTTGTATTCATTTAATAAACTGATAGTTTATACTATAATTAGAATAAAATATTTTATCAACAGAAATGTAGATGTTTTGAACTTCAATTTTATTGAGTTCAACATTTCAATTCTAAATTTTTCAAAGAATATTTTTCCCCTAAGTGTTACACAATCTAAATAAAATACTTTGGTGAATGTAAAGTTAAAATTATTTACTTTACAAAATACAAATTTTCTTCCTTTCAGAGTTGGAATAATTAAAAATTGAATAATGCTATTATATTTTATGGCATAGGAGACATGTATTCAAATTCAGGAATGAAGACGAGAAGAAAGGAAAATGAGGCTAGTGTTTCTTCAAGTTAAATGAGCAATTTCCAGAGTCCTTTGTTCTTTGAAAGCCAATAATTAAATCTGATATTTGCAAAAAGAAGAAAAAAAGAAGTTTAAGAATGCATGTTTTTCATTTAAATGTCCTAGAAATAAACTTGAAATGTGTGTGTGTGTGTGTGTTATACACAGCATATTTTCATACAAGCATGTTTGGTTAAATAATTTCGATGTATTTTCTACAGCCACCAAGAAATTAATTTGTGGACATGAAAGGACTAAAACTCAAATAAATAGGCATAATATGTCCAAATTATTTAACCAAACACACACACACACACACGTGTGTGTATGAGAATAAAAGAAATTAAATTCGAAGTGAAAAATTAACCATGAAAATGGAATGCAAGGTTGTCTTACCAGTTTGAACTTTAAAATTTGTAATTTCATCCTTTGTGCCAGGTTATCAAATTTCCCAACAAGGGTTTATTTAAACAAGAGCAACAGTACCCTGCCATATATTTATTGTAAAAATCCTAAATGCCTTATTGATTTATGAAATTAGACTGAAACTTGTAGACGATGTTAAGAAATGAAAGCTTTCCACAAGACAAATTCATAGCGATTACCAGTACAAAAGAAAGGAGAAACAGATGGAAGTTTTGTTTTTTCTTCAGACAAACATTTTAAATGGACCCGAACTGATTCTGAGAAAATTTGGGCTATCTGGGATAAAAAAAAAAAAAAAAAAAAGAAAAGAAAAAAGATGAAGGGAAAAAAAAAAAACAAACTGCGTAAGCTTAAAAGGAAAAAAAAAAATTTTTTTTGAAATGATTCTAAAAACCTTTTACAGAAGATAATTTCTATTCCATGTTTTTAATCTTCTACACAGAAAATTATTTTTATAAAAATTATATCAGAAATGGGTGATTTTCATCTCAATCAAAAATGAAAAAATAAAATGTGCTAATGAAAAAAAAATGACATTCTTCGTTCAAAGTTAGATTTGCACACGGTGGCATTGAAAGGTTTTCAGTCAAACAAAAAGCCCTTGTAAAAAAAACAAACTGAGATGTGGGCATTTCATTAGATTTTGACAAGTTGGTTGAAAACTTTTCAATGTGTGTGTATGTGTGTTTATGGTGGATTTTCTCATTGTTGATAACAAATGAGGCCTCAGTAAAATAAAGAGGTGCTTAACTTTTATAAATGTGTATCCCAAGACCTCCAGGTGTTTTGCAAACTTTTAGACAGATGAAAATATTATATATATATATATATATATATATAAATATATATATATATATATACTTAGAGGCGAGAACTGTTTCATGCTATATGCAATCATACTGACGATTGCATATAAATGTTGACTTTATTTCACTTTTTATATTTACAAACGCTCTATCTCTGATATTGAGCACTTTATCCCATAAATATAGCACTCCTTAAGACTATATTTCTTCATATTATATATATATATATATATATATATATATATATATATATATATACACACACACACACACAAAGTTGTTACATATGGAGTATGGACAAACAAGTTATGTGATGAGTAAACTGTTGCCATTTTATATTTTTAATTTTGTTCATGCATATACTTTGTTTTTGATTTTATCAATTGCACAGTATAGTAGGGTCAGTTGGGCACTGTCTGTGAGAAAAAGACAACCATGATCACTCTAACAGAAATTTGGCAATAGCATGCTGTACTGCTTGGTATTTGTAGCAGAAGCTTCAATACAAACATTTCAGAATGTTTGAGTGACAATCTGAGAATGCTGCAGAGGACTTGAAATGAGTTGGATGAGTCTAATGGTGATTATGAAGAAGTGTAATCACTAGTGATGGTCATGTTATGCCACCATTCATCTTCCCACAGAGCCTCACACTCAACATGAAGGCCTATATCAAGTGCCTTGAGGAGATAGTGCTGCCCTGGGTCAAGAGAGTGGATGCTGGAAGACTCTATGTCTGGTAACAGGACTCTGCACCAGGTCACACAAGCAGGAGCACAGAGTCTTGGCTGTCAGTAATACCAAAGATGAACTGAAGGCAAGGATTATGGCAGCATTCACCAACTTAAACAAGGAGACCATCCAGGAGAGATGCAAGAGATTCTGAAATTGTCTGGAGGCTATGGTTGAAGCCAATGGTGATTTTATTGAGTAAATTTACTCTTTAATATTTCAAGATATTTTTGTGTAATTTTGGGAAATATATCTTAAAATGAGATGTCAGTTTTATTTTCATTTTTGCATAATTTAGATGACTATATCCATAACTCCCTGTGTGTGTGTGTGTGTGTGTAATATATATATATATATATATATATATATGAGTTGCTGAAAAGTTCTTGGCTTGACCAAGAAGCTTTTCAAAGAAAAAAACTAATTTCTTATGTTGGAATTTTTGAGATGAGGAATAAATACCAAAAAGAAAAAAAAATGAGGAACCACATCTCATATTGTGTTGGAGAATGAAGCAAGAAAAACAGCCAAATTTAATCTCTTGAAAGGAACATAAAAATTCAATGTATCTGCCATGCCATGTTGTTTAACTGGTTGTGCATTTCTTGTTATTACAAATACCGATTTTCAAACCAAACAGGCTGGTCCTCCTCAGGTGATTGATTATCTAACCCAATTTGAGTACAAGATATACAAAGATATAGAAATACCAATAACTTATTCTTTTGTAAACAATAAAAAAATAACTAGTCTAAATAAGATACTCTGATCCAAGACAGAAATTCAAACAAATACATAAATATTCCTGTCATTTGCAATTAGCTACAAGCAGTGGCATGACATAGGGGTAGGTTTTGAGTACATGGAACAATTTATACTATTGCACCATCTCCTTAGAGCTGTTATAAATTCGAGTTTTGTACGTAATTTTTTTTATTCAGCAATTCTTTGTTCCCCTAAATTTTAGCACCATGGGTAATTGCTCTTCTGGCCCCACTCATGTTATGCCACTGGCTAGTAATCAATGTAATACTTTCCACCCCATGAGAATAATTAAGTGATAACCCAAATATTACAAAACTAATGAACAGACCTGAAGTTTTCTTCAGTCATGCTGAATGCTTTTACTCTCAATGAGGCTCTTTTGCCTGGAATGTATACTTGGACTCAAGATCACAGCAGACCTCAAATGTAACTCATATATATAATCTATCACTAAATAGGCTGGAAAAATGGTTGGCTCCATGTATCATTCCAGAAAGTAACTGACTACTACTGCTATGCTCTATTTATACAAGAGCCAGATGAGACCAAAATTTGAATAATCCTATCACATCTGGGCTGGCACTGTCCAATCCTCTATCAAGTTCAAAAATGCTTGCACAGCCTTGTAGGTGATGAATTGCTTTCCACCCTACAACCCCTTTCCCCACAAAAGAAACATTGCAAGCCTCTTGCTATTTTCATGGCAGATGTTTGGGCAAATTACATCCACTCCACCAGTCCAGACCTTCACAGCTAGATCCCTCCAGGTCATATAGAGTCAAATCATCCTCATTACCTTTGTATTTGATTAGTAAGGTGGAAATTCCACTCATCATTTTCCCCCAGAACTGTTGCAATGCAAAATGAACTTCCAAGGGGGTGCTTCCCTGATCACGACAATAACCTCTTCAAGTTGAGGGTCAACAATCATCTATACTAAATATTCTCATAATATCCCTATATGCCCTTACAACATCTTTATTCAGTAATCCCCTACATGAGTGGCTCTTGTGCCTTGTATTGGGTAAACAATAGTAAAAAAAAACACAAAAAAAATAGATTTGATTTATATGAAGCAATATAAAATATCAAGGAATTTAAGATAATAATCAATGCATTTTTCCAAACACTTTGGAGCCAAGAATGAGAGAAAAAGGACAACATTTTCAATTATAATCTGCTAGGCCTAATCTTTAACACGAAATGGTTTCAAGATGAAAGAGAAAGAAAATGAATGGATTTAGAAGCACTTTATCTGACAGATAACATTAAGCAAAATGATGACCTCCTCAGTAATCTACAATAAAACACTAAAATTGATTGGACACAACTTAGAAGCAACTGCAATTTACCAAGTTTTAAATTAAAGGGTATTTTTTATTGCATCTAAATAATATAATTATATAGCCTTTATCAATGCATTAACGTAAAGCACTACAAATCTCAAATTAATTGTATTAACGAATTAAATGACAGATTTAAAATAGCAACAACCAAATACAGGAAAAAAAAGAAGTATAAATGTTTGGTGTAAAAGATTCAGTAGGTGCACTTTTCTTTTTTCTTTTACTGGACTCGGGCAATAAATTTGTTTAAAGAATGTTTTATTTTTGTTTTGGCTATGAAACCTGCCAAAAGCATTGATTTTGTAACTTACCTTTGTGTCAGAACAAAGATGAGAAGAAAAGGGAGATAATAAACAGAAAAGTTAAAAATAAAATAGAACAATAGGACAATGATATAGCAAAAATAGAGGAAGAAAAAACAAAAGTACGATAGATAAAATAAAAAATATAAAAAGAAACAAAAAGGAGAACAGAGGATGAACAAGAATAACAAAGGATAATGAAAAAGGTAAAAAAAATAAAATAATAGGAAGAAAAAAGTTGAAGATGGAAAAAAAGAAAGGAAAGGAAAAAGCTGGCAGTAAAAAGAAAAAGATGAAGAAAGGAGGCAATAAAAAGAAAGAAAAAAGAAAGCAGTAGAAAGAATGAAAAACAGAGGCAGCGGAAAGAAAGGAGGCAATAAAGAAAGGAAGGAAAAAGAAAGGAAAAAGAAAAAAAAGGAGGCAGCGGAAAGAAAGGAAGGAAAAAGGAGGCAGCGGAAAGAAAGGAAGGAAAAAGGAGGCAGCGGAAAGAAAGGAAGGAAAAAGGAGGCAGCGGAAAGAAAGGAAGGAAAAAGGAGGCAGCGGAAAGAAAGGAAGGAAAAAGGAGGCAGCGGAAAGAAAGGAAGGAAAAAAGGAAGGAAAAAAGGAGGCAGCGGAAAGAAAGGAAGGAAAAGGAAGGAAAAAAGGAAGGAAAAAGGAGGCAGGAAAGAAAGGAAGGAAAAAGGAGGCAGCGGAAAGAAAGGAAGGAAAAAAAGGAAGGAAAAAAGGAAGGAAGGAAAAAGGAGGCAAAAGAAAGGAAAGGAAAAAAAAGGAAAAGGAAAGAAGGAAAAAAAGGAGGCAGCGGAAAGAAAGGAAGGAAAAAGGACAAATCATAAAAAATGTGAAACAAGCAATGAAAAAAGAAAAATGAAAAATTTTTTTAAAAAAACATGGCAAGAAAAGAAAAATCATAAAAAATGAAGGAAACCTAACATGAAATTAATTTAAAAAATTTAAATTAATGATGAAAACAAATAAATTAAAAAAATATGAGTAAAAACAGAACATGAAAAACAATTTAAAATAAGAAAAAGAAAATTTTGTACTAATACGAAAAGACATAGTTAATGGCTACCAAATAGATTTGTTCAATAGCAAATGAAAAGCAGGTCTGCTTTTCTGTGATATTTGTTAAGAAAATGAGATGTGCTTAAAATAAAAAGCCCAAGAAAAAAAATATGCCAACCAAATATTAAAATCCCCACCCCCATCCAAAATAAAAAAAAGATAAAATGAAAAAGAAAAGAAAACATACAACACACAAAAAAATCTATTTCTGTCTATTTGTGATGTGCTTAAATTGAAAATCCTGATAGAAATATTGTCAGTTGAATGATTCTAAAACATCAAGTGTGTGATAAAATGTCTGCAGGTTCTGTACCTTCAATGGCATCTCACAAGCAAACTGATGCAGGAGGAGGAGGAATGCAATATTATCCTTACCTCCTGTCCAAACACACACGCACACATGTATACATATGCGCATGGAGGTATTGATCCAAGAGTTTAAGTGCAGCCACACCCAGACATCTTTTAGTCTTGTCCCACTGTCTACTGTTCCTTAACCAAATGCATTTTGATGCATAGAGTGAAATGTAAATCATATTTTGTAGCAGTTGGCAAAGGCAGATATCTGGCCACAAAACAGAATAACATTAAGGTCAGTGAAATATGGAAAGGAGAAGAAGAAAAGCTTGAATAAATTCTTGAAAACAGAAAAGAAGGGCAAGAAAAGAGGAAATAAATCAAAGAAAGATAACACAGATGGAGAGGAGTAATGAAATTGAACAAAGACAAAAGCTGAGGAGAATAAATATGCAGAGAGAGGAGGGGGGAGAGGAGACGAAAACGGAGGAGGAGGGGGAGCGAGGGACGAAAACGGAGGAGGGGGGGGAGGAGGAGACGAAAAATGAGGAGGGGGGAGGAGAAAAATGGAGGAGGGGGGGAGCGAGGAGACGAAAATGGAGGAGGAGGGGGGAGCGAGGAGACGAAAACGGAGGAGGAGGGGGGAGCGAGGAGACGAAAACGGAGGAGGAGGGGGGGCGAGGAGACGAAAACAGGAGGAGGGGGAGCGAGGAGGAAAACGGAGGGGGGGGGGGAGGAGAACAGGAGGGGGAGGAGACGAAAACAGGGGCAAAGGTGGAGGAGGTGGAGGAGGGGACGAGCGAGGAGACCAAAACAGAGGAGGATGAAAGGACGTGCAGACAAATACCGAGGAGGATGAAGGGACGAGCGGGCAAATACCGAGGAGGAGAGGAGAGGGGGCAAATACCGAGGAGGAGAGGAGAGGGGGCAAATACCAAGGAGGAGAGGAGGGGGCAAATACCAACAAGAAGAGGAGAGTGGACAAATACTAAGGAGGGTTGAGGAGACAAATACTAAAATGGCATGGCGAGTATATGGGAAAGAAAAAATATGAATAATTACCGAGAGAGAGTGGTAGGATGAAAAGAAGAATAAATATGAAAGTGGAAAAATATATTTAATATGAACTAAATTTGGAGTTGGTATGTTAAATGCCAACTCCAAATTTAGTTATGACAATTTGGAAGGAGAGAGCTTTAACAAATTAGAAAAAAAAAAGATAAAAATTACCAAGAGTGAGAAAGAAAATATTTCTGTATTGTTAAAATCTTTTTTTTTCCTTTTTAATAAATTTTATATTTTTTAATGACATGTGATTGTAGCTTATTTCTAATTCCTTTTTCTTTAATATGACTGAACTGCCTGTACTTCTTGGAGTGATTCCCAAATGTATTCACCACAGTTTTGATATATCATTTTCCACCTACACTAGCTGCCACCCAAGGCTTGAAAGATGTCTTCCCCAAGAGTATGTATACAAAAGCAAAAAACAAGTGACTAGACCAGAATTTGAACTCAGTTTACACATTTCACTTGCTGGTAACCTTTATACTACCCACACATCCTAAACACATCCTTTTTAGCTGTTAATAAATAGTCCACTTGCAGATTTATTTGCCTTCAGTAAATTGGGAAAGCATTTCATTTCAAAAAAGAACAAAAATAAATGGTCATTCCTACCACATGAGAATAATTAGCAGATTAAATACAGAAAAAAAAAAAAAAAAAAAAATAGACAATGTTTTTGAAAGAAGCCATAAAATAGAAATACAGAAGACAAATAATAAGAGAGAAATGAATATTGATGAGGAACAGGAGCTTACTAAACCAGGTTTATGCATTTTATTTTGGCAGGTGGGTTTGGTGGGGAGTGATACCATTTTAAGTGGTAATGAAATTTCAGTGAAATGATCTCATCATGAAATCCATACATTGGCAATTTCATCCAATGATGAAGCACTGATGTCTGGGCACTCAATTTATTGGTTCCTCTTGATTTAATAGTGGCATCAGAATAGCAAAACCAAGCACAGAAAATAATGCAAATATAAAAAAGAAAATAAATTTTCAATAGAGCTTGTCCATGCTTCCCTAACTGAAGAATAATTTACAAGCATACTTATTTATACCACAGAAAAAAAAATAATGATAAACAAGCAGGTAGTTAAACAGGTGAAATTTTAATCAATTTAGAAATTTGAAACTGAAATTTTATAGGGAGGGTGTATTACACAAAAAGGCATAATTTGGATTAAGTAGTAGTTTCCCTGAGATAAAAAAAAATTAATCAAAATTGAAGAAACAGGAAAATATAGTTCATAATTTTTTTACAAAAGGAAACTAAAAAGAAATGATACTCATGCCTGCAAATGGAACTGCAAATTGTTTAACTTGTTGCACCTTTCAAACCAATTCACTTGATATAAAAGGGATAACCTAAATCCAAGACCTTCTCATGCCTGTTGATGGAACTTCTCTCTGATCGATCACGTCTTTAAGACTGCAGCCATACTCACCACACTTGGCCAAATGCGGTTGGCAAGGCTATTTAACCTGTAGTTGGTGGTTTTGAATTCAGTTGTTGTTCTCCTAGACCAGTTACCACTCATGGCTATAGGACCCAGTCTGCCCCGCTATTTACCCATAGCTGTGATGAGAAGAGCTGGATTCATACTTTTCCCAAGGGTATTTGCCCATAAGTGAATGTAATGGACATGGTTGGAATTTGAACTCAGTTCCCTGATTCCTCCATCAGGGCCTCTAGCTATTACTCTACCATGCCTCTATAAAAGTGCTAATATAATCAACAAAATTGTAATTTGAAGAAAAATCATTGAAAAAGAACACATTTCTTCTTTTCCTTTTATTTTGATATTTTTGTTGTTCCCATAACCATAAAACATTAAATCCTCTTTGACAAGAGGGAAAGCATCTGAAGAAGGACATAGAACAGAATGGCCAAAATGTGGGAACAAAAAATGTATATATATTAATATACCATAATTATACTCTCAGCAAGTATGTATGCTTGTAAAATCTGAATTACACAATAGTGAAACAAGCTTCCTATCTATCTTAGATCTACTTAAGCAATGACTCATCAATTTGTTTGTTATTGGTTAAAAAAACAAAAAAAAACAAAAAAAAACATGCACACTTTGAGTGATTCATTCATCTATTTGTAAAATATTCAATTTCCCTAAGGACATAATATCTATATACAGTACAAAGGCAGCGCACATTTCCCATGTCAGGTTTTGTGGAGAGAATAATACATGCTCCAGCTTCTTATCTCTTTCTCCAAACCTTGACATGAACAAACACAAGAAAACTAACACCATGTTTTCCTTGCTCCTAAGCTATAAATTACAATAGAGAAAGAGAGTGGGAAAGAAAAAACTTAAACAATTTCTATTCAAGATCTCTTCTCCTTTTCTTATTTATCTTCAGACTTGTACCAGTAAAAACAACTTTGAATATCAAGTTCCAAACACACTGACATAAAGATTAGAAAACAAAATATACAAACACACATAGGCAAATAAAAGGCCAATATTTACAAGTCTTTATTGCTTACATTAATTCTAGAAATTACGTACATGTAGATACAAACATTTTTGTTGTTATATAGCCCATAAAAAAAAAAAACTCAATAAAAACAATTATTGTTATAGGCAATAAAAAGTGTATTCTATTTTATAGGCTGACCACACAAATTTAAGATAACAGTAGGTTTTCTTTTCATTTAAAAAAGAAAACAAAATAGGCAATGCCTGATGAATTAGCTTTGGTAATACTATAACTCATTATAATACAAAAGTTGTCTTTTCTATGGTTTTACTGCTCCTTTACCTGTCCATCAGGCTGGGATCAAAGTGTAATATCTGCCTCTACCTTTTTTATCTCTCAATTATATTTCTGTCTTTGGACAGAAAACTTAAATTAAATGAGGGATGCCAGAACCTCCCTCATTGCACCAAAGAGGGTTTATGGAATATTGATGCCAGTGGTTGTGGGGATGGCAATTTTAGGCCCAGGAGTTCCTCCCCTTTATTTAGATCGGCTTTGAGCAATGTCCTGTCACCGCTTTGGTGAGGGTGTAAATACCAAGTATAGTATCTGTTTTTCTTTAAACTATGAAAGCATATCCAAGCTTACAGCACCTGGTATTCCCAAGTGGTTGATCATCTAGGTACTGACCAGATTCAACATTACTTAATTTTGGTGATCATACGGGGAAATGGTGTTTCAATGTGATTAGGCTGTAAGACACTCATATGAGTGAGAGAGAACTCAAAACAATTCCAAATAAATAATGAAAAACAATTTTCTATCCATTCAATCCTGTAGTTCTATTATTTGCAATTATATGAGATACAAATAAACAGAGTATTTTATTGAAATTTCTACAGAATCAAAGATTATTCTCACAAATACTAAGAGAAAGTTCCATCTTTGTGGAATAATTAAAAAAAATCATTTGAGAAATTTCAATTTGTTTTCTCAATGAAACATATTTGATTAATGAGTTTATTAGAAAAAGAAATCAAACTTTGTTCAATTATCATCCACAATTTGTGTATGTAACATTTTTTTACAGAATGCAGAGATTGAACCCCCCAGTCAAGAGTCAAAGAGTGATATTTTGATCTTAAGAAGAATGCAGGTCTATACATAAATAACACCATCATTATTCAGTATTATGCTAGTAATCAAAAAAAAGCTGTTACCTTTTATAAGACAAATTCAAAATAACCCAAGTTAAAAAGGAAAACTAACACAAAAGCCATTTTAAAAGAAAAGAACAAAGAATAAACTATTCTTTTGTCGCTTTTCCCTACAAACCTACATTTTTTCCCCACATTATTGTATCACTGAGAGAGAATATCAAATAAAATACACACTTGTTATTAAAAGCATGAAATGGTACAATAATCAACAAAATAGATTATAAACAAGTGACAGCTGTTTGTCACTTTGGAAAGGAGAGGTCATTGGAAGGACTTAGTGGACAAAGGGAACTATTTTTTAATTTAATCAAGTTCAGTCCAAGTTGAAATACATCTGACTCACTCTTTTTGAAAGGTACTTGACAAAAGCTAAAAATAAACAAACAAAAGGACTGTAAAAGGAATGTAAAAAGCAACAAAGACCAAAAGTCTCCCAGAAGCATCACCAGGAAGTAAGCTTTTAGGAAATGCCACGCCAGTCTGGACAACAGCTTTTGTACAATTTGCCAGTAACTAAGCACAATGAATATGAGCATCAAAAGAGCAGTTTTACAAGCGAGTTAACGAAGCTTTTTTTCTACAGAATTTTCTCCCCTGGTGGACATTTATGACAGCCATCAATACATTGAAAAGAAAGGTTACAGAATGGAACATTAACAAAGCAAGACAAATTCTTAAGTGCAGAGACAGAGGCAATAAATTCTGTTGTCTGGTGCTGACAGGTGAAAGATATTAATAATGATGTTTTCATACCAAAACAGGTAATTAATTTGTCTTTAATAAAATTTGTGTAAGACTTAGACATACATAGACATTTTAGCAAACAGAATAGACAAATGAATGTATTTTAGAGGGAGTTAAGATGTGAAATAGATATGTTTATCTGCTGAAAACAATACCAAGTCATCATGTTAAGATAAATGGATCATTTAGAAATAAAAAAATCCAATGAGAACTGTGACCAGTTGTCCATCAGGGGAAAAATAAAGTGGCAATTGACTTCTATTGAATATACATAAATTATATGGCTTTAATGTATCTTGTGGCATATTTGTACTAGTGAATTTCAGAGGACGGAACAAAAGACTTAATAGTCAAATATAACCAGGCTCATCTCAGATGACAGGTTGGTGATACTTATTACCAAACAAGAACCACTGAGAAAGAAAATTAATTTCAAATATAAGTAAAAAGCCTTTTTTATGTTTCTGGTTGTGTAAAATTATGCGCATTTATTTATAAATAAGTAAAATTTTCTTTATGTTTAAAGTTGTTGGTAGGATTTGTATTCATTGAATTTTTACATCAGTATAAACTGATTACTACTATGTTGGTGTCGCACATTTATCTAGTCAATAGAAATTCTGTTCTTGAGGCATAGTGTCAACAAAACTCTTCACAACTTAAAAACTTTTCAGAGAATCCTCACAGAGTAAACAAAGGCAGTTTTCTGTGGTCTAAAATCTTGATTGCAATCCCAATTTTGCCTAGGTACTCTTTCAATTTTCTAGGTATTGTTTCAAGTACACCCAAGTTAAAAAGGAAAGAATTATTTCAACAGTCATGTTCCATAGCTTTTTCAACTCCTGAGCCAGATCCTGGTATTTTTCAGTCTTGAAGTTATAAGGAACTTGTATTAGATAGAACAGTAAAATTAATAACTTGGCACTTACTGCTCTCCTTATTTGTAGCAATAATGCTGGATATTCATGCTTCAATCTGTCTGGACCGAGAAATCTCATAATATCCTGTGACTGTCATTTTCTACCACTGTCTCTGACTGGTATTCATACCATTCCTCTTTCACACTGAAGCCAAATTTACAGCATATTTCCCCAACAGATTCTCTTAACAATCCAATCCACATTTTATTATTATTCATTTATATATCGGCATTTGTGATTATTGCTGGAGATAAGGTGATAGCAAATATTTTCAAATCTTCTGCATCTTTCTTGGCACTTGTGGCAACCCTTGAACTTGCAATTGTCTGCATTTCTGTTTGAATTTTTATATGATACCATCAGCTGCAGTATATTCCTGATGAAGGCTTAAAAAAATGTTATCGAATCTGTTGCATCAAAAATATCAATGACAGAGATACTAGCCATATTTTCTATCAAGTATTCCATACCAAACAAGCATTTTCATGACAGTTATAAGAAAGATAATTTTGACAAAAACTTAATCGAGTCAAAGATGTAGTATATAGAGTTAGCTGTGATGTCAAAGATGAGATTCAAAGGTGGTTAACCTGGCTGAGAACTTGCTTGTTTCTTTTTATATTTTTATCTGATTAATTGGCAAGGAATTTTTTTTTTGGGGGGGGGATAATAGCATTATTCAACAGATTCATTCATTTCTTTTTTTTTTCATCTTTTAAAAAATTGTTTCAACATTTTCATTTATAATCATACATATCTTATTTAACTGCAGAGTAATTAAGGGGTAAGTGTGTCAAACAAAGATGTTTAGATGTTTGTCTAGTCCTGACATCAGAGTAAAAAAAATCCAGGATAACTTTTGGAGAAACTCTTTTAGGAACAAAAACAAAAAAGTTTGCCTTATAATGTCAAGTCTACTTGCTCTAGACACACTACACATGAATGAATACATCTCCAGAAGAATCTGCAATGTTATTGGTCCTGATCTGGCATCCTGGCTTCAATCACTTTCCCACCACCATAATGTAGCCTCTCTGTGCTTTTTCTATAAATACTTTCATGGTAATTGTTCTAATGAACTGTCCTCTATGGGAGCTAGACTTTATGCATTTAAGAGTCATACTAGATTGGCAGTAAGGTCTTAGCATTTTACAGTTGAAATAGATAGAAGTAACTGTAAATTCTTTGTGAACAGTTTCTCACACTTCTCACTTGTGGAATTCTCCTCTGGCTTCTTGCTTTCCAGCCAAGTTTGATCTTCAAAAATTTAAATGCAATGTTACCTACTATCTTCTTAATCCCTCTTTTATTGTTCTTGCTTCTTAATAATGTCTTTTTTTCTTATTCTTTAACACTCAGCAACCCCCTTGTATCTTAGTGGCTTTATTGCCTTGCTTGGAGTGAAATGATTGAAAAAAGAAAAACCAGATATGTAGAGGAAATTGGTCAGGTACACAGCTACACAGTGATCCTATGATCACACCTAGTCATAGGACTGATGAGGGGAAAATATGGTATATATTGCCAGTGTAAAACAAAATCAAAAACCATAATTGAAATCTAATGAAAAAAAACTCTAGAATCTTCCAACAACCTGAAAAGTTTTTTTTCAGCAACTATGACCACAAAACCTCCATTTGTCTTCCTCTCATTTCTAATAAATGTATATTGTTAGTTTATTTGCCTGTATCAATCTGCTGTTTAGCCAAAGAATCATTGAAAACAGACAGAAAAAAAATCCTACCGGACGAATGATATATCTCAGAAAAGCCAAAGAAACCATTGGCTGAGACAGTGGTTCTTAAGACATACACTGTGGCACGTAAGTGTACCATAAGATATAGCAATATGTGCTGAAAAAAAAAAGAGAAAGACAAAAGAAAAAAAAAAAAAATTTCTCCTATGTGAATACACATTGAGCTTTCTCTTGCGATATTGTCATTTTCATTAAAATTCAAGGATAAATAATAAACCCTTTAATGTCTACATGAAAAGACAAATGAAAATGAATAAGAAAAAAAAAGAAACTGTATATAAATTAAAACTTTGATGATATTTCTTTAACATTCAAAGAAATATATTGATAGTTCTTAACTCTAATGGATACAATAAACTGTGGATTTTGTACGGCACCCTGTATATTTCTGTAGAATCAAGGAGTTAAGTATAAGTTATTGATAGATTTTGGATTTCTGTTAAAAGAAGAGGAGTGTTCAATAGTTAAAAAAAGGTTTTAACTATTTTGAGCTAGTTCTTCACTACATATTGAGATCTTCTTGCCTTACTAATATTAAATACAAAAAAATGAGATTTGCACTGAAAAGAAAATAAGACTCATGTCTCATATGTGTCTTAATATAAAACAGCACAAACAAAACATCAAGTCTATATTTCTTATTGATTAGGATCCTTAATTTATTAAATTAAAAAAATTTATACAGTTTTAACTATTTTTCAACAGTTAAGTGTATCTGTTGAATTAAAGGGTTTGGTTTGAAATTCCAATGCATATCACCTAAAAAAGGCTGGAGCATTCAATGGCTAAAAAGTCATGAATATGACAATAAAGATGAAGACAATAGTCCAAACAATGTAAATAGTTAAAAATGTATAAATATTTAAATTCATCTTTTGATTATTAAATATAAAGTGCACAAAAATCTTTTTGCTGATTCTAAAGTGCACCCCAAGCAAGAAAGCTTTGGAAACTGCTTCATTGTGTTAAAAATTACAAGGATGAAGATACTCGCTTGGATAGTTGAGAGTAATGAGAACAATTTCTTCCAGACAACATTAAATGAACAGAATGTGAAAATGATTTGAAAATGTGAGCAGTGGCAGCACTCCAGGATATCAATCAATTACTTTGAGTTGAACAGTTCTTTAAATCTATTAAACTTCAGTTATCTTCATGAACTCTGCTCTTCTACAAACTTTTGAATATTCTCTTTATTATATTAGGTTTACTGGAAAGTTCTTGCCACTTTTTTTTTTTTTAAAGAGCTGTTTTTAATTGGCTGTTCAGGTTAGATTAAGCAACTGTCTTTGTTAGTCTATCTTATTTCATTGATAATGAAACACTACTGACACTTGATTTAATTGTTCTATTCTCAGATTCTTGATGATTTCTGATCTTCAACCCCCAAAACAATGTCACTGGATAAAACACATTTCCACTGCTTTATAAATTTCAACAGAGAAAGAACAGCAATTGAGACTTTCAGGAATTTGGATAAAATGTTTGGATATAATGCAGTAATGAATAGAACCTGCAGAAACTGGTTCAGGAAATTTAAACATGGTGATCTTAAGGATGAAGCAAAATCTGAATGACCTTCGGTGGTTGATAAGAACATCATAAGCAATATGTTAATGGAGGATTTTTCTTCAGTCATTTCAATTCTATTCAAGAAGGTTGATGTTGGCCAACAAACTATTTCCAAATATATCCACAGAATGAGAAATCAAAGAGACAAGTTCGAATTCCAGTTGGGTTAATTACATTCACTTACATGCAAATACCCTTGGGAAATGTATGAATCAACCTTCTCCCCTCAACTATGGGTTAAATAGTAGGGCTTGTATCTGGAAAAATTATTTTTGTCTCCAAAAAATTCTTAATGCAATATTCACTTGCAAGAAAGAAAAAAAAACAATCAAAAGAACCCATAAAAACAAATTAATCAATCAATCTGAACATATCCAGAAACTTGTATCTGTCAAGTATACAAGATAAGAATTGGCCAATAAAAATTGCCTATATTGTGTCACCATTTGTTTTTCTCTGCTGTGTCATCTCAACAATGATCTGTTTCTTAATCAGAGAATTACTGGAAATGAAAGACCAATAACATAAAAGTATGTTGTAAGAAAAATAACAGTTAAAAATATCCAATATCCTCAAATTCAAAATGAAGATTACACACAAAGAAAGTTATGCTTTCAGTATGGTAATCTATAAAGGGACCCATTCACTTTCAGCTTCTAAACAAAAATGAAAATATCAACTCTGAAAAGTACTGCGAACAACTTGATGATAACATTGTGAGGCCATATTTCTTTGACAACCCTGAAAAAAAAAAAAAATAGCGTAGCTAGTAAGCTCCAAGCCTTCCCATATATTCTCCAGCACCTTCTAATTTTCATTTCTCTTTGACATTGTAAAATTATTTAGATGGGAAAGATTTGTTACTGATGAAGAGATAGAAAGATCAAAAGTTGTTTTTTTTTAATGTTTAAGAGATATTTTACAAGAGGAGCATTGAAAATAAGATGGAAAAACGTTAAATTATGTTATTCAAAAATGTAAATTGTATATTCCAAATTGGTCTTTCTTTTTCAATGCTGAAAAATAGAAAGAACCTTCCAGTTGAGTCAACACAAAGACTTTTCTTCTGAAATTTCATTATCTACAAAAAAAAAAAAAAAAAAAAAAAAAAAAAAAAATCAGGTGGATGTTATTTGTACTGCCTTTTTCAGTAAACATGAAAATCCTTTTACACTGAAAATATTTCCCACAGTTCCAACAGCTTTTTTAAAGCATTATACACACATGCCAAAACACATGCACCTTATCATCTTGGCAGATATGCAAAATACTTAAAGAATATAATGGATGCTTATATTAGATTATTTTAGAATCAAGGGAAAATGAAGCAATTCTATTTCTTGGAAATATTTTAGTTAACAGGAGAACAGAAAAGAAAAGTGGAACCAAAGTGGCAAGACTTGTCTATCTCTAATTCTGTCTGTATATTAATCTTCTTGTATCCTTGAAATAAGGAAGTGTATTTTTCAATCAATTTTAAGTGACTTCCTTCTCTACTTTAGAAAGTTTATTGTTGTTCCGAGGAGAAGATCGTAATATCTCAGCTTTCGAAAGTTTAGAGAAACTAATTAGCTGATGTAGGTCAGAGAGAGAAATAAATAAATTTGATGCGAGTGAGTTACTTAGAAAAGAGAGAGAGAGAGAGAGAGAAAGTACAATAATAAGCGAATGAGAAAAAGAGCATAACTGTGTATGAGAGAGAACGAAGGAGTCAGGAGTGAGAACAGAGAAAGTATCATGAAGGAGGAGACAGAATTGTGTGTGTGTGTGTGTGTGTGTGTGTGCAATGACAGAATCATTGGCAATAATAGCAACAGGTTCAAGATGGAAGTATAGCAAACCATGGCTTATACAATTTACTTTTTTAATCCTCTCAGGAAATAACAGTACTGAAGTAAAACATCCATAGAAGCAAGATTCCTTCAGACAAGTAATTCAATGAATGAAATTATCATTTCAGATATGGCAGACTTTAGGATTTTAGTCAAGCAAAGAACAAACAGATGTCTACATAGACACAACTCTAGCTCTTCAGATAGAGAAATGAACATTTCACATCACATTTAAAATACTGAAACAGAATTTAGTATTCTAAGGTGTAAATGTGAGTTACAAGTATTTATCATTCTGCCGATTACAACACAAGGTCACAGTTTAAAACAGGTTTAACAGTAATACCATGGAAAAACTGCCCAGGTTCCCATGGCACTTCCTCTTTTGGGAATGCCTCAGATGCCAGGCAATAAACCCAGCCCTTCTCCTGAAGGAGAGGTACTGCCAGAGGGAAAGGCCTCCTGGACTTGAGCTTAATATTTTTTTATACTTCTCCAGCATGTGTGAAGTAAGTATATGTTAAAAATACAGTATTACAAAAGCAAAAATCATAAATCAGATTGTGGACTCTTCTAATTTTCTAACCTCTCCAACCTTAAAAAAAGCATAATCCATATTATACGCCTACGCGCAGATAACGCTCAACCAGTAAAATGCAAAGAATCCAAAGCAATTCTATTGGTAGATCGCCTTCTTTTATAAAAGGAAAAGACAACTTATCAGTCAGTCTAGCGAACTCGCCCGATTGCCTAATTAATAATCCAATGCATTCAAAAACAGAATTTTACCAGCGCATTTTTGACCGAACTTCAACTGGAACCTGAAACACTCAACGAACAACTTCGAAACTTTGAACAATATTTCTTATGCACATTGATTTATTCATTATAAAAATAAGAAATACGAATTTAGACTACTTTAGCAAACTTTACCAAAAACTCTTATTATATATTTCAACACAAACACCAAAATAACAAATTTAACGACCAGACATCCAACATTTCAGCAACATATACAATTAACGCAACAAATATTAACCTTGTTTTGTAAATATGTAATGGTATATAAATATATTTGTTTCATCTATAAATGTTCCGTTTTTACTTTGTTTGAAATCTCATGTTTGTTATATATTTGTTTGGGACAAGGTTTAGACAAAATCCGAACAAAAATCCTTCTGATTAATTAAATGAACCAAAAGTCCCAACAAGATGTTAAATTGACTATAATTTCTTTTATCTGATCCTCTCAAATGTTAAGTTTCAACGATTGTTTTATATATATATATATATATATATATATAAATAAAAGCCATTAAATTTTTTGAGCTTCTAAAACACAAAACGTATATAGTGTGCCGTAGTGGAGCAGCTTGCATGCCTTGAGGAAACTGAATGCAATGCTGTCGAGAGCTCCAACTCCTGGTAGGGCCGCCCATAGCAATAAGGATTTAGGGAAGAGACCAGACTAAGCACGATCTGACACCCAATCGAAAGACCCAATGCAAGCTGTCATCATGAAGCTGCCTGTCAAGCACTCATTTGCTGCAGCGGATGGTGTTGGCTAAAGTCTGTGTGCCATGGAGTGGTGACCCATGGATCACCTCAAATAATTTAGCCCACTTTTCTTCTCACCTCATTTCACACAGAAGGAAATGTTGATGCACACTCAATACTCAACAATGAGTTCTACCAATTATATATATATATATATATATATATATATATATATATATATATATATATATATATATATTACATACATACATACATACACACACACACAGAAAGGATGAAAGTGCATGTGTATGCTACTCAAATTGACAGCATTTTCAATGACACTGCTGAAGAGTTGCAGAAAATGCAGAGCAAAAGGAAAATGCTTGTTCACCAGAACAAAGACAACAACAGTATAATAATGGTTCCCCCACCACTCAGCAAAGCCTCAGCTGTAACATGCTATGCCAAAATATGCAGTATAGGAGGAAGATTGTAAAAAAAAAACTATATATATATATATATATATATATATATATATATATATATATACACAAGAGATTTGAAAGCTTGGACTATATTACTTATACTTTCCTTCCAAAATGAACTTTGGATAATTTCTGACAGAATTTCTTCCTTTTCTGAGAAGTATTATTCCTAACTTGTAAAAAGTCAATCATTAAAATTAATCAACACAAAATGTCTGTTGTTTTTAATAATATTTACATTAAAGAACATTTGCTACCTAAATACAGAATGAATAAATATGTGTGTGTGTGTGTGTGTGTGTGCATGCACAGGACATATCACTTTCAACCCATCTCCCAATTTACCCGTGAGAACCAAAAGACAGAAGTGCCATCTCCAAAGCAAAGCCAAAAGGTTACACTAAATTTTTGGCTATTTTTAAAATTACAGCTATTTAATTATAAATTAAAACAAAAACAAAAAATAACCTCTAAAAAAGGTGCTAATAGGTATAAGGTAGAGGGGAAAGTAATCTTTCATATTAGGTCAGCTGATGTAATTGACCTTTTGCATTCTAAATAACCAAGTCTCAAATGATATATTATTATGACAGTAAATTCTGCATCAAAACCCCTACTGGGTCCCTAACAACAACCACTGAACAGCTGTTGGGAAGTAAAATATGAGTGGATATACATTCAGAATTGTAAAGACCTGCAGATAATGCTTAGCCTTCATTAATAAAATATTCCAATTAGCAGTTGGTCTTTAATTGGGTAATTGAAATGAAGCCAAACACATTTTAATAGCCTTGGATTATAAGACAAAGAATGAGAGTGAAAAATGATTTGATTCCATCAAGTGTTGTCCACAAGGTAAGGAGCGAGGGAAAGGAAAGAGACTGAAAGAGAGGAGGGAAAGGAAAGAGACTGAAAGAGAGGAGGGAAAGGAAAGAGACTGAAAGAGAGGAGGGAAAGGAAAGAGACTGAAAGAGAGGAGGGAAAGGAAAGAGACTGAAAGAGAGGAGGAAAGGAAAGGAAAGAGACTGAAAGAGACTGAAAGGAGGAGGGAAAGGAAAGAGACTGAAAGAGAGGAGGGAAAGGAAAGAGACTGAAAGAGAGGAGGGAAAGGAAAGAGACTGAAAGAGAGGAGGGAAAGGAAAGAGACAAAAAGAGAGGAGGGAAAGGAAAGAGACAAAAAGAGAGGAGGGAAAGGAAAGAGACAAAAAGAGAGGAGGGAAAGGAAAGAGACAAAAAGAGAGGAGGGAAAAGGTTTATGAGAGGTTGAGAAGGTGAGAAGTTGAGGAAGGATCTTCAGGAACAGAAAGAGAGACTGATAAAGCAGGAAAGCTACAAAAAAGAAAAAAAGTGCACCGAGATAAACAGTAAATTAGAAAGAGGTATTTATACATAATGATATAGTGCTGTCAACTCTTGTGTGTGCCTGAAAGAGTTTCAATAACTAGTCATTCAATTTAATCCCCTCCCACTCTCATTCCCTTCTACCCTAAATACACCCCTTCCCCTTACACAATAATGTATGAATCGCCATCCAATATTGATATAACCTATATCAGAACATCCTGTATCAGTAGATTCCCACAGGCAGAGGAGGGACAAGGAAACCAACCCTCACCTACCCAGCAGCTTGCCACTGTTCCTTTCTTGTCATTTGCTAGCCAAGCATTAAAAAAAAAAAATAAAAAATAAAATAAATAAATAAAAAAAGAGCCTCCAGGGTTAGGGAAAGCTTTTAATTAAAATCTTATTTGTTTTCATTTAACAAAGTATTTTCATATCCAATTTGTTTGTTTATTTGCAGAGGAGCTGCTGTTGTCCTTTAAATATCTCTTTTTCGCATTTTGTCATTGCCAGCACCCCCACCTCTGCTTCTTTACAATGAATTCTGGTGAAATTTGTTTCCCTGTAGTGTAAAGCCAGAATGACAGTGAATGACAAACTGGAACATGGGTGGATGGTTGCTTAGTTGTTAATTAGAGAAGAACAAGAGAAATGCAATTCAAGAATTAAGGAGTTTTCTTTTTCTCTACTCTCTTAAATTTGCCAGAGGATTGAAATTCTCTAGCAAAAAGGATCCATGATTATTGAAAGATAAAATTAACAGACAAGACCAGAAAAAGAGATGAAAGAGCATTAAAATCTAAATAGAAATAACAATAAAAATAACATCCAAAATTAAGATAACATTTTCTTTTTCTTTAGGAAGAAAAAAAAAAACATGAACTTAAATTTTAGCTTTTAAAGTCCTCAGATATTTAATAATTATAGGTTACTTGTCATATTTATGATATTTTTTATAGATTGAATTTCATTTAGGAGAGAATGTTCTATGGCCATATTTGAGCAAAAGATGAAAATTATTTGGATAATGTAGACATAACAACCAAATAAAAAGATGGATTACAATAGATGGGATCCAGAAAGCATTGATGCATAGACTTGCAGGATCTAATATTAATAAGCCATGTTCCTAATTGCATAATGATTTAAACAACTAACCAATTCACTAACTGGATCTCTTAGTGAAGTTCATGAGAAAAAAAAAAAGTTATCAAAAGAAGGTTTTAATAGAGAAACTCCCCCAAAATTGAAATCTTTTCATTCAATATGATTTCTATTACTATAAATGTTATTTTTAGTGGGTACACACATTTTAATTGCTATCCTGTTATTTTTTTTTTAATTTTCTCAAATATTGAAGTTAATAACAACAGGCCTAGAGTGTGGAGTCCTATCAAAGAAAGATTGTACCACCAACAGGAATCGAAATATGTTTACTCACTAAAAAATTATATTTACAGTAATAAGAAATAATGTTGAATAGCAAAAATTCAATATGCTTACAAATATTTCACTGTTGTTAAAATTGTCATAATGTTTCTAAAATGAAGCTAAAAAATCTATTTTCCAGAATAACATGAATTATAAAAACTATAGATAATGATAAAGTTGCATCTCTTCACTTCTTACCCTTTCTTACACACATAAGATACTTCACAGTAACCCTCTACCTTGAGTGACTGTTAAGCCTTGTATTGAGTGAATATTAATATAAAATCCAGTTTTTAGGGATGGATTCATAACTTTCCCAAGGGCATTTGCATGTAAGTGAATATAACAAACTCTACTGGAATTCAAACTTGGTTTCCCAATAATGTTTTTGAAGAAAAACTTGAATGTATAGAAATTAAGATTTGGTAAAAACAAATGAGACAGACTCAAATTACAACAGACATGACTGGGACATGATTCTATTGATTAAACAGACAAAATAAAAATGTCTTTTTATTAAAAATTATTAATAAGATAAAATATCGCAACTGAGCAGATACTAATTTAAAATTTAATTAACTTATAATTTATGGAGAAAGATAACATTTGTACAGCATTTAAAAATATGAATTTTTAATATGGAAAGTTTCAGCTTTTAAGCATGCATAGTTAGAGATTTCATTCTCTTTAATACACATTCAAATAGAGCTGAGCATTTTTCTGTTAAATATTCTCATGCATTCTTACATTTGCTACTACATCTGCACACTATGTAGAAATAAAAGGTAATATATCAAAAACAGTCTGAGTTAAAGTAGTAAGAGGAGTTATTAAAAAAAAAATCTTCCTGTGTCTAGTCTATTTCTTCTTCATAAGAAAAAAAAGAATTTTTATAAAACGCTTTAATTTCTGGAATGTAAAAGTTTTAGATTTACACTTCATCTGCTTTATTCTTTTCCTTTGTGATAGAGTTTAATATTTTTACAAGGTCAAATTTTCACCTCTTCAATCTTTAAAAGATTCTACCTTGGTGGAACAAATATAGATCAGCAATATATGACAGATAGACACACAAACATCTAAGTCATCAATATATAGTAGTATAAAAGCAAAAGAACTGGTATTTATAAAATATACTGATACTTTTAGCAATGCAAACAAACATCAGTTTACATAATTTGAACTCAGTTATATTATTATTTTTGGAAATGACACTACGTCAGTTCCTCTATCTTCAAGGCTCTTTAGTGGAAGAATCTTCATTTTACTACCAAAAAATATAAAATGTACAATTTTTCTTAGTCAACTAAAACTTTATCTCTATTTTCATGGATAATGTTCTAATGAGTTACATTAATTAATTCCACCAGTTCCACAGCTAAGATTCATTATGCCATACACAGAGACAAGCCATCCTCATTCTCTTTGTATTACATTGGTAAGAAGTAAGTTCCGTTTTTCCAAGAACTGCTATTTCACCAGAGAGGATGCTTCTCCAATCACTACAATCTTATCCTCTTCATGTCTAGGATTAACTGTTTATCTATCCTACATATCCTCATAATATTAACTTCTTACCTTTTGCTTTTACATCCAAATAACAATCTCACTCAGTAAGCCTCTACATCTAGGCAAACAACAGTATAAAAAAAATAAAAATAAAAATAAAAAGCCTAATTTTTATGAATTTTTTTTTTTTTTTTAATTTAAAAAACAATTAAAAGAACTGAAAAGATTAGAGAAAAAAAATTCAACAATTTCAAAACCAAAGAGTTTTGAGATTTTTTTTTTTTTTTTTGAGGATGATACAGATGATCAGAAGGAGAGACGTCAAAGTTATGAATGAAAAAAAATTATGCTTTAATTTTTCTTGATGGCAAATGAATTGCCATGTTTTTCTCGATAGTACCTTTCTTAATATATTTTCTTTGTTTGCATTTGTAACATAAAAAAAGTAAACAACCTATATTTCCCTTCCAGTTACTTTACTAGTCCAGTACTACTAGTTTGATTAGTAATAGGTACTGGTACTGACTAAAAGAAATGCAGATCATAGGATGTTACTAAAGTGACTTTTCAACCCAAAACTTGCAGGGTACTTTTCTAAGTATAAAAGTAATGCTTGAAAATAAATATATATATAAAACATTAAACCATTCCATGAATATTAAAATGTAATGAACATTCAAAGGACTGGAGACTTTTCATTCCTAAAATAGCCATAAATTCAAACTAATAGGCTTTCTATAGAATTCTAAGATCTATAAAAATTCAGCCAAACAAATACACCTTGACAGCGACTGGCTATTAAAACTTTGAATAGAATATCCCACACCCTTGCTGGGCCATAGACTTAATTGCCAGATCTGCTTCCCCTACAAGCCCCTCTTCAATGGCTATAAACAAGTCTCCCCAATGGTTATTTAATAAATCACAAGAGAAGAACTGAATTGCTTCTGACTGCATAAAACAAGGAAGCAGTCAGGCCACAGGTCAGGGTCAGGTTATTTTTAACAAATACTTATTGGCCCAGTTAAATCCATTAAATTAAGATCTGTGAGCCAATCACAATGCAGCTTTTTCTTCTCCTCAACCATAACACTCCTTGCCACACCCTGAATGCCTATCACCGGCTAAAAGCCTCCAGGTAAGAAAGCTGAAATATCTCAAATCCTCTCTCAGTAACTGACTAGCTTTCTTTCTCAGGCTCTTGCTTCTCAATTTTCCAAATATAACAAACTAAGATCCAATTTGATTCGATCCGGGCAAATTGGTATCATTAAATAAGTTTTAGACAGAATACTAAACTTAACTTTTTTTCCTCCTTTGATTATGCGGTATTGAGTGTCATCAACCCTGCACTAAAAATATATTTTGGACTGCATTCATAAATAAGAATCACCAACATGCATTCACAAATAATTCTTAAATGTTCTTTTATTCTTCAGTCTTATCTGCTTTTTCACAAAAAAAAAAAAAAAAAAAAAACAACAAAAAAACTTTGGAATCTAAAGGTGTTATTGAGTAATGAAGCATCAAGAATTATTTAGCAAACAAGACTATCCTTTATTCAACTTTTAAATCATCATCTTCACAATACAACACAATCTCATTATTTTCAGTAGATTAGGTTCTCCTAAAATTTTTTTTTTTACTATACATCCATTTGATGGGAGTGAAGGTACATGAAATATTTGCCAAATGAATGGAAAAAATGAAATGAATTAGACAAAATGTATTTCAGGAGTCAATGAACAGAAACTTTGTTATAAAATAATTTAAGCTTTCTCCACAGACTGATGACTCAGACATTGAGGACATTTACTTTAATTTTTTTTTAAATTACTTTCAAAATACTATTATTAATAAAGACTAATGCTGTGTTAGTCTTCTTTTTTTTTTTTTTTATTATCTATCATTTTACTCCTTTAAAATAATTTTGTAAAGTAGTTAAATAAAAGTTTTGAACATTAATAGTTTGTTGATTAGGCCAACTGAGGAGAATTGAAAAATTATACATTTTGTTATTAAAATTCAATGTCAAAAATATCTTCTCTCAGTGTACAGGAATGACATTTAGGGTTTTGCATGAAACAAAATATCTTGACAATTTCAAGGGCAACAACCTTTATTCAGTCTTCTTTTGAGAATATTATAAAAATCTAAGATGAAAGATTATACATCTGTGTAGCTTTTGTCTAGACAACAATCTTATTTAATAACTTTGTGTGTTGGTTTAACAACATTAATGTAAGGAGGGCCTGCTTCAAAAAACCAGCATTTTAAATCCTGGCTTATTTTGAATAGAATATAGATCAGTATTTCCAGCAGCAAATTTCCAACTGAAAATATGTCTGAGTGTTAATTTCTTGCTGAAAACTTTTGGTCATACTGAGATGATTCAACCCTTTGATTTTCACCACACCATCTTGATTAGATAGATAGCTGTATATATGAGAGAGGAGGACAATAACAGAAATTTAAGAGAATTAAGAAATAAAGATCACCAATAAACTATTTTTTTTTTTTTTACAGGCTAGCATGTTGGGAATCTTCATGCAACTATATCAAAATCATGAATAAAACAAAATACTACAAAAAACTGACATATGGAGGTTTTAAAATCATTTTTACAGAATTTAACCAAGACCTAATAATAAATTGCTTGCACACTGCACAGTATAAGAATTTATCAAAACAGAAATTACCAAAAGGATACATGAATTGCATTTTTTTACTTGGTAATAAGAAATTAAATATATATATATATATATATATATATATATATATATATTAGATATATATATTAGTGAGCCAGACAAACCTACCTAGGTTTCACCTAAACGGATCGGGTCAGGAAAGTTTAATAACGAGGCAAAGAGAAACACATATTTATAGGTGATAGCTAAAATTATACCACATCACGTAGGTAGGTTTGTCTGGCTCACTAGGTGTATCTAGGTCTGCTCTACGGTTGTATTGAGCTCTTTTGTTAGTTAGTTGTTACTCGATCGGGTTTTTTTTTGGGCTTCAGACCTGCATCTGTGCGATTTTTTGTCGGCAGAAGTTCATGTTTGTAGCTCTTTCTTTTTTAAAACCTTTTTTTTCCCTCGAGATTGATTTGATTAGCAAATCAAAAATTCAAGGGTTTTTCAAACGAGTCTAGTTATCTATATATATATATATATATATATATATATATATATATATATATATATAAAATGTCAAACAAGTGAGGATAAGAGATGCTTAATAAACTTTGATGGAAGGAAACTATTTTTTTTTTGTTTTTTTTTTTACAGAAATTTTCTAATCCCTCCACACTGATTATTAAGACCCCACCTCTGTATTTAGGCACTTAGCAGTATGTGATTAATGAACAAGACAAAAGAAATCAGTTGCCAAATCAGAGAAAACAATCCATGTCATCATAGAATAAACTGAGCTGTGTTAATAATTTATATATTAACACATGAATTCATTTAATGATTGGCAAAAAATCTTTAGGACCAATCATCTTTAACAAAAGAAAATTTTAACTAAACTTTATTTCTTTGTCACTTGACAAATTAAATCTCTGGAAGAATCATCCCTGTTAAGTTACCGGATGGTGACAAATGTATGCTCTTAGACATGGATATAAAAGTTAGGGGCTTAAGAATATTAACTCCAATTTCTAATAACAGACACTTTTTAAAAAAAAATCGACACAGACTTCATTCTCTCTTATTGTAATATATATGTAAGTATATCTAAATATATTCCTGAATAAATAATTTTTTCAATTAACCATGTTACTTAGAACAATTATTTTGCTACTTATATAAATGTAAAAACAGTCTTTGCTGGCAATAAGTGAGAGATACTTATAAAAAGACACTCGATTATTTATGGTCAGTTAGTTTAAATAATGGAGTGACAACTGTTTGCATCACATGGCAATAACTGTAAGTAAAATGAAGCACTAAAATAAGTAACCAAGTAATTGTCCTAAGTTCTGAATATTGATGTGAAAAACAAATTTGCTTGCAGAAGTTAAATGCCTTTTTTTGAAAATAAACTTCTCCATTGTTGAACAGATAAGTAAGCAAAGGTTCTAGTATATTCACCAAAATCAGTAGTACTAATTACTAAAGTAGTCTTGGCATAGACGTGTGTGTGTGTGTGCATACACCCCACACATTTATATACAACCTTCTAAGAGTCATACTCACTTGAGTCACTTAAAAAAAGGGGGGAGGTGGGGGGGAGAAAGTCAATGTTAGGAGAGAGTGGAAGGGGGCGGCTAGTTTAATAAATCTTCTGTTTTAGTTATTAGAGATTTTCAGCAGAGCCCTTCACTCACACACACACACACACACACACACACACTCCCATCAAGTAAACTGATGGAATTTTGTAGCTAAACACATGTCCACATCAAATATCACATTACATGTCTTATGGGATGGAAACAAAGATAAAGAGGCCATAGTCTAATCAGAATCTACTCCCTTACTCTTGGCCCCTTTGCTAGGACTGAAGGGGTTCAAGAAATGTAATTGGACAGAGACAGAAGAGAGAGCAAAAGAAAATAGAAGTGTTGTAGGGGAGAAAAGAAGGAGGATAGAGTAAGGGAGGAGGATAGAGTAAGGGGGGAGAGAAAGGAGAAAGGAGGAGGAGGATAGAAGGGAGAAAGGAGAAGGGGGAGAAAGGAGGATAGAAGGGAGAAAGGAGGAGGAGGATAGAAGGGAGAAAAGCTGAGAATAAGAGAGAGGAGGAGGATAGATGAGAGGGAAAGAAAACAGAGAATGAGGAGAATAGTGCATGGAGAAACAGAGGAGCAGAAAATAGGAGAAGAATAAAAGGGAGAAAATTGATGTGAGAGAGATAAGAGAGTGAAAGGAATAAAAGGGGTAAAAGAAAGAGGAAGTAAATGCTAAAGAAAGAATGACATTAATAATGAGTAATGGGATTATGAGGAATGAGTATCCAATTGCCTCCAACTGATAGACTAACTCCGTCCCAACCAATCTTCCAATTATTCAGATGTCCACCATCACAAGCTAGTTTCTAATAATTCTGGTTTGCTCTTTAAGCTAATCAGAATTTAAAAAAAAAAAAAAATTAACCCCACTGCCTGCTGTGCTTGTACACACAAAATCAGCTTCATTATCTGTGTCTTGGCTTGTTAAACATCTTAGCTTCATTTTACATTTTGTGATAATTTGGTTATCAACAAATCAGTAACCAACACAAATTCATCTATTGTTTATCAGTAGTGATCACAACATGTGTTAGGGGTTCAAGACCAGGTCTATTAAACACTAAAGATTCTTCTACAGACAAAAAGATAACTCTTACAGATGTGAAAGGAATGGAAAAGCTCATTTGGGCTTTACTAAATGGTTAATACAGTAATATTTTTTAAGAAAACATTTTTGATTTATCTTTTCAGCTGTTTCTAGAATTATTTGAAGTGTTTTTCTGCTAAACAAGGAGAGATCATTAAACAGAAAATTATGAGATAAATTAATGAATTTTGGGGGGGGGGATTTCCTTTATTTTTATTGAATTGGAGAAAGACAGTCAAAGCCAACATTAAGACTGGCATGTTGGACCTACAAGAATTATAATAATAAAAGAAATCTTGGAGTCACAAATATGCAGAACTAAGACATTTTAAGTGCAGATTTTAGGTTCAAATCTAAAATAAACATTAAGCTGCAGTATTTTAAATAATAATAAATCCTTTCTCACAGGTGGGATTATGAAAACATACAAAAGATGGGCAATCAAAGGTCCCAGTTATTTGTCTGAGCCAAACCCACTTTTTTTTTTTTTGCTGAGTGTAGATTTTACAAGTGTGAGACAATACTAAAATGGAAATGATTCAATGCTTTAACAATGAACTGAGATGGCAAGTGACTGTTCAGCAAAGATATTTTTAAAGCAACAATTAGGAGAAATTAGAAGCCAATCTTAGAATAAAAAGAGATTCTTTTCTTATTTCTTCTACAGTAAAAAAATCATTAAAATGAACATAAGGAAAATAAACACTGCATAAAATAAACTGACTGGTTTTGATGTAAAGCCTTTAACATGGATAAAAATGGCTTCAATATACAAATATAGCATAAATGAATAGAGACTTATTAAAACAAAAGGTGGTGAAATCTTGCCAAAATCTGATGAAATAATCAAACATTTGAATTTGGATAAAGGTGACTCTTCTTGGTGAGGCAAGGAACTTGTCAGCACCCACTACATGCACATATATATATATATATATATATATATATATCAATTAAAAAAAGGTGCAATTATAATTTATAAATTCATGAATCATATTTGTTTTTTTGTATGATTCATGAATATAACATATATATATATATATATATATATATATATATATATATAGCCTGGTAGTGATTAGTTAAATTTTGATCTGAAATTTCCACTATATATGCACTAAGTACATTGAAAAGGAAGTTGATAATGTCAAAGGATGAATATCTGTAGTGGGAAATAAATGCTGTATCTTTCACCCTGAGAAGATGTGTGCATGTAACATGCTTCCTGTGAAGTCTGAGAAAGGGTGTAACAGCTTTTTACTGATAAAACTGATTGGGCCAGTAATGAAGTTATGGGAGAGTGGTGCTCAGTAACTCTTCTACATTGTAGCATAGCAGTGGCATGGCAGGTTTTTTGAAGATGGCAATGTGAAAGGGCACAAGGGAAGTGGATTCATGCCTTTCCCAAAAGAATTAGCTCTCCGGGAGAGCAAAAAGTAACTCATTTTGTAAATTTTGTTGTCTAGGCTGATGACAAAATATTCTCCACATACACACAGAAGGAAAATAAATGAGTATGGAAAACCAAGTATTGACACATTTGATGAGAAGAAGAGATGTCTTCCAAAAAAAAAAAAAAAAAAATAACAGTTTTCACTGATAGAACCAATCACAGATCAAAGATGGATAGGAATCTGACAGAATGATAGGATAAAGAACAAAGAGGAAATGCTTATAAATCTAACATGTTTTGATTTTATTAAAGATTCATCAGAGAATGAGATATAGAAAAATAATTTTTCTGGTATTTTTATTAAAATCAAACAGCATGAAAATAAAAATACCAGTAAAAATTTTTTTTCCATGTCTCATTCTCTGATGATACTTTAATAAGAGCAAAACATGTCAGATTTATAAATGTTTCTTATTTGTTCTTTATCATATATATACGCACACACACATATATATATAAAATATTAAACTAGCATACATTCTAGTAATGATGCAAAATTTTAATTTGGCTCCACTGAAAATCCTTGGAAATTTCTTTTCTACCATCATCAAATGACTTTAGGCAATATTGAAAAACAAACAGCACTGCTCTCTCAAAACATTTCTTGCAATTAAAGAATGGTGGTAATACATCCATTATTACATGGGATATTGTAGCTAAAGCCAATTCTTACAATGGGAAAGGCAGTAGATGTAATTTATGTCTTATTGAATAATTAGTTATCTTAAAACACTTAAATAACCCTAGCTTATTATACAAGAGAAATCAATTGATGATTACATGTCAGCATAAAAATATCTGCTTAAATACATTGATCCAGATTAATTTTTTGTGTAAATTATGGTTGCTTTTTCTTTTTTGAAAAAGAACCAGTATTCACCCTTTATGTTTAATATAAAAAATTAATACTCACAACTCTTAATTTGTTTTATTATTTTTTTTTTTACATAGATAAACCCCATTTATTTTAAATACCAAATATATTTTTTAAAATTAAAAAACTGTAATCCCAGTATAATACATAACTGTGCCAACGTTGCAATAACCAGATATTTTTTTTATTAAAATTTAAATTACGTAATGGTCAGCTTATACATAGCACCTGAAAATTGCATTGTGTGTGAAACTCCAAGTCATGCTATCAGTGAGGGATGGAATATTAGTGTTTAAGCCTTTTTATTATATCCTTACTCTGTCCTAGACATTGAGTTCTACCTGGATCCTTCCTCTTGAAAAAAAATTTTTTCTGAAAATATACATGTATGGGAATTTTTTACATATATTTTGGATATATATGTATATTTTCCACTAATATTATCTATATATATATATATATATATATATGTGTGTGTGTGTATGGGCAATAAAATAAGCACCTATGGCAATTTAAAGTATTAAAGATAAAAAGTACTCAACATTTTAAAATCTGCCGATGGATCTAAATTTTAAAGTAAGCCTCGTTCCACTCCTTCAAGTAGATATTCTTTACAATGCTAACATAAATTGGAAAACTGTAAATATTGGCATTGGGATTATCAGAGTTGGTGTTCTTATACATATGAACTGTAAATCCAAAATAGGACAAGTAGAATAATAGTAAATATTTAAAAAAAGATAATTAAAATTGTAATTGATCTCATTCACTAAAATTACCAAGATTTTAAGAGACTTAAACTTGTCATTTATCTGATAAATACAAAACCCTGAACTTTCATTGATAAACAGCTTCCGATTAAAATTGACTAATAGAGAAAAATGTTGTGCCCTATTTTTTTCCTCTTCAATGAGCAAAAGTTTCCTTAGAGTTCAAGGAGACCCCACTAACCTTAGATTCCATTCAACAAAGCCCTAAATTTAATTTCTTTGCTGCTATAGTTGAATTACTGTCATTTTTCAAATGCCTGGTCTCATGAGAAAATGAATTTAAATTATATTAAAATTGTTCCTTAAACTGATTCTTTTATTTGAAGCTTTTTGTCCCAATAAAATTTATTAGTGACTTTTATTAACTTTAACTACAAAGAAATTGATTTTCTTTTAAATTATATTTGAAAATTAAATTGATTGTGAAATTTGCAAAAGGTTACTTGTCATCAAAAAGCAAAGAGAAAAGTGTTGAGATGAGAATTGTGTTTCTTTCTGAAAGGATTCTTTAAGCAATAAAAATAAAATTCAATGTTGCTCTAAGGATACATATAAAACTATTTTTAATAATATATATGAAAATTTACATAATGTTTTTTTTTCCCCACTTTAATTTACAAGAAATAAATAAAATAAAACTTTGTAGAAATAAATATATTTGAATATTTTCTACCTTTAACTACATTTCTCTGAATACATTTCTTTTTTTAGTTTTTGCATAAAAAAATCTTCCTATCTTCAAAGTGAGGAAATAGAATGCTTAAATCATTTAACCTCCTGAGGATAAATTGAACAACATTGATCTCATATAATACAACCCACTTCTTTTTGTTTTCAATCCTCGGCCTCACAGGTGTTAGAGTTGGGCTGTTGAAAGCTAAGTGGGGTGAAGTGTTCTTCAAGAGACTCATATTTCTAAAACATGTGAAAATTTAGAATCCAGTAAAACGTTTGCTCAAGTTTTGTGTGCGCTTGAAAAAGAAAGAAAAATCACAGGAGGATGCTTTTTTTTTTTGTCAAAATATATTCCAACAGCCAACTATTTGGGAGAGGGGGGGGCAAAGCACTTATCTTTTTTGTTGCATGCAACAAAAATTCTATAAAAGAAATGTTTATGAGAAGTGATAAAATTTTTATGAAAATTGAGTATACAAGTGAGAAAAAAAAAAAGACTAACCAACAAATCCAATTATGATAGTTAAAAAAATAATAAAAATAATTAAGACTATTATCACCTTTCCCCTTGTGAACCACATGTTTATACCAAAGCTGTTTTAAAAAAATGCCATTCTAAACAAAAAAAAAAAAAAATTATACATACCATTACAGTATAAAAAGTTCCAAGCACCATCTTTTGTACCTTTTGATCCCAATCTATTCATATCTATTTCAATCTACCAAACCCATCTACCTGCTCCACACAGTCCACATTGACATTGAAACATTTAAGATGAACACCCAGTGGGGGAGAAATTCACTGTAGTAATTGTCGGCTAAGCTCTCTTCTTAATTATCATCACACCACCACAGTAAAGCACCTAGTATATTACAGGATTTTCATACCTAAATCAATTTACACACACAAAAAAAAAGATGTAGGTTTCTTGGCAACAGTCTTTCATTTTCATTGTTTCATTTAAAAACATACACTATTATTATTATTATTTATTTTTTAAGTTAACTTTTCTTGGACCCAAGTCTAAGCTTTACAACATAAAACAAAGAATGACCTAGGGCATTAATAACATCAAAGGATATCACGTGGAATAACCTATGGAATTAACTTCATGCAATATTGAAAAGAAAATTATAAAACAGGTGCTCTGATAGATCAAATGCACACACACACACTATCCTCACAAAAAAAAAAAAAAAAAAATTACTCGGTGAAGGTGAATTTTTTTTTATTTCACTTAAGATTGCTTACTTTTTTTCTTTTCTTTTAGTTAAGTCTTTCATTTTCATTTTATCATTTCTAATAATTACAATAAGAGTCTTTATTTTTACAATCTTTCTTTATTTTTTTAGGTAAATTGTGTTTTTGTAGGTTTATGGACTGACCATTTTGACGCCTATTGACCTGTTGTTCTCGTATAATTTTGTATTTATGTGCATTTATTATTCACTAGAAACACAAAAAGGACATAAGTCAAGGTATTTATTTTTTAAAGTTTATTAGGACAGTTTAATGTAACTTTTTCTTTCATGTCATGTACTTAAATATTTAATGACAAAATAAGTTGGCAAGAGATTTTTTTTTCTCTCTCAGAAATACTGGTATCACAGAAAGCCAAATCTTGCACTTTCACTTGGAATCTGATGTTTAATAAAATTTAAATCCTTTAAGTAAATAAATACATGCTGGCACCAAAGATTACAAAATAAAAGTATAAAAATGAAAACCAGGTCGTATTTTAGCGTTAAAAAAAAAAAAAGTCAATCCAGAATTTTTTATTTTTTTTTTTATTCTTCATACTTAATCAAGTTCTTTTAGTCATTTCCACGAGTTCAATCCCAGATCACAATAGTCAAGGAATTATTATCTAAACAATAAAATAAGTCAAACAATTAAATAACTAAATGAAAATCATCAACGTGTGTGTACATTATATAATTTTTATTACGCATGCACGTAGTAAGAACTTAAAAAGAGGTGCTGAAAAGTTCTCGATTCGGACCACTTCAAAACTGACCAAACGTCAGAAAGTTTTAAGGCGTCTTGGTCTGGCCGAGAATTTTTCAACACCCCTAACAAGCATCGAAACGCATTACACGATGAAACAAATAACAATTCAAAATACTATACACACACTATTTAGGGAAGGTGGGAGAATAGTGTACATACGAACATAAAACGCTTTACAATTCTAAATCATTTTTTTTTTTTGTATTATTTTGACAATATTATCAATATCTTGACATCTGCATGTTTCTCATTATGTTTCAGTTTCATGAAAAAAACACTAGCCTCCTTAATTGTCGACGTTTGTGCATAAACCTGAATTGTCGTTATTTTTATTTATTTCCCTTGTTTCGATTTTTTTTTACAAATTGCCAGTCAAGAAAAGAAAAACTTCCTCCTGCCTGAACGCCAATAGCAATTGAAGATGTAGTAGAAAGTGAATTGTAACGCACACGCTTCTTTTCTGATGCTCCAACTTCAAACGCAATAAAATAACAACGTTCTCAGAGATAGTCTTTAAAAAACGAAGCCCAAAGCTAAATAAAAGGCAAGTTGGGTATTTTAATTTATTCAATTGATAGCGTCTTTTTTAAATTTCAAATAGTGTTTATTTTTTTATGTGATTATGAAGCTGTTGTCTTTTGTTTTAAAATTATGAAATAAAGGGACTTTTAAAAACTTGTAAAAACTTCATGTAATTATTTTGTTTATTTCACTTTTTCTTCGATGTCTTTTAACACTTTTTTTTTCTTTTTAAGTAATGATAAAAATTACTGAAGAAAATTGAAGTACAAATCCAGGTCTTCGCTGTTCCAGCAGGCACGTGTCCATGTCAGACACTTCCTTCTTGTATATGTATCCACACAAATTGGCATACGTGTGCATACAGGAGTAAGATTCAACTTTTTGAGTTTCCACACAAATTTCAGTGAAGCAAGTATTTTTTTTTTATCCGTGTGCATACGCTTATCGATACCAACTTTACTTAACGATGTATTTGACACCTGCCATAAAATGAAGTTTATTCATTTGTTATAGTTTCTTGAATGACAAAGAGAAGCAAAACAACAATAACAAAAAAACAACAAAAAAAAAAAAACGCAATATTCTTCCGTTGAACGCGAGACTGGGAGAGAAACGCATAAGAAAAACAAAAAAAAAAAAAAAAAAAAACAATTGTGCAAAAAGACCAAAGAAAGCATAAAATTGGTGTTAAATTACCCAATGTGTTGCAAGTCAAACTCAAGGCAAAGAAAATAAAAACTTATTACATAACTGTGTCCATTATTACGGCAAACCAAAAAAAAAAAAAAAAAAAAAAGGACACGCACACACGCACACACAGAGAAAAAAGCGCTAATTCATAGTTGCAATAGTCATGTGCGTGCGTATACCTGTCTTTGCACGCCATCAGTAATTTGGACACAATCGTTATTCCGGAATTGGCTTTCATTGTATTCAGTCGTCAAAACAGTGACAAGTTTGTCACATGAGGAACGAGTTGTTTCAGTCACATTGTTACTTTTTGTACATCGGATTTTTCTCACAAGTATCTAACTCAATCCCAGACGTCCAAGTACCAACTTTTGAAAGGCCGTTTTTTTTTTTTTTTTTTTTAAACCTTGCTGACTGAGATCAGATTTGGTAAGTCACTATTAATAAAATTTATAAGACTATTAACCTACAGGGTGAAATTCCAAGTTACTTTTATGACTCATTTCTTTCCTCACCCCTACATAAAATCTTAGTTAATTTATAGGCCATCACCAAGCATGTCTTTCACAATGACGTTTTGGAGAAAAAAGAAAAATCAGATTGCTAATTTCGACGTTCTTACAAACCATGGTATAAAATTGAAAGATGAAGAAAAAATCGGCAAGTATCTAGATTTTATCAGAAATCTGAAGAAGCTGTGAAACATAAAAGTACCAATCTTACTGGGAAGAATTCCAAAAGGGCTGCAGGAACTTGAATGCTAGTTGAAAATAGAGATGATGTAGACAACAGCAGCGATTGAGAACAAAATCAGAGTATTGGAGAATAGAACCGGCATGCTGTCACTTTATCTCCAATATAAGCTGCCAGCTACGGGTATGAAAACTCAACAACATGTCATTTCTGATGAGATTAGGAAATTTGAAAAGAGAAAGTGAAACCCAATTAATGGCGGCTCTGTCCTGAGCATTCCAATAAGAAGCAAATTAGACTACGGCGCAGATAGACAGATAAATGCCATCCATGCAGAAATGGAGGCAGGACTGCCATGAAGTGAATTTACTAAGAAGCAATATATATATATATATATATATATATATATATGTGTGTGTGTGTGTGTGCGTGACTGGGTAGGAACTGTTATCTACCGAGAATTGTGCAAATGATGGAAATCAGATCAAGCAAATTAATTATAGTTGCACAAACTAGAATTTGTTCAAGAGAAATAAATAAAGTCTCTGGGACAGATATGCAACTGCTTTCTTCCAGAAGATCAGACAATGTCATCGTAAAGCATTTTCTTTTCAGTTGATGTTCAAGTAGGTTACAGAGCAAGACCAAAAGTGAACGCACAAGAACTGAAGAAAGTGTAGAGCATGAAAGTGACGGCAGTGCCCAGCATGAATGGAATACTTGGAACAGCCCTTTCGAAGGGTTTGTAAGAATTGGAAATCGCAGAAAGAATCAAAACTATTTAAACAACCGCATTAGAAATCTCATTTGGAACACTGAAAAAACTTGTTGCCACTTGATCTCTAATGAAAGTTACAAGTTACATTACTATTGGAAATAAAATATTTGATGGGTTGTAATATAGTCATTAACACACAGACATACAGTAATAACAAATATACATTGTTTCTCATCGTTTTTACAACTTTTACATCGAGCACTATTTTATTATCACCAGTACTCATTGTGCAATATATATATATATATGTTACACACACACTTTTAAACAACACTTTACTTTCATTTTTAAATGTTCCCCAGTTTCACAGCACTGGGTATATAATATTAAAAGGACAAACCTAAATAAAAACAGGTGATATATATATATATATATATATATATATATATATATATATATATATATATATATATATGTGTGTGTGTGTGTGTGTGTGTATTATAATATACACGTAAAATATCCAGAAATATGAGATATATCTTAAAAAAAAAAAAATTTGAGACATAGTTGGTACTTTTCAATGATAAAGAAACGTTTTTTTTTTTAATATCAAACTGCTTTTGCACGTCATTCAGCTAAAAACTGGCAATTGAGAAGAATTTTTTTTTATTAAAAAATATAAAATGTTCAGCCAAGTTCTATCATATTGGCAGCAAGAAAATATAAAAAGTGTAATTTGAAATTATGACAACCCCAAAGAGGACCAGTCAGTTATGTGCCATGCGTGACACACGCTTAGGCGCTCATGTATCTTTCGATGAATGACTGACGAGGCAGATGTTTTTTTTCCCCGCAGTAGATTGCCATTTCTTTCTGAGGTAGACCAGTTGCCATCCAAGGCCTGTCCTGAACCCATCAAAGAGGACCAGTGTTCTTAAAATAAAACTATCGGTTACTTTCTATTAGAGAACTTTTAGCAATAAATACAAGTATATGTTCACATTTTTAAATCTACTCAGAGTTTCACGGAGATTGCATCTACGATTAATGATCAATCGAGAACAATTATCACCAAAGTTGCTTGCACTTAAAAAACAAAGTAAAAAAAAACTAGTCATATTTCAGAAGTACCTTGGTCGACCTTTTTTTAGCTGTTGTTTTTACAAAAAAAAAAAAAAAAACCCGCAGCTATCGTTATTATTGTGAAGAACTTTTAATTCTTTTGCCTCTTAAACCATATCCTCTGTAAGTTTCTATCATCATTTAAGTCATCGTATAGCGATTGGTTGCTTTTTTTTATGCTTTATTGTATGCTATTTAGAGTGTGGAAAGTTAATTTAGATATCAAACGAGAAAAAAAAATTGTTCTAAATAACTTAGGAGTTGAAAGAATGTCCCGTTTTGAAGAGAACTGTGCAGTGGCAACGCCCTACTCCCCAAGAAAAAAAAAGTCTTGTGTAGTTCATGTAATCAAGATTTAATTCATGCCAGATAAACTGGCGACCTGATGACGTTTTGCAAGAAATCAATGATAAACATAAAGCGACGGCGGCGGCAGGCACTGCACACACGCACTGGTGGGAGGGGGGGGGAGACAGTACGGTATTCGTAAAATCAAATAGACATCTATATGGTGCATGCGTACAGCAGCAGTTGGTGAGGAGCGACGATGGGGTTGGTGAATGTACAGCGGCAAGAAAAGTGCGCACAGAGTACTTTATAATAACAGGGAAGATGTTGAATGCAGAAAAGAAGGAAAAGTTAAGAGAGAGAAAAGAAAAAAGAAAAGTAATAAGAGTGACCAATTCTGTAGATTTGCACGATGAATCCATTGAGATGAAAGGTGTGTCATTCATTACTTTTGTTATTTCTATCCCCCACCCCAACACTCCTTCGTGCCATTTCGGTCTAGTTACTTACACACGCACACAAAAGTAAAAACAAGTGAAAAGAGGATGATGGCTTTATTGATTCTTAATCAAGCTGCCGGCTAACTGCATCTTGTATTTAGTAATGAATAGAATAGTGTGTGAGAGAGAGAGAGAGTAAGATGGAATTTCAATTAAATGAGCAAGAGGTCTATGATAGAACGAGAGAAAGAATTAGTCTTGAGAAAGAAAAGTAAGAAAAATAAAAACGGGAAAAAAACTACACTAAGGACAGAAAATTTTCCAGAAAGAAAAACAAAACATTCACGTTAGCAAATAAATAAGTAAAAACTGGAAAAACAAAAATAAATTCCTATCATGAATAATAATCAGTCCCGTTTTGTCTTGGTCTTTCTCTTGTTATTTTTAAAGAAACTGGACGAGATCAGAATAATGAAAAGTTAAAAAAGAAAAAAGGAAAAAAAAAATAGACAAAGAAGTCGCCTAATAGAAGGAAAAATAAACGGTACAAGTGATTAGGATCTTAGGAAGAAAGGAAAGAGATGGATGCTTGTTATAACACTAACAGAATTGAAATAAGGTAAGACCACAAAGAACACGACAAGAGATAAACGTCAATATAGTTATTATGCGAAAAAAAAAAAAAAGAAAGAAAAGAAAAAAGAAAACAAACTATATTTTGATTTAAAATTTCATACGACGCAAACGAACAATTTTCAACTTTTCATTCCTTGCCCCAAACTTCAGATATGCCAACTAAGAAGGAAATGGATACAAGTTCCTGGAATTATTTTTATGTTGGGGTTCGTTAGTCGACACAGGGTAGATTAAGATTAAGAAGAATTTGATCTTTGTACACATTCAACGGTTTCATGATCCAAACATTACTTTAAACGCACGATGCAATATGTTTTGTTTGACTTTTTTTGAGCAAGTCGTTTTTTTTTTTTTTTTTTAATTAAGAGAGGTCAAAATCAACAGAATATTGTTTGTTCTTTGTACACATTTCCGACATTTACATTCTACAAAGAATAAAGCTTTCATCTCAAGCGTCAATGAGTATAAAAATACTGATTATTTTTCTTTTGAAAGTTTTTGTATGTTCAAGTTCTCATATTTGATTAATTCCGGAAATGAAAATGAGACCCAAACCCATGCGTTGTATTGTTAAATACGGATTTAAAAAAAAAAAAAAAATACTAAATGATGTGTGGAGATGTTTGTGTGGTCAATTATAAAGGCTTGCTAAGTAGCCTATTTTTTTTTTATTACCATTTAAAAAGAATTCAAAGTTGTCAATCAAACTACAGATGGGGGGGGGTATTGTAGGAGTACACTGACCAATGACCACATTATTACGATGAAAAACATTCAGGAAAAAGTACTAGCAAAAACCGGTTCCACATCTTCAATGACACAATGTTTTTTTTTTTAAATTATATTTCAACTAATTATCTTCTACCGTTATCCTATTATGAAAACTTTAAAACAAACTTTTCTTCACGTTAAGTTCCTGAGAGTGAGAAACAAAGAGAAATCCGAACATAATTTTACTTCAAATGCAGGTTGGCTTGTTTTGTTTGTTTTTTTTTATACGTGTGTCATCCCTATTTTACAATGCGGGGACTAATTGGTGAGAGAAAAGCAAACGTCCCTTCACTAACCTTTTTTTTTTATGTTAGTTAATAAAATAACGAACTCGGAAGTTAGGCTTGAAACCTCTTGGTTATATCTCCGGGCTGCTATTCATTCAAGCATCACAGAAAACAAGATATTCTATCCAGACTTACCATGTGTCGTAACACATGTCTCGCTCTTCTTGTCATATGATATTCAACCATTTTCTTTTAAATTAGTTAACATAAGCTCGGCTTTTACAAGTAGACGAATGAATTGAATATAATCATCACGGAATATGAAGAATAAATCTTTTCTTTTTTCTCAGCTGCTGAGTACGAATATTCACTAAAAACCATGTTTTTTTTTGTTTTGTTTTTGTTAAATAGTCACACCTAAAGTTTAATATAAAAAAAAATTACAACCTCAAGACAAGCTCATAAAAATATCGTTGTTATTATCAAAATACTATTCAATGTCAAAAGTAAAAAAAAAAAAAAAAAAAGAAAAGAAAAATCATCTGTTCAAATATGGAACAAAGTCAGGATGATAATAAAAAACAAATAATTTGAAGTAATAAGCGTAAAAAAGAAAACATTCTTGTCAAGATAATGATCATCACTTTATATAGATATATATATATATATGTATTATGGAGAGAGTGAGAGAAGAAAGTGCGGACATAGGCATCAACACTGCATAGTGCCTGTTAGTTTCACGCCTCAAGCGATCTTCAGAACATGAGGATCATTTGGGACATGAGTCTAATGATCAGAACGCAGTGTTGGTGTCCACGCTATTTCAGACAAGGAACACTCTTCCTTTAAAATTAGGCCAAATGTATACTATATAAGACACTTTTTTTTCACACAGTGCACAGATACTACACCTTGATCTTAGAAGTGCTGAAGAGTGACAACTGGCGTTAGCCAGAGCGAATATATACTAAA
Source organism: Acanthosepion pharaonis (assembly GCA_903632075.3). NCBI lineage: Eukaryota > Metazoa > Mollusca > Cephalopoda > Sepiida > Sepiidae > Acanthosepion > Acanthosepion pharaonis. The sequence continues at coordinate 861,651 of CAHIKZ030000368.1, read as the reverse complement.
AACACTGATTCGAAACAGAAGATCGGGAACGATACTTTGATCCTAAACAGAAGTATCGTTTCACACGTAAAATATTCCAATTTATTTTTAACGGGTAATATGCTTAGCCTGATATTAAAAAGACACTATTTTTCCAGAAAAGAAAAACCCAGGATGTTTTTCAAATCAATTTGGAAACATGCGCTCAACAACAAATACTTATCAAATCGAAAAAAACAATCGACATAAAAAAGAAGAAATCGATAGAAAAAAAAATTAAAATGTTTTCAAAACCGTTTCTCTTTGATGTCAATAGCGATTACATAAAGCACATGCCAAGTAATGGTAGCTGGAAAGTGTATCCATGTCTATATTTTATTATTATTACCAACCAAACAGTGCGCACCTGTGCTTCTCCCACTGTAGGTAGGAAAGAAGAACAACCCACAATGGTCTTTCTTTTATTTCACTCAGTAGCAGCAGTGGCTGTAAGAAGGGACAGGCAAGAATCAATTGCATTTTTACATATATTTTCATTAAGAAGCATTCTTTAAAATAGACAAAATATTTTTTTGAGATTAGTTAAAGAAAAATTATCATTCTACATTCATTTTCGATACTGAACAAATTTATTATTTCTTTAATCAGCATCAAACGATAGCACGTAAGTCATCCTCATCAAAAAATGTTATTGAACGATATGCACTAGCTTTAAATTAAAAAAAAATCAATTTTCTATTTATTAATTCAAGAAGAAAAATTACTGTTATTACTCTTCTTGTATTTTAACTGAAATGTTTACATATTTCGACCAATAATTTCAATCGTCATCAGACAATCTAGTTTAAAAGTTAATAAAATAACAAATTATAAAATAGTTGTCACAACTGAGAAGGTTTGAAAATGTCCCGATTGAGATAATGTGGAATAATCTTTCATATTTGAAAATTATGGCATTTCTTATTTTCTTCTTTTAACAAAACAACTCATCATAATGATTTATTAATTATTAGCATCTCTTTCGTCCACAGGTACTGGACTCGTTATTTCGAAAACGAGCAACCCTTTTTTGTGGGTTTATGACGCCGAACGCATTGTATCAGGAAGAACCGGTTCAATTACAACTGAAATTGATTCATTTTTAGCCCCAAACAATTTTACATGTTGGACATATTTTCTCGAAATCAAGATTCATTTCAGCCGATCGGAACAACCACCGTGATAATTCTTGTCAACCGTCCCGTCCCTACGTTTATTATTTTTTTTTAATTTAGAATAGGGTCCAAAAACGGAATGCAAATAAAACTCATTGACAGAAACGATTTACTCATTTGATCACTTTTTTTTGTCACTAAAATTAAAACAGCTCGATTTAACTTAAATCGTTTTTTCAAGTTAACTATAAAATAAACAGCTATTTTTTTTTTAAATAATGAACAAATTTGATTACGGTACAGCTAACTAACATTTTTAAAGTTTTTACGATTGTTTTCAACTTTTCAGCTCTTCTAAAACGGATATGAACAAATCCACATGGCTAAAGAAAACATCAACTATAAAGTGTAGATTAAAAAAAAAAAATCGAAAAAACAAAAAAAGTAACTTCGTTCACGAAAACGAAATACGAACACCACCAGAGCAACAAACGGTCTAGTGCCAGTCAAAGCGATTAAAATACTTGGACCCTAAAGAAAAAAAAAAATGAAAGAAAAATAAAGATTCGAATATTTTTTTAAAATCTCACACAAAGCAATAAACCAAATCTTTTTTTTTTTACTGTCCCCGTCTAGTAAAATGGCCATAATTCAGTTCACCAATGTAGGTATTGTTATTTAATACTAATAATGTTAAATAAAGTACTACCAAAGTTGGAGATGAAAGATTGGTCGTCGTAAAAAAATGGTCCACTTTATAAAAAAAAAAAAAGCAGAAAAAGCATAACAACCATTTCGTTATTATATGCTATCAATATTTCACGGTACTCAAATCGGCGAAGCAGATTTCTTCTTAAAAAAGAAATATAAATAAAAGTAAAACTAAAGACTAAAAACTGACTTACCCGTAAAAGAAAAAAAAACTATTTTCTTTTCGTAAAAAAAGAAACTTTCGTTCTCACATGTGAATCTAATAAATAAAGCTTCAGCAAGTGTTTTTTTTACGAAAGATCTTCATAACATGTGACCAACAGACCCACACTCTACTCCAGGGTTATGTAAGTGCGAGATATAAAAAAAAATTAATTTAAAATTTGATTGCCTACTTTGATACTGGGAGGATTTTGCAAGCACTCGATTGACCGATTCATAGAAAGAATGTCCTTTCTCTTTGAAAAGATCAGTACATACACGGATTTTAACAGCTCTGGGACCTCAGGCATTTCATTCCGAGTCTTGCTTTTAAACTTTAATTACTAATTAATAAGTAATTAACTCGGTTGACGCGGTTATCAAACGATAGTTAAACGGTGAGCGATGGTGATAAAAATAAATAAATTCATTCATTTGTCACGGCGACATAACGACTCCAAAAATTACGAAAAAAAAAAAAATGCTTCAATTTTGTTCCTTTTCTTAAATTAATTCAAAATTTGTTTTACAATTTTCATTATTAAACCATTAACATGACTTTTAGAATAAGACAACCGTTCCAGTAGGTATAGCGGAAACTCATAATGGTAATGTTGCCCCCATCTAAATTCTTTGATGTTCACGATCAAAAAGGTAGAGGGGGTTAGAAAGAGAGAAACAAGATTAAAGACAGTCAATCAACTGTCTCACACACGCACAGCAGGATGATATCGCATTATTATGAAGCGCTTTACATTTCAACAACTTGTTACGCACACAGCCCGATTAGCTAAAGGCTAACAATTAAACAATAATATAAACATCAAAATATCTTATAATTGTTTTCATTAAGTTTTAACTTTCTGTTACGATCATAAATGTATTTTGCAATCTAAGGAGTAAACTTTTAGATCGTAATGGGACGGTATACTTGGTTAGACGATGACAGCATCATTTTTTTTAATTGCACGGTTTTTAGGTTCGAAAACTTTCTACCACAAAGCGATGATTAGCAAGTGCGCCTCGTAGATTATTGTTAGCGAATTCGATGGTCACTGGGTGCTCATGTAATGTGGTCTTTTACCATACTATGCAAAATTTAGGAAATAAAAATCGATATGCACGCAATAGAAAATGTGGGATCGTTTACTCAAAGTAAACCAGTACTGGTGATCTTTACTTTATAAAACACACGATAATCCGAATGATCAGGCCAATCAATATAAAACTATAAAGAACTTTTCATTTATTTACACGTGAGGTTGGAAATGAAACCCTTCATATCGTTTGTAAAAAGAAGGATTATAAAACAAAATTTTAAAAAGAAGGATTAAAATTTTCAGAGTTTTAAATTCATTAAACTTTAATTTAAACGGGTGTGTGTGTGTGTGTGTGTGTGTGTCCGTCCAGGTTTGAAATCTAAAAGGACATGAAAAATACAAAACTATCCTAAGTAAACTAAAGTAAAAAGAAATTAAACCCGTGTTTCAAAGTTGGGAAAGAATGTGGGGTGAAAAATTGTTTCGGAGAAGATTGAATTTAGTGAAAAAGAAAAAGATAAAAAAACCAGAAAAATATCTTCAAAAGAAATTTTACTATAATTTAATCAAAGAGAAATTACAAAAAAATAAACTATAACAACGATTAAACAAACAGGTGATCGTGTTTATGTAGGTAAAAAAAAAAAAAAAGCTAAAATAAAAGCTAAAATAAAATAAGGAATTTTAAATAAGGTGGGTGGACTTAAATACCTCCCATGTACGACTGATAGGAAATACATCAAAGTAATCATTAGTCAATAAAGGTAAACAAAAGAGTTGAATTCGATATCTAAATTTTTTTTAAACACATACCTGATCAACAAGCGTAGAAAACTTCATTTCCTAACCGTGTTGTCCATCCAAAGTACATAGAAACCAAAATATAACGAATATTTTTTCTTTTCTCTTAAAAAAAAAAAAATAAAAAAATAAAAATAATCCTTTGTTACTGTGTCGGGATGTAAATATTTATATATTTTTCTTTTTTTAAAGATATTTTTAAATACACACTTTTATGAGTATATGCGGTCGTTAGTGTGTAGTCAAGAAAAATCAGATAATCTTTTTTCTACAGAAAAATACAAGGGTGATAGAATTTATCGGCCCTCGTTTTCTTTTATCTTTTTTTTTTCTTCTTTCTTCACAGGTAAGGGGTAAAAGAAACGGGTAGATGCCTGGTGTTAGTGTAGGTAATAAAAGTAGACCAAAAATAATAATGATAATATAGAGAAGTAGATGGCAGCATATCTCCGACGGTAAAGACTGGCGAATATTGAAAGCACAAGGCAGTGAATACAAGTCGTTGCAGGATGATGATAATAATAATAAGAAGAAGAATAAGTCCACGGAAAGCAGGCTGAGTTATGACAGAAGTGAGTATGTATGGCGAGTGTGGTGTGGAGCAAGCATCGTGTATATTATAAAATAGAGGGGAGTAAAAAGAAACCTCCTACTCCGCCAGAACAACAACAACAACAACAATCATCACCATGCAGGTGCGCAGGAGGAAAGGAAAGAAAATAATAAAGAGAGGAGAAGGTGGGTGAGAGAGAGAAAGGAGAGTGGAGTGAGTTACGGCAATTGGGGAGACGGTGTAGTTTCTAAAGAGAAAGGGGGGAATTTACGGCATGGGAAAGAGGAGGAAGATGACGATGGCCCGTATTGGGAGGAGGAGCAGTTACGGAAAGGGGGAAAGGAAGAGGAGAATCCGTAAAGGGGTAAGGGGGTAGCTAGAAGCGAAAAGGGAGAATGGGGAGTGAGCGAGAATAAGTTATGGCCAGTTTGAGGGTGAGAAGAGAGGAAACGAAGTTGCATGCGAATGAGTAAAGGAAAGAGAGTGGAAAAAGAAAATCAAAAGTGAACACAGTAGGAAGGAAATCAAGGGAGAAATGGAAAAATAAAAAGTAATGATGTGAAAGAAAGAGAAAAGACTGTCAAAAAGAGAGAAATATTGTAAAATATAATGGAGAGAGAGAGAGGGTATGTTTATCACGAAAAGGATAACATGGAATAGAGATCATAAGAAAATAATGAGGGTATCAGTAAGAGAATGAAGGGGAGGCCGTAAATAAACAGCACTGGAGTAGGAGAAGGAGGCCGTAAATAAAAAGACGGCAAAAGGGAGTAAGAAGGAGAGAGACAGAGATAAAAAAGGGAGGGGGGAAATAGGAGGAGCTAAAAATTAAGACAAGATTCGCAACGTGCTTTGGCCACAGCGGTTCTTTTCCCCCATCCCTCGTCCCATTTCTCCCTCCACCAACTTCGCTCTACTAAATTATTATTTGAGGCTTTACTTTCTCCATTTCCCCAACTCTCCCGTCAACCTCTGCTTTTCATCCGTTTCTGCTTTCACCATGCATTTACATATCTCAGTCTTTTATTATGTAGCATTGGCAGTACAAATGCAGTGGGGGTTCCAAAAGCCAAACCACCACCACCAACAACAACCACCACCCCACTGTAGAAGAAAACTGCTTAACAGTGAATAGTAGTAATATTAGTAGTCATAATAATAAAACCTACTACTTTTGCTAAGTTAATGTAAAAACAGAAATATAGTACATAGTTATTTAACTGGACATGTACGCGCACATGATTGTGCAATTTAGCCTGACAGTCTGTGTGCGCGTACATGTGTATGTGTAAGATTTTTTTGTTACACATGCATTTCAAATGCAGTAAAAAAAAAAAAAAAAAACGATTAAAAATAAAACAAATCGATGTATGAAAATAAAAATAAAATGGAAGTTTTGCATTCGTATTATTATTGTACAGTACATATAATTAATTACGTAGCAAATATGTACGCAGGGCATATGTGAGCTTCAGCTTCATAGTTTTGTGTGTACGTACGAATTTGCATGCATTTGTTTTAAAAGCGCGCGCGTCTGGTGCGTGTACTGTGTGCGTGTGTACTGTCCATTTTTCGAAAGCGCTTGCCCTGATGGTTAAGAAGCGTTATAGCTTCCAAACTAAAATGAATAGTTTCAACTCCCCATGCCCGTATTCCATTACTGTACCCTTGTACCAGTTTCATTTTTAAAATCAATTGAACATTGAAGGAATTTGTTACTACTAGACCCCCACTCCCCACAAGAAGAGTCATCATCTTGAGGTTAATGATGATGAAAATAAGACTGTCAATGCTGAATTCGTATCTTTATACACGTGCGCACTTGGCGACACGTGTGTAGATATTTTGAGTCAAGCACAAGGCCGTAACAGTGGGTATTTTTTAGTGAGATTGCAAGAAATTCAAATGAGTAAAGAAGGGACACAGGCCAGCAGCGAAAAACCAACCGAACGAGCTTTGGCAGAAAAGAGACTGGGGGGAGGGTAGCAAAACGACAAACCATGTCCTTACTTTAAGAGCTATTATAGGAAGTTTTTGAAAGGGACACGGCACACCAAGGAAAAAAAAAACCCACAGTAAATGGGTATTTTTCAGTGCACCCACGTCGCTACCGAATGTGACACAAGGTCATTTGGAATGTGGGTTTAACGGCAATACCGTGTAAAAATCTGCCCGGTACCTCCCTTTTTGGGAACGCCTCATGGCCCCGGGAAATAAACCCAGCCCCTTCCCGAAGGAGAGGTACTGCCTTGGGGGGGCTTGGGGGGTTGAACGGACCCCTGGGGCTTGAGCTTAATATTAATTTTTAAAACTTCACCAGTATGCGTCAGGTAAAAAAAAAAAAAAAGCAAAAAACAAAAAACAAAACAGTAATGAGCTATAAGACGAACTAACTATCATTCTCTACGGTAGGTGCCTTTTAGTTTTAGGCTTTAGCGGTACATGTTCATGTTGATCATAAGCAGCGGTCAACATATACGTTTTTAAAGGGATATACGAAAAATGAAAGTGTAGCAACAGTGTGTATATATGTGCATGCCGTATGTATCTGAATGAATGTCTTTGCTTGTTTTATATGCACACGCGTGTACGTCAGTGTGTGGGGGATAGATGCACTTAGCGCAGTTGTACATGAGTAACGACACTTGCCTTTTCGTATGCCTTAAACTAATACACGTGTATAGTCATTACTTTTACGATTTTACGGCTTATAACGAAGAGGTGGGTAAAGATGCAACATGACCTATGCACCAACATAATTACCCAGAGGCTAACGAAGCCCCAGAAACAACGATTTTTACAGATAAATGAAAAAAAGTGTGTTGAGGGGGGGGGTCAATCTTTTTATTTCTCATTACACCAGAAGCTCCAACCACACTACCATCTCCCATATTTATATGCAACTATGTTTTTGTGTGCCGTTACAAATTTTTAACGTAGAATGCATAGAATTGTGTGTGCGTGTGTGCTTGAGAGAGAGAGAGAGAAAGAACGAAGGGAAAAGAGTTTGTATGCTTTCAGTTTATGAATTCTATTGGTGATGGGAAACAAAACATGATTTGAAAACTAAATTTTAAATCAAAACTCCCTCCTAGATAGTCCCTTTCAGTATAAAGACGAATGTGTGTGAGAGGGAGGGTGCACACCTTAAATCAGCGACACATGTATATACAAAAATTACTTTTAAAAATGCATATGTAGTAACGCGTATTTTTGCCGATACGTCATACATTAGTTTGGCACAAGGTCGCATGTGAGGTACCCAACGAGGATTAAAGGCAGAGACACACTATTCCACGACAGGGAACTCAAACTTGGCTCACTGGAACTATTTGTCGAGCTAAAAATTGTTACATCATCAATGTTTAACTCAATTTTAAAATCTAACACAACACAAGGTTGCAAATGTGGAGCACGCTGTGAAAATTAACCTCACAGTAATAATAAAGGTTTGTGAAACTAGTTTGATTATTAACCCTTGCTCCACGGCGAGGTACCCCATATGTAGCGTGTGTGAGTATGCAAGAGTTGACCAACGAACTAGTAGTAATCGTATAAAGTGCAAAGCAATAAGTGTGTGCACACAAATGCGTAGAGAGTGCATTTAAAAACGTTCTTATTACGAATGAAATGTAAGCTCGGAGCGTACATGGAGAATCTTATGCAACCATCACACACATGGACGCGCACACGTCAAGAACATGTGATGCTGACACACTCGTAAATAAAAATACTGTTTTAATGTTGCCATGTGCACATATACTTAGGATAGCACAAAAATGTATTTCAATTACATACGTTTGTATATTAAACGTCTCTATTTCTCCCACCTTCTCTTCTGTGCGCATCTATTTATGCATGTAGCTGTAGAGAAAGTAGGCAGGAGTTTGGTGAGAGAGAGAGTTGCGTATTACGCTTTGCGACCGATGCCGCTGGTAAAAAGACAGCATTTGAAACCTGATTTTCAAAGAAGGCAAACATCTACCCCCACTTGTAAGATCAGAGAAACGCGATCTTCTTACCCACCACCCTTCTCCATAATTTGGCATTTGTACCGTACGAAGCAGAGTTTGTTTTTTTGTTTTTTTTTTAAACGGACGCGTACGCAGTTGTTGCGCATAAGTATATGAAAAAGTAGTTGTTTTTTTTTTAAATACTGAAGGCTTTTTCAGTTGGGTAGTGTCCTATAACTAAGGACTATTTTTTTTATAGAAAAAATTATTTTAAATTCTTAAACAAAAAATAGAGAAAAAGTATTTATTTTTCAAAACAAAAGTGATGATATTCAATATTCATTCTGAAAAAAATCTTTCAGTAAAAAAATAAAAAAAAAATGGTTGTCAATAATAGGAACATATTGTTCTCTTTTTAGAGAGTTCGTTGAAATGTGGGTACTCCGTAAACGTGGCCTTGTAACACACAGATTAATTCAAACACCTGTCTTACTTTCTCAGAAGATATCACTGAGTTACACTAACCGGCAAAAAAAGAGGCAACTACAAAGGGCAGTTTGCCCTGACTGGTGTTGCCTGCTTCTTCGTCATATAAGATCACCAACCAAGCATCTAGCTAGAAAATAAAACAAAAACCAGGTGACCTGCAAGTCCTATACTCTACCAGAGAGCTATACCAGTAGTAGTAGTCATACTAATGACACTTGAACATGCATATTGACAATATTGTGTGTGTGCGTGGTTATGTCTGAAACCGGTGCTGTTTGCACACACACGTGTCTTTCGTGCATGTCATGTGTTTGTGTGTTCGTGCGGCGACTGACGGTTTGGAAATCTACGGGAGGAAAAAAACGCCAGAGTCCGACTAGCTGTAAACGACATGCATCCATATATACGGCATTTGGTCTTGTTGAAACAATACACGCAAGAAGATGCCGGCACAGTAAAAAAAAAAAAAGGCGGCGATCTAAGTCACCTTGCCCACATCTGACTTGACAAAATCGTAGCACGCCTCTCATAAGAAGGTTAACCTCTCTCTCTCAATCATACACACAAAAAATAATGCACAATGACGAAATAATGACATACATGATCAAGGTACAAATAGTATAATCACACTAAGAATTATTATATAATCATCACGCGCTAGATGCATACTTCATATTACACCCGATATCGAACATAAGACTATATTACGAGTGTGTATAAAATCACACGCGATTGTGGTGAAAAGTACTTGGCCAGACCAAGAGAATCTTATAAAAAAAAAAATAAACATATTGGTGGGGGGGGGGTAAGGTATTTACTTATAGGAAATAATACATTTATTGAGTATTCATACTTCTCCCTCTTCATTCATAGAGAGAGAGAGAGAGAGAGAGAGTAGTGTAATGAACAGTTGACTAGTAAGGCCTATTTCAATGCGGCTCCATAGACATTTTTTGTGTAAACGAAACCATTGTGTGTGTGTATATCTGTTATACTGTCTTCTATCTCTCTATCCATCTCTGATTTTACCGATTTTGACAGGAATTGAAGAGCCTTGATGAAAAGACTTGTGCTTTTTTGTTTTGAAAAGGCAGGTGTCCTATGAAAAGGTGCTGAAAATAGTTCTCACATCACACCTTCATTTAATCAGTATTTGAATATACTAAAAGCGATTTTTTAGAGCTATATCGGACTGTTGAAAAGTTTCAACACTTTCTCATATAGCTAAACTTTTATAGAAATTCTATATATTAGGCCATTCAAATGTGTTTTCGAAGTGGGTGAGCCACAGACACACATAGCACCTTTTCATAGGACACCTGCCTTTTCAAAACAAAAAAGCACAAGTCTTTTCATCAAGGCTCTTCAATTCCTGTCAAAATCGGTAAAATCAGAGATGGATAGAGAGATAGAAGATAGTATAACAGATATACACACACAGTAAGAAGGGCATATACACAAAAAATGTCTATGGAGCCGCATTGAAATAGGTTTTAGTCAACTGTTCATTTATTACACTATTATTTTTCTAATGCACACATTAAATACCACTTCTACTACAAGAAAAAAAAAAGAAGAAATGGTGAAATTAAAGCCCATGTTTACATAAATAAATAAGTGACAGGCCTTTAAGAGAAGCAGCAGCAGCAACGACCAATGGCTGTTGTAATCTATAGGATCATGTCAATAACAGGACAAGTAGTTTCCAGTGATTATAAGCGAGAAACCTTCCGGAGATTTAGATAATTCGATACTTTAGCAAATTAATTGGCTTGCTAGTTTCCCCACCCACTTTCGCCATTTAAAATACGTATTCGACGGGGTTTTTTTTTTTTTTTGTAAGTATATCGCAACAAAAAACAAAATCAATGCATTTTTTTACAATTAACGAAGTTAAAATAAATTGGTCATTTTCTTCTTCGAAGGAAGCTGCTACTTAAGAGGTGTGTTTAAAAGCAGGCCTCTCCCTCTTCGCCACAGAGGAGAATATAATTTTATTGTAAAGATACTTAGAGAAGCATTCATTTCGCACAGGCATGTGGACTAAAAAGTATAGGAAAAATTTGAGCGGTACGCCGCGAAAATCAAACATGCGAGCAATGGCTTGCGAGACGTGTTCGTTCTAATCACAGAGTAAGTCAATCGAATGGACAGATTGAAATTGGTAGGGAATGTCAACTAGGCAAAAATATGTATGAACTGTTAGATACAAGGGAAGAAAACATGGAACAGGTAATTGTTACATACACACACACACTAAGTGTGTGTGTGTGTGTGTGTGTGTGTGTGTGTGTGTATAGTATGTACTTCAAGAGTGTCAAAGGTGAAAAAATCAGATATTTTAGGGGTGGAGAGTGTGGGTGACAAAATGGCATGTATACACGTGAAAGAATGATTTTGCTAAGCTGGCGTTTTGCGTTCAAGCTTCAGACAAGGAAGCTGGTATGGAGAGCGTTAAGGGAATCGTTTCAGTCCTTTTTTTGTAAAATCTCGAATAATACTCGGATAAAAATCGTTCAAAATAGGAACGTTTAAAACTAAAAGTATTTGGTCTCAAGGACAAATGGTTCTGTGCAAAGTGCCAGGTCGGTGATGCTCATTAATTTAAACTAACACATAAAAAAGTAACTTGATTTCAAAATAGAAAACCCATTAACTTTCACAACCAATCTAATAGCGGAATAATCACAGGCTACCATTTAATTTGTGGGTGATGCTGGTAGGTAGATAAGTAGGTGAGGTAGATTGGTTGGTCAGCGTGGACAGAATTCACAAATGGTGGACGCGTAGAAAACGATGTGTATGTTTTACAACAAAAGAATTGTATTAACGTTCGTTACATATACGGCACAGTATATGCAGTTTGGAAGGTGCAAATTCTTACATGCATTTCAAGATATATTTATATAATACATACGATTTGTAGGTAGAGAACTAGGAATTGCATTCTACACACAATACACGCATTTGGCTGCATTATTGTGTAATACCTACAGTGTTACGTAGATAAACTGTCTCTCACTATTACATATATGTGTGTGTGTGTGTGTGTGTGTATTTACGTAAAGTATGTTTTAGCCTAACATCCTAATCTTAGATAAAAAGTACCGTAATATACATTTCATCGAGGCAGATAGGTATGAAGATACTGAGATAGATGTCTCATACGTTTAGACCACTGTGTCTAACAACTGCCGATTTTTTTATACATCTATCCTTAGAGACGACATTTTAGACAGAAATACGCACATACATACATATATATATATATATATATATATATATATATATATATATATGGATAGAGAGAGTAAGAAAGAGAAAGCATGGGGGTTACTATTTGAGCTATTAAGCAATAAACACTTAAACACTATTAAAGTGTGTGTGTGTATATATATATACACGCACACAGAGACAGGTGTGTGTGTATATATATATATATATATATATATATATATAGAGAGAGAGAGAGAGAGAGAGTGATGGAGAGATGTGTGTGTGTATATATATATATATATACACACACACATACATACTAGAGAGACAGGTGTTTGCGTGTATATATATATATATATATATATATATATATATATATATATATATATATATATGATAGCATACACTATGTGGGTTGCTATTTGAACTCATGGTAGATTTTATTAAGTATTACACGTATCCATAATCAGACTGTGCAAACACACGAAAATGAGAACGTATATATATATATATATATATATATATATATATATATATATATATATATGTGTGTGTGTGTGTGTGTGTGTGTGTGCATTAGTTTGTGTGTGTGTGTACGCATTAGTTTGTATATGTGCATTTATATTAGTATCTAGGTTTAGATGTCTTTTGTGCGCATACAGAACAAGCTTCCCAAAAAATACATATAGGATACATACTTTCAATACGCACACTAATGCAACAACCAGTGTGTGCACAATGAATATTTACATTTGCATATTCCTCCTATGTAAGTTTGGTGCGCATAAAGATGCACACTGTGCATTAGTAAACCATGGTAATCTATGTATGGCATAGTACACACCAAATAGACACCTACCCTCCAATGATGTCAAAGGTCAGTAATAACCAGATTTGAATTAGACAACTGATACATGAAGAGAAAGACGTTAACGATTTTGTTATTATTACCTGGATTTGGTGACAATTGATTTTCAATCTAAATTTTGTTTTCTTGAATAAAGTTAAGTAAATGTTTTTTTTTTTTTTTTTTTTTTTTAAAGGGGGTAAAGTGTGTCTGCTCCCACGCTAAAGAATATGAACTTCTATATGCGCTCAGATAAAGAATATGCATGGCATGTTTGAAGTGAACATGTGCCCTGATGCATAAACCTTACTGTCGTATACCGCGACAAACAGTATCTTAGCCCGTTACAAGCGGTATATACATCTTAGTGCTAGTGTCTTTCTTATGTAGGCGTCTCTCCTCCGTACACACAAACACACACTCATATAACTAGGAATAAGGGTATACGTTGGAAGAAATGAATACCTTAAATATGATCATCTATGTATTTCGGTATGACTTTAGGTTGCATACATGAGCAGAAAAATGGCACGCGTGCATACATGAGTGAAAATGTAAGCTAAGCATAAATATGTAGAAAGTGTGTTGAGAAAGTATGCGTAATTACGTACACAGAAAGATCTATGTACACGCATGCACCTGAATAACGAACATTACTATACTTGAAATGTACTTTGTACAGTAAATAAACGCGCGGGTGTACATTGCGTTTCAATAATAAGAGAACTTAGATGAATAAATGGCTATTTTGTGTGGGTGGGCTCAACATACACATACACACACAAAGAAAAAAAAAATAGAATGTAAAAAAAAAAGAGACCCTAAGGCTTAAACATTTAAAACAAATTTCCAAAAAAAAAAAAAAATAAATAAATAAAGCCAACGGCATCTTTTGTGAGGAGTTTTTTTTGTGGATGCAGTGTAAAGCGGATAATGCGTGACAAAATAAGTGGTTCTGGTGAACCAAACTGAGCAACGCACTGGAGGCTAATAAATCTAAAGGTGTCACCTCCAATTTTATGATCTGTTTTTTTTTTTTTTTTTTTCCACAAAAATAAAACAGCAAAAAGACGAGGCAAAGGGCGGGGTTGGGGTTAATTTTTAAAGTGTACTGAGATTGAACGATTACAATACCCACGTGTCACTGATCGAGGTCCGCGTGTGAAAATATTGAAAGAGCGTCGATTAACTGGAAATATATAAAAGTTAAAAAAAAAAACAAAAAAAAAACGGCAGAAATGGACATGAACACTAGTGAAAATCGTGAAGAAAACCACAGATATTCTGGCTTAAACCTACAAAATACCGAATTAAATTAGCTCAGTATAAAAGGCATATATTTATGATCAATCCAAGCCTAAATCAGTTTGGATTAAAAAAAAAAAAAAAATAACTATATAATAAACACGTGTTCTGTATTCGTAAAAACAAAAAAAAGCTACACCTTGCAATTGAGTTTGGTTGGAATAAAAATAATTTTAAACTATCAAGCATATTCGGATTTTAGTAGATAAAAAAAAAAAAAAGCCAATGGCATTATTTAAATAATTGCGATCTTTGAAGAACATCATTCACAATCCGGTCTCCGTTGTATACGTCAGTTTTTCCTCTCAGAAGTAAACAACAAGAATTCAATCGCATTTAACTGTTTCTGACCAATGGAATTAAGATACATTAAAAGCCATCAGAGAGCATTTGGATCAAAACAAATGAGTAATAAATGCTTAAAAGCCATGGAGATGTGATTTGACGTTCGCCCTACGGCGACATACGGAAGCACAGTGGCGCTATAAGAAGTAAATAAACAAATAACAAAAGTAAGTGATCAAGTGTGTGTGTAGGTGTGTGCGCGCGCTCATTTCGGAAACAGACACGTGCAGACGCAAAATCCGTTAGGAAATACAAATTCTTAAGAAAAACCTTTGTGTTAAAATATTTAAAACGGCAGTAGAGTCCTTACTTATTTTACGAATTTACAAACACTTAAGTTGAATTTTTGTTATTGATTCTTAACGCCGTACAAATGACAGAAAAAGGTTAGAATGGGATTTCAAATCCACAAACGTGCTCCATGAAGAGAGTGAAAGCCATTTTTGGAGGACATTTTAGCTTAAAAAGTTGGAGCCAAGAAGAGAGATTAAAAAAAATATATAGTCATGGACCTTCCTTTGGGAATCAAGTCATTTTGAACAATTTAGGTGAATAATGCTTAGGTCGATATTTTTGTTGCCAAAATCACTGTATACGGAGAAAGAGATCGGGATAGATTTGTTGAACAAATCCGGATAAACAGCAAGAGGCAATTAATCAATGCTCACATGTTATAAGAATGTATTTCCTTAAAATTATCAAAAGGTTTTACTCGATAGCGACAAATGACAAAAATATAGATTTAAGGCTTGCTATATTTATGGGTAAAAGTGCCCAACATTAAAGATGTGTAAATATAAAATATAAAAGTGTACACTGAGGTCAGCACCGAATGGCGACAGTCTGTTCCAGGCTTGAAAATTATAGTGTTGACCTCAGTGTCCAAACACACACCATATATATATATATATATATATATATATATATATATATTAGTGCATTGGGGCAGCAGATTATTATTCAAATATATATTGAATATAACAGACAACAAATGTTTATGTTTGATCATGGGCCATTCTAAACTTCTTATAGTTGCTTTAATTTCAGGCTAAGAATAAAGACAAAAATTGTCTAACATTTGGACATTTTATTATGCTGTTCCTTGATCTAAGCTTTCGGCTCACATGAGCCATCTTCAGAGTGGTTATATAGAGATTTAAACAAAGATATTCAGCATCAAAGATGATATCCTCTTATGTTGACACACACACATATATATATATATATATATAGAAAAATTTTGGACACCACATGGTGGAATTGATCAATATGTACATTGGGAGATTTCTTAGAAATTTTCTGAACCAGCTCAAAAAGTCAAAAAGTTGTTGATTAGTGAGTTTTAAATTGCTTTTAATTTTTATGATTTATTGATATTGTATTTGATTAAACTGAGAATCTTTCTTGGCTCATGAAATTGTTGAGATGATAGGGATGATTCACACCACTATTAATATATATATATATATATATATATATATATATATATATATTTTGCCAAAGTATATAAGCAGGGTTTAATAACAGCCATCTTTTAAACAACCACTGAAACTACACCTCCTCACAAATATATGAAAGAAAGAAATATCTAATAAAAACATTTACATATTCCCTTTTGACAAAGGTGGTGGAATTATAATGATGGATATACATGCACATTATATATAACTGTTTTTAAATAAGCAACTTAAGATTTTGAACAAGACTCAAATTGTTTAATGTTTGTACAAAAATTGGTCCTCTGCTTGCTTAAAATTTTTACACTCCAGTCTAATAAAAAAAGAAAGATGTTTTAATTCAACTAGAAAAATTGACAATCTTTAAAAAATAGTATCAAATAACTTACTTAGCAAGTTTTTTTTTTTTTTTTTATTTAATTATATTTTTTCTGTAGTTGCATAAGCCACAATAATCTTTATTTGTGGAGTTAAGCGTTTTGCTGAAGTCAACTTTAGGTAGTTGCTTATATATATATATATATATGTGTGTGTGTGTGTGTGTGTGTGTGTGTGTATTTGGGGTGCTGAAAAGTTTACAGCCCAACCCACTCAGCATTTCAATGATCAATCAAGTTTTTTTTTTTTATGATTAATGAAACTTGATAAATGATATGCCATGTGTGTTGAAATTCAAGACGCATAAGTACAGCATGTACATTTCATGACCCTAGTTCTTGGCCAGGCAGAGGACATTTCAGCACCCCTTGTTTTGTATTTGTGTCTATATAACATGCTTTAATATATGCACATAGTGTTTTTGTAATGGCACGCGTGTGCTTACGTAAGACAGAGAGATGGGAGGGAGTCAGGAGAGTAGTGTATAGAGAGAGTGTAGGCAAAATCGTTTAACATCCATGTTACATTGAGAGCACACATGGGCAGTAGGCCGAACAAAAAGAATACAAGGAAGGAAGGAAGGAGAATAAGATGTAGCAGGTGTGTTGGGAACGAGTTTTCTATTGCGTGTAGGCGGATGCTATGCAAGAAGAGGCGGTTTTGTGTGTTCCATACACTACTCACCATAAAGAGAGGAGGTGCAAATTCTCTAGCAGTTGACAAAATTCTCATGTTTCTATATGATACATAAGTATATATATATATATATATATATATATATATATATATATATATATAGAAAAGAGAGAGAGATGGTATTTAGGCAGTAACCCTCTCTAATATATTTTTTTTACTAAAAAAAAAATTTTAAAAAGTGCCTAAAAATAATTGAAGCTCTAATCCTATGAAAAAAAATCTTAAGATCAACTATGAAGAGGGCCATCAAGTACTGGGAGTGTTTGGGAACTATAGACATGACTATATAGCAACAACTAACACACCATTTACAACAGCCTAACCAAAATCCTTGAAAATGGCTAATAGATTAGCTGAAAGCATTCGCAATGAAGAATTATTTGGATAATTTCTTCATACACAAAAGTACCTTGTTAGTCATTTTCAATGAAACGCACACATACAAACATACATGTGTATGTGTGTGTGTATATATGTAAATAGAGGTGAAAGAAAGATTGACACACTTTTCATCTTTTACTTGGTGGTATTGGTAGGAAGACAAGCTAAGGTAACCAATGAAGTTTTACATTTAATCAAACATGGAATGGACACTATAAATGGACGTGCTCTGTAGGTACTTAACATCAAGCATGGTGAATTTTACAAACATGGACATGAACTGGCTGCATTTATAGAAAAAAAAAAAAAAATTGCTTAAGATCAGGTCTAGACACCTGTTTATAGGTTTCAGTTTTATAGTTTCGACTGTTGATGTCAACCTGACATCTCCAGATGAGTGAGCAAAATCGAGAGCCTTTCCTGTACAAGACTCTCTGCAAGAAACATGTTGAGGACAGTTAACAGAGAAATAGAAGAAAGAAAAAAAAAAAGAGATGTAAAAAAAAAAGAGATGTAAAAAAAAAAGAGATGTAAAAAAAAAAGAGATGTAAAAAAAAAGAGATGTAAAAAAAGGGAGATGTAAAAAAAAAAGACAAATACGGCAAAAAGAGAGAAAATAAATAAGAGATGCTGGAGAGGGGGAGAGAGAGAATAACAGATGGAAAAAAAGGAAAATGTTACAAGTACAGAGAGATAAAGTACATGTGCCTATATATATATATATGAAGAAAGAGTAACAGAGAAAATACATACAGAAAAGCGGGAAAGTGTTTGTGTGTATATAGGTAGAGAGAAAGAGAGAGATGTTGTATATACAGGATGCACATAAATACCTCCCACACAATGGTAAGAAATTAGGGGCAATGGTGTCACCATCTAGCTTAATGTCTTACCATTATGTAGAAGGTATTTTTCCCCTCTGTGTGTGTGTGTGTATATATATATATATATATATAGAGAGGAAGGAAAATAGTGTATATATAAATAGAGAGAGGGAGTGTGTGTGTGTATATATATATATATATATGAGAGAGAGAGAGAGAGAGAGAAAAATAGTATATATATATATATATATATATAGAGAGAGAGGAAAAGAGAGAATACGTACATACACACAAGTGTGTGCCTAAATATAGAGATTGTGTGTGTGTGTGTGTGTATTTTATATATATATATATATATATATATATATATATATATATATATATAGGGACTCTGCTATTGTGAACAATAAATGAGGGTCAGCCTTTCATTTTACACTTATGCATGCTATTGAAGGGCTATTGTGGAGAAAATCAGGTAAAAGTAAGATATATTTCATTTATAAAGACACACACACACACACACATATATATATATATATATATAAAAAACTTTTCTGCCCACCAACATCATGGTTGTCGCTAGATTCCTGGAGAGTGACACACTGCACCTCCTTGGCATCATGTTTTCAACTTGAAGTGGAACAACTATATTGAATCAATAACTGCATCTACTGTAAGGACAATGTAATCAATCCTGACTTGGCATCTTGACTTCAGTCACTTTCTCAAAGATGTGTTATGGCTTTCTTTCTGTCTTTTCTACAAATATTTTCATGGTAGCTGTTTTTGTTTTTTTTTTTTACTGGTGTCCTGACTACAGGAATTTAAGCATGCTACTAGACTGGCATCTAGGTCCCACCCTTTCACTGTCAAAATAGTTAAATGTAACTGCTGCTTCTACTCCAGCAGTTTATTTTCTTGCATTTCCTGTCTGTGGAGCTCCCTTCTGTTTACTTGCTTCCCTGATAACTACAGTCTTCAAAAATTTAAAAATAATGTTAATCACAGCCATCTGTCTTCTTGAATCCCGTTGATCTTTTATCCTTTCATCAATCACCCCAAATACACAGTATTTTCTCTCATTTTCACTCTCTGTACTCCCCTGCATACTAATGGTATTCCTGCCTTTCTTGGTGTGATATATATATACAGGAAGTACTTATGCAGAAAGAGTGAGAAGAGTTATGCATATATTGAGTACTGAGAGAGAAAGACAGTGTACAACAAGAAAGAAAGACAGACAGAGAGAGACAGTGGGAGAGGAATGAGGGAGAGAGAATGTCATGACAATAAGAGAACATCATGAGAGAGGAATATATAGTAACAGAAGAGAAACAAAGATACATTCAGTAACATGAGAAAAAGAAAGAAATACATAAATGAAGTAGCATCAGAGAGACACAATGTGCTCTAAAACAGAAAAACAGGCAATTGCCATGAAAAAGAGAGTCAAAATCCTATTGGAGAGAGAGAGAGAGTGTTACAAGAAAGAAACAGAGAAAAATGTGTTGAGAGAGTGCCTTATGTTGAGAAGCAGAAAGTTGAAATTTCAGAGTTTTAGGAGTTATTGTCAATAAATCACTGTTGTCTCTGTTCTGCATGAAAAATAGAAAACATTACTCTTGTGCAAAAACTCAAGACATGATAAACTTTTCTTAAAAAAAAACAAGCAAGAAAGCAGATAAAACAGATTTCAATAATCAATGGCAAAAAAGGCTTCCAGTTTTAAAAGTCAGCATTTCCCTTAACTTTTTATTTTTTTCTAAAACAAGATAACCAAGTATTGTAACAGATCCATTTAAAACAGTTCACAGCATCTTTGTTTATCAGAATACAATTTCACAACAAAACAAGCAATAAACTGAAATTAAAATAGACAGACAACATTCTGGAGAAATTCAAATTTGAGAGTAAACAGTTTGACAATTTTTTTCATGTTTCATCAAGATAAATCAAGCTAAATGAATATCATTGATGCAACATTGACAGCTCGATAGTGAGTTGGGTGTGCAAATATAAAAGCCTTCATGTTTGACCATCACCTTTTGGTTATTCTAAAATAACAGACAGAAATGTTATTCAAATTATATTGGCACAAAGCAATTTATTTTAAATAAAGTGTTCACATAAATTTATAATACATTATGTAGAAAGAGTTTGTTTAATGGCATGTCAACTCTTTATGGATCATTTAATACCAAGATTTAATTTTCTTGTGAGCATTAGTAATTTCTTTTATAAAAATGTATTGCTGGTAATATTTTTTTTCGCCCCCTTACAAAAATGTATTGCTGGTAATATTTTTTTTTTTTTTCCCTTACAAAAATGTATTGCTGGTAATATTTTTTTTTTTTCCCTTACAAAATGTATTGCTGGTAATATTCCCCCCTTGCAAAAATGTATTGCTGGTAATATTCCCCCCCCTTACAAAAATGTATTGCTGGTAATATTTTTTTTTCCCCCCTCCTTAAAAATGTATTGCTGGTAATATTTCCCCCCACATCTTACAAAAATGTATTGCTGGTAATATTTTTTTTTCCTTACAATAATGTATTGCTGGTAAGATATTTTTTTTCCCCTTACAAAAATGTATTGCTGGTAAGATATTTTTTTTCCCTTACAAAAAATGTATTTGGTAGTATAAAAAATATTGCCCCCCCCCCCTTACAAAAATGTATTGCTGGTAATTTTTTTTTTTTTGCTTGCCCCTTACAAAATGTATTGCTGGTAATATATTTTTTCCCCCCTTACAAAAATGTATTGCTGGTAATATATTTTCCCCCCCCTTACAAAAATGTATTGCTGGTAATATATTTTTTTTCCTTACAAAAATGTTTTGCTGGTATAAATTTTTTACTATGAAAATGCATTGCTGACACCTTCACTATAAAAATGTATTTCTACATTTTCAAAGTGTTTTGATCCCAGTTTAAGGGTTCACTATTTGCCCATAGCTAGGACCCTAAGAGGTTCTACCACCCCAGGTCAGGCTGGACCTGGGAACAACAATTAAAAACCTCCCAATTAGAGGCTTTGCTGCCAGATGTAGTTTATCATCATATCCAGGATGAGAAGCAAGGGTTAATAAACTCAGAATGCAAACTAATTTGATACTGAACTGAGTTCAATCCTTATTGGGTAATCTATTACTGTGGATTTGTATTAGATTAATACAAACAACCTACTCAAGTACAGGTTTCTCCTCCTATCCAAAATGGCATTAAGTGAAAAAACAATTAACATTGATATTGGAATAATGTTTGAGCATTTCAAGACCCCTAAAATAATGTTCTATGCCTGCTTGCCTCAAGGGTAAAGGTCAAGATTCATTGTCGTCTGTGAAAAGCTTAAAATAGAGTATGCATAATTACTCTGCTTAATGTCTTTTTCTATTATCCAGTTCTTTGTAGACACTGAAAACATTCTGACAATCTGTCCAGAGCTGACATTTCTTTTCAAAATTAAAGGCAGTCATTGCAGCATTGACAATCAGATCAAAAATCATGGAAGGCTCAATTTTCTTTCTCTAATATAAATTAATCACTTTTAAACTTTACACCAATTCTGCTTACAAAAGAAATGCTCAAAGCTCAGATCATAGTGAAAATGGTCAGATTTAGAACCCAGATAAAAGCCAGGATTTCAATTGAATTTCATAGCAGACAGCTTACTACACACTTGGATGATGTTATTGCACTAATCTTTCTCACCCAATCACACCTTGTGCCATACGAAATGAGGGTCAAGAAAAAATTATTTAATTCAAGTGGTTGATTTATATTGCAGAACAAAATTTTTTTAAGTCAAAATTTTAATAGAGTTGAAAAAGTAACCTGAAGTTATTCTTTCCAACAGGCTTATCATGTGAACGTCTGATGTGATTTATTATTTCTAGCTTCATCTAGCTTTTAAAATTGTGATTAATCTTATTAATTATTTGTTAAGCTTAACTGTGTTTTGACACAGGAGCCCAAGTCAGAGGATTGGACATACAATTCAACTGTAATGAATTGAGGATTTGTGAAATTGGCTTACCAAGAAAAAAGTGGCCAGATCATGAAATTAAAAAAAAAAACAAATTATTATCATATTTACTAATAATTTCTTTCTTCTTTTTGGTAGTGTGGGTGGAGTACTAATGTAATCTTCTTATGATATGAATAACAAATATTAAAGCATTCATCTGTACAGCTCAGTCAGGATGAATTATGGTAAAAGCAGATAACAGACCCACAAAAAAAAAAAAAAAAAAAAAAAAAAAAAAGATTCCAAATTTTGATTGGTCAACTGAACCCCTTTTTTGTGTAGTTGATGTTGCCAACACAGCGTCTCAGATGAGACACTTCAGTCCTCGTTAGGCAACCAATATTTAGGATACCTATGGTATGACATAATCTTTGATTCTTGATGCCAGTCATTTTCAAAATTACCCCAAATTTCCTGGAACTGAGAATCCACTGGATTCAAGGACACATCTCAATTTTGACCTGCCAGGAAATATGTCAAATCAATGGTGACTAGTTTAATTCCTGCAATTCACACATTCAAGCAAGTTGTTCCTTTCAGAAACTGATTATGTTATTCAGCAAATGATATTTTGATAATAGTGGCTTGCTTGTTGGCTGGAGCAGTTGGCTAGTAAATTTGCCATTAGTTATCACTATTTAAATCCAGATAAAATGCTAGCATTTTGAACAGAGATTTTCAATTCAAGACTGGTACTTGTTAGTATTGATAATGATCTCTTATTTTCCATTCGAAGAAATCATTAAAAAGAAAAGTTGGTATCAATTTTTCTGTCACTGATTAAGATGGTTCTCAAATACATTTGAGATCAAAAAAAGTCTAAGAAAAAAAAAAGAAAAAAAAACAAACAATTACCACAATTTTTTCATTTACCAGCAAGCTGATTTCATTAATCATTACTACTGGGTAGGGAGCTTGATCCTCATTGAGTAATAATTGCATGAAATTATATATATATATATATATATATATATATATATATATATGTATGTATGTATGTATGTATTGTCTGTTGTCAGCAAGCGCAAGCATCTTTGTGGAGTTCTGCTAGATCATTTGTTGCACCACATTGCTAATGAAGCTCTTCTGAAGTTACAGTCAGGCTTTAGAGCTGGACATGGTATTGTAGATATGATCTTCACAGTCAGACAACTGCAAGAAAAATGTCAAGCAAAATATGCATCTCTACCAGGTATTTGTTGACAAAGGCATTTGGCACCATAAACAGAAAGGTTTGGTGGACTATTTTAGGAAGCTGGGATGTCTCAAAAAGTTTGTTTCTATTCTTTACTTGTTTCATGATGATATGAAGGCATAGGTTAATGTTGGAGGAAAGCTCCCCGAGCCAGTGACAGTTGAGAATGGAGTTAAGCAGGGCAACATTCTAGATCCAACCCTATTTTCCCTGGACTTTGCTCTTGTTTTTGAACAGGCCTTTAAGAACTGCAACTTTGACATTTACATTCACTATCGTTTAACAGGAAGGTTGTTTAACATCAGGAGGTTCGATGCAAAGTTGAAGGTACCCTTGTTGTTGATCAGGGATTTGCTATATGCCAATGACTGCAATCTTGTAGCTCACTCGGAAGGAGATATGTAGCATCTCATGGATGCTTTTTCTAATGCATGCACTGTATTGGGATTGACTATTAGTTTGAAAAAGACAGCTCTAAGGAAGCCATATCTTGAACCAAGCATCTTTATCTATGGTAAAAGGTTGAAGGCTGTTTGTGCATCTGTGTATCTTGGGAACACATTGAGCATGTTCTGTGATCTTGATGTGGAAATTTCAAACCGCATACAAAAAGCTAATGACACATTTGAAAAACTGAATAAATGTCTGTGGTCTCAGCACAGAATTTCAGTGAGTACAAAGCTACTATGCATGTGTGCTTACAACACTCCTTTACACTTGTGAGACGTAGGTGGTCTACCGCAGACAAATGAGAAGGCTTGAGAGATACTGCTTACGTCGTATCTTTGGAATTACCAGGCAAATATCTGTTAGTGATGTAGAGGTTCTAGAGAGAAGAGGCTATGATAGTCTCAAGTACTTGATACTAAAACATCAACTTTGGTGGGCAAGTCACCTCATCAGAATGGATGACAGCCTCATTCCAAAGCAGTTCTTTCTTGGTGAACTGCGAACAGGGAAGAGAAAGGCTGTCAAACCTAAGATACGCTTTAAGGACTGCATCAAGGATGTGCTGAAGAAATGCAACATTCTATATGAGCACTTGGAAAAATGTACATCTGATCACAATAATTGGAATGAGGCTGCTCAGAGTGGAAGGTGTCACTGAGGTGGAGAAGAGGAGACATGCAAAGCTTAAAAGATATGTGCATAAAGGTGTCCCCATTGAACTTTCTGAAGATACCTGCAGGCAGGTCAATCTGACATGTACAGATTGTGGTAGAGTGTGTTCGACTGGCTGGTCTAAGGAGTCACTTGAGAGCGCACCGATGGAAGGTGGCAATTGACTATAAAACCGTAGATGTCCAGCAACTGAAACGTGATATTTGTGGTAAGATATGCGGGCCCAGAAGTGGTTTCATGCAACATTTTAAATTGCATGAAAATGTAGCACCTGCTGTTGGACCTCTTAAGTGCCCTGTTTGTACCAGAATATGTAGGTCCCTTGCTGGACTAAAGAGTCACTTTCATTCAGCTCATCAGTAGATACTCTTCAAAAAGATATGTAGTAATGGCTGTACTTGGACACAAGTTGGCAACCACCATGTGGTGAGGAGGGTGCCTAGAAACCCTGGAGGACAAAAACAAGACCTATCATACTGTGGATGAATATCTTTGAGAAGTCAATAGCCATTTGCCAATCTCTGCACAAGGTTATAGAAATATTTTAGCTCGTATCCAGATGTGCAGTTAGCCCACTGGGGGTGGGACCCCCTCCCAAGCCTTATGGCAGTCTCCTAGGAGAAGGAAGCTCTAATAAAAAACATATCTTGCAACTGCTTGTCACTGGACAATGTGGTTTTGTAGTGAGGGTCGATGCAGCGTTGTGCAAGCTGCATTCAACCTTAAAGCTCACATGGGCATTACTGACAACCTGCTAGCTTCCAATGCAATGACATACAGGTCTGATGGGCTGGAAGTGCATAGCTAATGACCTGCACATTTGGCGGCCTGTGGGTAGATGTAAAGTTGCTAGCTCACCTTCATTGAGACAGGGGTGGCTTTTGGTTCTTCCAGTGGTGTCTGAGCAGCCCTTTTAAGGAGAGCACTGCTCATCAGAAGATTGTTGGAAGGGTCTAGAAAAGGTGACCCACAAATTGCCTGTCACATTCATCTGGTTAGTATAGTGTTGCTTGAACAAAAGTAAAAAAGAAACTAAGTATAAAACTGAAACTATCTTATTGGAACAAACAGACTCATTGATAATCCTTTGGGATTGCTCCTGAATGCAGAACAGCTCTGATGTCTAGGGAACTAGAGAGATATTCTATAGATGTAGCTGCTCTCTCAGAAATTTGTTTAGCTTGTGATGGTCAACTCAAGAAGTTGGAGGTGGCTACACTTTCTTTTGGAAAGGAAAGTGCACTGAGGAGGATGAAGTATAGCTGGTATGGAATTTTGCTGTATATAGCACACTTGTGCCAAAGCTTGCTGAACTTCCTAAAAGAGTTAGTGAAGGTTTAAGGACCCTTCGCCTAAATCTCAATGGCTCATGATATGCTACAATCATTAATGCCTCTGCTCCAAGAATTTTAAAGGCTCAGTTCTATGAGTCCTTGAGAGGTATACAATACATGTTTCCAAAAGATGACAAGATCATCCTCCTTGGTGACTTCAATGCCTGAGTTGGTGCAAATTGGGAGATGTGGAGTCGTTTAGAGAAATATGGTATTGGGAAAATCAGCACCAGTTGTTTAATGCTTCTTGAACTTTGCACTGAGTTTAATCTTTTTATCTCCAACATCAATTCAAGCACAGGGGTAATCTATATGCGGTGCAGATTATTGGACTGATCATGCCCTAGTGAGGGCCAAGATGAACTTTGTTCTTAAACCAGCAACTAGATAAAGCAATGGAAAGCCTCCTGCACTTCTGAATGTCGTGAAACTGCACTCCCTGGAAATACAAGAATCACTAAAACGACGACTTGCTGAAATCAATGATACACCTTCATGGGACTGCTTGAAGAAGAATATATATGAAGCAGCTGAAGAAGTTTTGGGTAAAATAGAAGTAAAACATCGAGATTGGTTTTAATGAAAATGATGATGCTATCAAGGAGATCATTGCAAGAAAGAATCAGATATGAAGTTCAATGTTGCAAAAAGAGCAACACAGTAAACTGTGCAAGGAGTTTAAAGCAGCAAAAGCGGAAGCTCAACATGCTCTTCGAACTATGCAAGAAAAATGATGGTCAGAGCTAGAAGATGAAATACATAATGCAGCAAATTCAAATAATACCAAGCAGATGTACTACTTGATGAAACAAGTATTTAGCCCCAGAGTCACCAAGATTGTTCCTCTCAGGACAGAGGACTGCATGGCCAAAAGATGGAAGAAATACTTTAATGGGCTACTGAACAGGCCTTCAAATGTTGACCCTGATGTTCTCAAGAAAATACCCCAAAGACCAATAGTGGTAGACCTGACACGTCCAGCACTTCACTTAATACCACCACCACAACACTGCATTCATCAGTTGTGTGATTGACAGTGGCTTGTAAAACCAGCTATTGATCTGCATTTCTTGTCACATATGTAGCATATCAAATCATCTCCTCCGGGTGGTGGAAGGAGACTTTGATCATCATCACTTCCAATGTGCCCTTTCATATCCTTTATCAGGCCTGACCTGAACTTACACACCCTAGTGTAGATCAGGCATTGGAAGTATGCCATTACGAAATCATCACATACAATAGACTGTTGGTGTTGATATGACAGCAAGTGACTGAGCAGAACCACCCTGGACAGACATATCTGATAGTATGGCAATTCAGGGATCACTTCCAAACCCCTCTCTTCAGTTCTGCATATTTTTGTGATACCTCATGGAAGATCTTGATGCCATCAGCAATATCAGCTCTCCAAAAAACAGTCTACAGCTAGAGTCTCCCAGTTATCCAGACCAATATTGCACTTGTATAGTAACCCTTTAAGGCAATCTTTGTAATAAATTTTGGGCTTGTCTCCATGCATTATTTGATTTGGAATTCTGTCATCTGCCATACAGATAACATGGCCTGTCTATCACAATCTTTACTTGTGTATAAGTGCTTCCACAGAGAGTGAATTAGCCCTTTGTAGTACAACAGTATCAGGGGTAAAAGACATCCAGTGGATTTCAAGCACAGACCGAAGGCAGTGTTGATGAAAATGTTC
This sequence comes from Acanthosepion pharaonis, assembly GCA_903632075.3. Lineage (NCBI taxonomy): Eukaryota > Metazoa > Mollusca > Cephalopoda > Sepiida > Sepiidae > Acanthosepion > Acanthosepion pharaonis. The sequence goes on along the minus strand of CAHIKZ030000368.1, from coordinate 833,939 downwards.
AGTATCTTCAGATGTCTGCAATAGGCTATCCATGTCTCACATTAATATACCAAAGGTGACATAACACAAGCATTATATATTTTAATTTTTGTCTGCTTTTTTTATGCCCTTCTGACTTCAGACATGAACCCTAAGTGCTGTAAATGCATCGGAGGCCTTCTTAATCCGTAACGCTATTCTCATTGCCAAGAGAGCAGTGGCGGTTGAAGATGCTACCAAGGTATAAAAATCTGTCTACAACTAATTGATGGCTCTATATACTGAATTTCTCAGGCAGGTTGATACATTACCACTGTCTCGTCAAGGCTGATGGACAGTCCAAAAGTCTTACATGACCCTGGCTGTTGATCCATGAACTCCTATCCATGCTGAATTGTGTGTGTGACCAGGTCACAGTCATCAGCATAGAGAAAGTTGCACACTAAACTCGAAAAGACTTTTGTCCTTGCTGTAAACCTATTTGTGTTGAAAAGCATGCCAGTTGACCTGTACCTTGTCATAACATCATCATGGCAGTCCCCAAACACATCAAGCAGGACAATTGAAAAGTAGAGAGAAAACAATGTGGGAGCCAAAAGATCTCCCTGCTTGACTCCATTTTCAACCTTGATGGGCCCCATAAGCATGCCACCAAAACTGACACAGGCTTCCATACTGTCATGGAAAGACCTCAGAATCTTGAGAAAGTTGGGGGGAGGGGGATAGCCCAATTTTGAAAGAATCTTTCAGAGACCAGCATAATTAACAGTGTCAAAAGCCTTCCGCAGATCTACAAATATTTGATAAAAGTCCATTTGTTGTTCACAGCTCTTTTCCTGGATTTGCTATGCTGTAAAAATCATATCTGCAGCCCCTATGTGTTGGCGGAAACCACGCTATGACTCAGGCAGTATATTGTCAACTATGGTCTGGTTTAATCTTAATAGGAAAACATACTTACATGGTGGCTTGAGGCAGTGTAATGATTAGCAAGCTTGTCTTGCTGGAACAATTATAACTGAGAAGTGAGTTCAATCCTCACTGGGTGCCCCATACTTTTGGCCTTGTGCCACATCAAAGCCACTACGTATATATATATATATTTGATTGCATTCAAGCATGAAACAGACTGTTGCCATTCCATATTGACCTGTGTGTGTGTATTAGATTGTGTTCAAGCTAAAAACAGACTGTTGTGACTATGTTGACCCATGTCTTATATATATATATATATACACACACACACACACACACACAATATATACTCACGTATCATGCTAATTTTAAGGGGGCTGCATCTTACACAAGATGTAAGTGCATATACTGCTGTCCCTGGTGACACTGTTGACCAAACTATATATCCATTTACTGTCAGCAAAAAGTACAGCTGTATTTAAAATAAATATCACACGTTACATGAGAGTGTGTGTGTGCATGTATATATCTGCTGTGATACACATTACATCAAGCATAAACATATACAATGATCCAAGGTAAAATGCACTGATATTCTGCAAGAAGGCAGAAATCCTGTTCCACATGCAAATAATCCAATTTTTATATTTTTTCTGCGCTATTGTGTGTGTACATGTGTATGTATGTATATATATGTGTGTGTGTGTGTGTGTCTGTGTGTAAAAAATTCAATGTTGACTTATATTGTTTCAACTTTGAATTTTGCAGAATTATATCTGCTCTTCAGAAGACTTGATTTAAAATTTTACAATCAATTCTCTCGAAGAGTGGATATAATTTAGTAGAACTCAGGAGAGACAAGTGAACATTTAATTTCACTTATGCTTTATCTATTGATATTGAAAACTGTAATTACAAGCACTGCTTGCCTAGAAATCATTTTCTTCTAGAAATACCCTGGTAGAACCTCTTTTGGCAAATATGGTCTTTGTTTTCTACATAAAATCAGAAATAACTTTGCAACAAACCTACTTCTGTCATAGCATAGAACAATGTCAGAACTGTTTAGTGGCTGAGGTATTTGTCTATTCTTACCAAAGCCAGAAATCAATATGTGAGCCTGGGTAAAAGCTAGAGTTTCAAATATTTTTCTCACAACACAATTTTTCAACTTTTAATAATTACTCCACTTGGTCTTGTCTTGTGTCTAACTCAGCTAAGTTTAATAAATAACTACACCAACGTTCAGATTCCTTTGCATATAAAGTCAGTAAACATTAAAAGAAAACATTTCACTCTGGAAAATACACAAAATTGGTCATACAATACCAACATGTTTTGTTTTTTTTTTTTAATTTTTCAAAACTTCCTTGTGAAGAAACTCCTTATTGCATTATTTATAACTAGTTGTTTATGTAAGTCATAATATTACCGGCAGAATATATTTATTACATTGTGTTCAAGCATAAAACAGACTGTTGCCTCTTGATATCGATCTGTGTCTATATATATATATATATATATGATAGGATAAGGAATCGTACATCAAAACATCTCTTCATTTTAATTATGAATGACCCAGCAGATTCTGGCAGAGAAAAAGGAAATGAATTCATCTTGTTTGCATTTTAACATTTGAATCTGCAATATGTAGGCAAAGTTTTGGCCTTTTTATCATTGACTTTACTGCTACTCCACTGCTTGCCCCCTTAGCTTCTCGTCATTTCCTGCAACAAAAATTTTCTTGATAGCAGAAAAAAAATGAAGAATTTGTTTTAGCAAGTTTTCAATACATGTATTACATGTGAGTGAGTTACATGTGCTTGTGCCATTTAATTTCCACTCCCACTCAGTCTGTACAACTCTTGTCCTGAGTTGAGCAATAAAATCATACATCAATTGTTTCACTCATTTTCTATGGCTTATCCACTCTTTGCAGGTTATTAAAATCCAGAAAATAGATTTTACATTTTAAGATAATAATTGTTTAGTGATACAAGATTTACTAATTAACCCATAGTTGGAGGAGAAGAGATGAGTTTATACAGTTCCCAAGAGTATTTGCACATAAGTGAAGATAATGACCCCAACTTAAATTGAAACTTGGCGCTCTAATTAACAATTCTGGGATATTATCCATTACTTTACCTGCACTTCCAGGTTTACAGCACCTGGTATTCCCAAACAGTCACTTATCTAGGGACTGACCAAGATCAACATTGCTTAAATTTGGTGATTATATGTTTCAGTGATGTGGCCGTAAGCCCAATAAAATCATAAAATTGAAGCCTAGAAAATAAAACAAAAAAAAAGTAAAGTAAAAATTCATCAAATTGCCTGTCTCTTTTCTTACATATATGTATGACTATGAAATAGAATAAAAAATTTTTTTTCTTTGTCTTAACTATAATGAGAGATCTTTAGTATCCTAATGATAATTATTTCACTCTAATTCTATCTATTTTCATCTATCATATATCAATATTAATCTATATATCACTCTCAGTCTATTCATATCTGTTTACTGGTAGAGAGAAGCCATAAAGTAAATGCCTAATTTATTACTTATGACAATAAATTGAATTTAGATTAAACATTTTAAAAACTTAATGGTCACAAAAAGTGAATTCCGGTAGAAATGGCATAAATGAAATAAGAGAAAAAAAACGAACTGACTGATTTATTAGTGAAAACTCCAATTTTTTAAACACTTAAAAAATGAAATAAAAATCAGATAATTATAAGATTTTATTGAATTTTTCAGAAATTATTTGGTATTAAGTAAAATTATTATTTTTTTAGTTTTTTTTTTTTTTTTTTAATTTTGCTGAAGCATTTTTAAGCTGGTCATTGAATTAAAATATTAAAGTGCATATGCAATTAGGGTGAAATTGAAATAGGCATCTGTGTTATGGAGGCTAATTTCCCTTTCTGACTAGCAAAAACAGGAAAAAGTATAAGCTAAAATGTGCTGTGGCTCTTTGAAGCCATTTTTATGATTCCTCCTGTATTTAAACTAAATATTTTTCTAATAAAAGGTAGTATTTGAAATGGACAAACAATTTAGATTTGAAATTTCATCATCTGGAAGTGAAGAGATGGGGACTGAATCAGTTGCAAATAAAAAAGGCATTGTTAGCGGTCAGTATATATTATTTAAACATACACATACATGCATCTCATTTTTCACTTTCAGATCTGATGAAGTCTTAAATGACGAAATCGAAATGCATAATTGGATATTTTCATCAATGATCTCCCTGATGTCATCTGTTCTCAAGTTGGCATCTATGCTGATGATACTACTATTTACTCCTGTCTCAATAATAAACTCGGCAGTGCTGACAAAGTTAACCTGGCTGCTTCTGCTTTTGAAAAGGATATCCAATCAGTGGTTAATTGCGGCAGTAAATGACTTGTAAACTTTAATGCCTCCAAAACTAAACTGCTCTCATTTATCTGCCACAGAGAAACTTCCCTGCCTCCCATCAGCACGACTGATGCTCAACTCTGTGAGAGTGCCTCACTGGACCTTCTTGGCCTCACCTTTTCCAATGACTTGAGGTGGAACAACTATATTGAATCAATAGCTGCATCTTCTACAAGGAAAGTTGGTTCACTGCATTTTACCAGAAGGTTTTTCTCGTCAGAGTCCATCTTACACATCTACAAATCTAGCATTCGTCTGTGCATTGAATACTGTTGCCATATCTGGTCTAGTGCCCCCGCTGTTCATTTCAAGGTTATTGACAAAACCCAAAGAAGGGTCTGCAATGTACTCAGTCTTGACTTGACACCTTGACTTCAGTCACTCTCATAGCTATCTTCCCTGATGCCTCGATCACATGAATTTAAGTGTGATACTAGATTGGTATCTAGGTCCCACCCTTTTACTTTGGAAATAGTTAAATACAACTACCACTTCTACTCAAACAGTTTCTTTTCTCACACTTCCTAACAGTGGAAGTTCTTTCCTCTTACTTACTTCCCTGACAACTACAATCTTCAAAAATTTCAATATAACATCATTCACCATCTTCTGTTGCTGTGATCCCTGTTCTTGTTTTATCCTTTCCTCGATCCCTTCTATACACAGTGTTTTCCCCTCACTTTCACACAGTAATCCCCTGTGTGCTAGTGGCACTCCTGCTTTGCTTGGAGGTGAAATGCTTTATAAAAATTAACAAAAAAAAAAAAAAAAAACCTTTGGAACAAATATACTTTCATGAATGTTTTCCAATTGTCTAAAAGTTAAAACCTTAGACACAATCATATATCCTAATTTTAAAATACACACCTCTCTCTCTCTATATATATATAAAATGTAAATAGATTGCCAATGGTTTTACAAGGCAAATGCATTGAAAATCAGTAGGAAATGAACTTCTCAGTAATCAGAAAATCATGTTTCTGAGAGAATAAAGCTGTTTTATAATTCAAAGCCCATTATTATTATGTTAGAGTATTTGTTCATGGAAGACAAGTTTAAGGATAAATATTTCTAGACTTTTTTATCGAGTGTCAAAGTGCAAACAAAATATTGAAGATATTATCTGAAGGTACATTAGAATAGGAAAAGCTAAGCAAAACATTAAGAAGCAGGTAAATTTCATTAGGAACAAAGAAAAGAACACTAAGTTCTAATGCAATATCAGTTTTCCTCTATAGCAGTGAATGCTAGACAATTGCTTTATATATGATGAAGTGATTTGAGGCAATAGAAACAGACTAAACATCAAAGTAAAAATGGAAACAAAAAAGACATTTGGAATAAGAAAGAGATGACTGAAATTTCTTGAACACAAAATTAGGAAAGAAGGCTTGGAAATTGTGATACTCATAGGACATACTGAAGGCAAGCGGAACAGAAGGAAACTGCAAATCAGGTTTGGCTTATTTTTGTTTCATGGCATATCAACACCTCAACAGGTTATTTAACATGATATGATTTTTAGGACAGATTCATATGAATAGAATATGTATTCTTTGTAAGAAACCAGTTTGTAGATCAGGTTTCATTGACATATTTTTGTCAAGAGTCAAATGTGTTGGTGGTATTTTTTTTTTTTAAATGTATTGCTGGTATTTTTATACTTTCATAATGTTTTGATCTCAACTAATTATTTTTCCATACCTGTGACCCTAACAGGTGCTATCACCCCAGAAACCTCAAATAACCCAACAAGTTTATTTAAATGGTTTGTAGAACAGGGACTGGGAGTGATGGTGAAAAGACAAACTTTACCAAGAGCTAGAAAGAATAGGAAGGTGTGGAGAGCCATGATCACCCACATCCTGAAGGGAGATGACACAGAAAAATAGTGGGAAATCAAAAGATCCTAAAACTTTAGCAAAGCCAATACTCTGTTGTCTTCTAGACTGATTTAAAAAGAGTGAACATAAGCTTATTCCTGTGAACACCATTGTCTTTGTTGTTAAATTCAGTGGAAACCTGAATGATATGGCCAAATTTAGTAATTATTTCTTTACCAGATGTACAAGAAAAAAAAAAGTTGAAAAGAAACCTGATTGATAAACAGGCTGGCCAGTATCCTCGGAAAATTTACAGGGAAACAAAAACCTATTGCTGAGTTTTTGTAACCTGTCAAAGATTAAAGGCTAAAGTGAGACAGATCATATTCAAATATTTAAAAAAAAGTTTACATTTTTAAAATTGTTTTTGATTTTCAATCCCAAGTAATGTTTTAGTGAAATGATGCAGCCTTAAGGCAAAGGAAAATTAAATTTTTATTTTTAAGAAAAGGAGAACTCTTTTGATTAAGAATTCATTACAGAAACAAATTAAGTAAAATTCCTGGCATTTTCTCACGAAAAGAAACTGGCAGGGAGTTCATTCTGCAAATAGGACAATCCAAAAGTTTAAGAAAAATATTTAAAAATGAGCTTTCATTTCTGTAATTTCTTCTATGATTTAAATTAATGTTGTTTTTTTACTTTCAATTTATCAGAAACTTAAATTTCAAAAATTCATATAAAATTAGTCTGATAAATAACTAGTACAATGAATTCAGTCTTTCCTAAGCACCTTATTATTGTGGCCTTGTGCCAGACTAAATTAAGTTTTGTAAATACCGGCATTCCAACTTTTGTAAATATGGATCAGGTTTTGAAGAATATGAGATTGGAATGGTCCAAGCATGAAATGAAAATGACAAAACTGAAACATTTTAAGAAAATGACAAGAAATTACAAAGGAACTTATCTTGGAGTGTGGCAGAGCATTGAGTCAGAATAATTAAAAAAAAAAAAAAAAAAACTGCAATAAAGATTAAGAAAAACATGAATAGAAAAAACTGCTTCCAATATGCAAACAATGAGGAAATGGGTGAAAATGAAAACTTAACATTAAATCATGCAAACAAAAGAATTATGCATTTCTGTAAAATGCAAAAATACAATTTTTTTCTTAAGATTATCCTGATTATTATTAAGAAATAGATAAATTTCATTAGAAAAAAAAAAGAAAAGAAGAAAAAAAGAGTGCTGAACTGTTATGTAGTATCAGTCCAACTACATGGCAATGAATGGTGAACTATCACCTCACAAATGAAAAAGAGACTTGAGGCAGCAGAAATGTGGTTCTACAGAAGGATGCTGAGAATAACATTACATATGTGAGTAACTAAGAAGTTTTAAGGAAAATGGAAACTAAAAGGACACTTAGAAAGAGAGAGTTGAAATTTCTAGGATACATAAAGAGGAAAATGAGCTTAGAGAATCTGACACTCACAGGATATATTGAAGGCAAGCAGGTGAGGAAAAAGCAGTGAGGAATCTACCTTATGAACATGTGTACAATGGATAGCAGAACAGAGACTGAGATGGGTAGTGAAATGACAGACCATATGAAGAGCAGAAAAAGATAAGAAGTTGTGGAGAGCAATGATCGCCCACATTTTGAATGGACATGGCACATAGAATAAGTTGTTTCAGCCAATTTTGATAAATACTATCACATACATACTGTGACAAATGATTATGTTCCTCTTAGTGTTTTGTGAATACTAACAAGTCAATGATTCTTAAAATGGTAGCATTTCACTAGTAGAAGGCAGTGGTCATGAGGAGGTTTAGATTTTGACTTCACAAATTCAAGTGCAGGACTAGATTGGCAGATAAGTCTTATAATTTCACTGTTGAAATTGCTAGTTGTAAACATAAGTTCTGTGCTAATCATTTCATCTCCTGCATTTCTTGTTTGTGAACTCTCATCAGGCTTTCCTGTCAACTACAATCGTCAAAAATTTAAACACAATGTCAATTGTCTTTTTTTCTTTTTCATCATTACACCCCCAAGCAAGGCGACAATGCCACTAGGATGCAAGGGATTATAGAAAATGAAATAGAAGTGTAAGGAAAGGACAATAAAAGAACACTATTCAGGTCTCCTTGAATCCTGATTTTTTATTGTTCCCACTCTTTAACAACCTCTTGCATTCTAATGGCTTTAGCATGAAATATGTATCATAATAAAACAAGATCCACAATAAAAAGGTTATTTTCTTTTGATATTTATTTTTTTTATGACTGGTCAATGAAATAAAATGTACTATGTCCATTCAACACCAACTTATTGGATTTGGTTAGTTCGAATCTCAATCTTTACTGGAGTATTTAAACATTCATACATTTGTGCCTACTTAGTATAAGAAACACAATGATTCTATTAAGTTGTTTGTTTAGTTAGAGTTTAATTAATGAATCTTTTATGATGAAAGACTTTGATCAATGAAGCCTAATAACGAACACTGCTTTCTTATGGAGCCAGGTGACTGAACAATAAAAGTTAAAAAGAGTTCAAGCAAAAAAACAGTACAACAAAAGGAGAATATTTTTCACAAGGAAATCAAAGTTCTTGCAAATTAAGAGAAAATAGTGTTTGCTCATCAAGTAGAGGCAAATAAAAATAAAAAAAAAAACAGGTCAAACTGTACAATGAATATACTCTTCGGCAAAAACAAAATAAGCAACTGAAGATAACTCATTATATGTTAGGAACTGACAGGAAATCTTAAAAAAAATAAATTAATTAAATATTTTTTTTCAGAAAAAAAATTAGAAGTTGCGATTATAAAAAAAAAAAAAGACTTCACAAAAGGAATTGTTTACTGAACTTGGATTTCTAATGAGTAAACAGAGGGGGCAATTTATTTGACTTCCTTTTTTTTTCTTTAAATAATTAGTCAATTTGTTAAGACTACAAAATATGAGCAAATTTACTCAATGCTAAAAAAACCAACCCTTGGAAGTCATATTTCCTGTAAGCCACAATGTTTTTACAAATATCTGCTTCTATTAATGATAATTCATGCAGGCAATTGTCTGAATGAGATTTTCCGTTCTGAAGAATAAACATTTGATTAAAAGCTTACCTGGTAGTTCTAGAAAATATTTGCATGGCTCACATTGAGATGGGTTTAATTACCTATGTTTGGTTAGGTTTTTTTTTTTGGCATCCATCTTACTAAAAGATCATTCATTTGTTATTAATACAAAATAATGTTTTTTTTTTTTTATTTGGTATGCTAAAATATATAAATTACTTCTAACTGCATTTCTCAATGCCAAATATGTACTGTAAAAGTTCTCAAAATTATACTAGTTCTGTTTAATATTGAATATATTCAAAGTTTTTCAACATTGATTTTTCACTGGTATTTGTTTTCATTTTACTTTTTTCATGGGTATGATGATAAACTACATCCAGCAGCAAGGCCTCTGGGAGATTGGAAGTTTTGAGGAGTGCAGAACCACCTCTTAATTGCTGTTGTTCCCAGATCCACCCTGACCTGGGGAAGTAGCACCTTTTAGGGTCCCCAGCTATGGGTGAATATTGAAACCCCAAAACAAAACACTATGAAAATACAAAAATACTTTTCTGTAGTAAAAATACCAGCAATGTACTTTTATAGAAAAATTTACCAATATGCACATACTAAGAAATTGTAGCAACTTCACCTAAATCTGTTTAAAATTTTACCAAACAATTAACATGAACTCTTTCATAACATTAATCTATATAATATCCAAAAATTCCTTAAATCAAACTGTATTCCAAAATATAACTTCAACATAAAACACATATATCACTGCCTCTAGGAATTATGTCCATACAAACATACATTTTGATTGTGAAAGCAGAATAACATATTTTTATTACTTTCAAGCTCTCAAGAAAATTAAATTTCAGCATTAAATGACCCATAAGGAGTTGATATGCTGTTAAACAGACAAATCAATCAATCTTACTTTTTTCTTTAAGTTATTTTTGAAAATTACAAATTATACTCAGGTCACCAATCTATGGCAACAAGTCAAAAGCACAAGATAAGATCACTGTGAGATATGAACCTGTGCTGCTTATTGCACCCACTGCCCAGAGAAGCCTGTGAGAATGTACTAGCTACTTTAACCATTAAGCTACAAGAACTCAATCGTGATGCAGAAGCCTGTAGGTCTTAGCAAGGACCATCCTTCTTCAAACCTTGTGGACTGACACTACAGAATCACAAACCAATAACAGAAATCACATCATTTGAGGACTTTCAACAATGGCAACAACTAAAATGGATAACACATTTAACTCAAAGAGAGAATAGAGAGATAATAAAGATGTTGACATTCCACTTAAAACAAAAGGTTTAGGAAGGAAACCCACATCAATACTAGAAAGAACAATAACAGTGAGTTCAGGAAGTTTTTTTCCTGAAAAATTATATCAACAGAAATATTTTAATAAATTTCAACTGAAAGTCACAATGGCTGCTCAGTTAATGAATGTCAACTGTTTCTTTATAAGGAAACGGCTAATATGACCATTACCATGTGAGACGAGAAGAACAGATACTACACTTTGATCCCAGCCAGAAAGTAAAGAAAAGTGTAAATTGAGTAGCACTGGCTGCTTGGACAATGAATGCTTACAAGGAAACAACTAATATTACCTTACCATAACTAACTAAAAAAAAAGAAAATCAATACATTCTGTAGTAGAATTTTATTTACACATAAGTAGATTTAGTAGCAGTAGTATTATCTTATTTTTATTAGATGCAACACTGTCAATCAGTATTATTCATTGTTTAGAAGTATTTACTTTTACTTTTTATCACAACTTTTATACAGGTTACCAGTCTATGGCAGAGTGTAGACAAATTCTACTAGTCAAAAATGAATAAAAATTGTTGACAGTGTTTCAGTTCATAAAAAATGGCTGATAATGCTTCATCTCATGAAAAATGAAAGCAAATACTAGAAAATGCCTCCACACACTTTGTATGTTGAGGTACAACTATCTATACACACAATTTCAGTAGGAGTGGCAAAAGATACTTTCCAAAAGCTAAGTAAAGTAATAAATATATGGAATATTTCGTCAGAGAAAAACAAAAAAACAAAAGAGTACTGAACTGTCATGTAATATCAGTCCTCCTATATGGCAGATGAAGAGAAGTAAAGCAATAATGATGTAGTTCAACAGTAGAATACCATAGACAGAACATATGAACAATAAGAAAGTTAAGGAAAATGGAAACAAAAGGATAATTTTAATTGGAATCAAGGAGAGATTGTCAAAACTTTCAGGGAACATATTGAGGAAAGAGGACTTAGAGAATTTAACACTCAGAGGAAAGCAAGAGAAACAATGAATAACCTACTTAAACATGTGTAAATGGATGGCAGAATAGGTACTGGGAACAGTAAGGGGGGGGAAAACTGCTCACAGCTACAAACGAATGGAAGTTGTGGAGAGCTATGATTGCTCACATTCTGAATGGAAACAATAATAAAAGAAGGAGGTAGCAAGCTAGTTTGATACTGTGCTACTGTCTTATGTTTACAGATGACTCATTATTGTGGCCCTTGTGTCATATTAAGCTTAGTAAATATCTATACACCTGACATAAATGAATTAACCAGGATTAGCTTTTTAATCCATAAATAATTCTACTTTTATTTATGCTGATCGGATTAAGAATTTATTTTTTATTCCTTAAGAGAGTTATTTTTTTTTTCTAATGCCATGTCTTTTAGGGTATAAGGTAATATAACTTCTTTTTCTTTTTTAATCTATTTATTTTATTTTGGGAATCGCCTCTTGAATCCCCAGATGATTCTTTCAACTTTCATTATTACACTCTGTTAACAATCTCTTTTTCTTTTAACATATGAGAGAAAATATCTGACAGTATAGAATTTTTTTTTTTGTCCTCCTCCTCCTCTCTCACTCTCTACATTCATTTGTGAATATCTTTGTGCTTACTGATTTTAATATTCATCATGTCAAGTGGCTTAACCCTTCTAATGCTTTTGATATTGTCGATTTTCTGCCTTTCAATTTTTCAGTTGCTCAATCTCTTAGTCAAATAATAAATTTCCCAACTCATTTTCCTAATAATTGTGACCAATAGCTCTTCTCTAGTTCCTTTATGTGCATTGCAACTGTCCTCTTGGCAATTTGGATCACGTCGTAATATCAGTTGATATTTCTTTTGAATCATTTATTAGACACAAATCTCCTATTTACAAAACTTCTCTCAGCTACCAGTGTAATGATTGGGATTCTCTTCATGATTTTCTCTGTAATGTGCCTTGCAGTGAAATTTTTTAATCTTCCCACTGAAAATTGTACCATTGTTTCTTCTTGAGTAAAAGCCAGCATTGACACTTTTGTGCAGTTTCAGAAATATCAGTTGAAACAAGAATCTTCTTGGTTCACACATGCTTGTTGAGCCACTATAGTCTATAGGAATCACTTTTTCCGGCTATACCAACATGATAGCTCTGATCACAACAGACATCTCTGCGTGTCCACTTGTAATGTCCTCAATGAGGCTAAGTCTTTATTTGCTGACAGAATGAAGCACTGTCTAGGGTCTAACAAGTTTGGTTCTCTGGAATACTGGCAGCTCTGTAATAGATTAATTAAATAAAGTTTAGCCCACAATCCCTCCTCTTTTCATTTAATTTGAGGTCTTACTTTTATCTGATGATAAAGTAAAATGATTTGCTTGGAAATTCTTTCAAGTCTACTCTCGACTCACCAGGACTATCTTTGACTGACTTTCCATTAAGAACTGAGTCTCTACTGTGGGATAAGCATATAACTTCATCCATGGTTTCTGCTATCATCTCTAAACTTGATCCCCACAAAGCATATGGAATCAATGGCATTCCTGTAAAAGATCTAAAGAAATATGATTCTGAACTAGCTCCTATCCCTCTAAATGTTACAATAAATTCCTTGATGCTTCTTGCTTTCCCGTTTGTTGGAAAACCTCTTCTATAGTTCCTGCTTTAAAGAACTCAAACTTTCTGATCCTTCAAACTATTGACCTATTAGTCTTCTATGTCTTTTTGGCAAAGCACTAGTTTAAGCATCTTACCTTGCAGTGTTTTTTTTTTTTCAGACAAACAATATGCCTTTTGCTTCTCAAAGTCAACTACTGATGGGTTAACAGTTACTGTTGAAAGAGTATGTCAAGCTTTAGACAAGAAGGTTGAAGCTCTGGATATTACTTTAGATATCTCTTAAGGTATTTGACTGATTTTGACATGATAGTCTCCTTCACAAGTTAAAGGGCTATGGGGTTTCTGGCTGAATTTATAATATTATTCAATCTTTATTGAATCACTTAATGAAAGTTATCATGGATGGCCACTCCTCAAGTTCATTTTACATTAATGCTGGTGGTTCCCAGCGCTCTACCCTTGGACCTACTTTGTTACCAATTTTCATCAATCACTTTTCCAATGTCATCAGTTCTCGACTCGATATCTATGCTTATGACAATTATTTACTCCTGTCATGAATTCTGATAGGTTCAATAAGGCTAAACTGGCAGCTGATTGCAAAAATGCCCTACAATCTGTTGTTAAATAAGGCTAGAAATGACTTGTTAACGTTAATGTCTCCAAAATGAAATTGCTCTCTTTCAATCATCTCATAGAGCATTTTTTATCTTCTATTGGCTAGGCTGATTCTAACCTCCAGAAGTGTGTCTCATATCACTTTCTCAGTCTAATGTTTTCCACTGATATGAAGTGGAAAGATTATATTGAATAAATTGCTAGCTCTGCTGCCAGGGAAGTTGGTTCACTATGTTGGACTAGGCACTTTTTCTCACCAGAATCTACGTTGCACTTTTCTACATTGTCCACTCATATAGGCATTGAATATTATTACTGCTACATCAGCTCTGATACTTTTGCTATGTGTGTCTAGACTTTTGACAAAACCCAAAAATCAGCAATCTGATCAGTCACTTTTCCACTGCTTTTCTATAAATATTTTTACGGTAATTGTTCTGATGAGTTTTCCACTTTTGTGCCTTGACTTAACAAATTTAAGCACAGTAATATAGTAGCTAGGTTTCATGATTTTACAAATGAAATTGCTAGAGGTAATCATAAGATCTTTGGCTAACGCTTTCTTCTCTCACACTTCCCACTTGTAGAACTCTTTTGGCTTCTTGCTTTCTGTCAACAATAATCTTCAAAAATATAAATCGTCATTTTGTCTTTTTGAATCCTGTTATTTTACTGCCCTTTTTCCTCAATAACATTTTATTTATTTCTTTTACTTGCAGTAAAACCACTTACATCTTAATCACTTTTCATCATTTTCCTTTGAAAGAAATGATGAAAAACAAAAAAGAAATCTGTGAATCAGCATCCCTTCTCAACAAAAATTTCCCTTCTCTTATTAGAGTGGTTACTACCCGAGGCTAAAAAGTTCAGTCTACCCTATTATTTAATAACTGGTGGGGAGGTCAGATTAATGCTTTTCATAAGGGAATTTATGTGAAAATGAATGTAACAGACTAGCCAGTAGATTGACCTTTGCAAGTCAATTTAATTTTCTGCATTACCTGCATATTTTTAAGACTGTGTACTTGACACTAAACCATACAGAATTATCTATTTTTGACAGTTTAAAAATGCAGGTGTTATCCTTCTTTTTGCGAGTTCAAAGATATTTAACACAGTGAGAGATAACCGAGTTTTCAGAAGGTATTCATATTTCTATACTTTTCAACATAATTTGTTCAAAATTCATAATAAATGAATTAAAAACAAAATTTACTCTTAGTAATTCTAGCAGTTCACGTTTTTTAAAACCTAATTTGCATTTCTTTATACTTACACTTTTCACACCTTTTTTGACAATTTGCTTTTCAGTGCTGCCTTTGAGTTTCAGGCTTCCTCTTTTTAAACAGAGTTTTAACAGAGATATCTTCTTTTTTTTCCTTTTCTTTTCTTAAAGGCTTATAGCAAACAAAGAAAAAACATTTTTCTTGTACCTTGTAGAGACATGCCGTATAACAATGTGTTAATTTGTTTGCTGGAAATTATTTAAAACAAAAAAACAAGAAGCTAATCCTAAATGCAATAGAAAACATGTATAATTGATTTTGGGTGCAATATAACTCTTTCTTTCTTGAGGTTTCTATTCTTGTCTTGTGTTTTATAAAGTGTGAAAAAAAGAAGTTTACATTTCTGAAATTAGAGAGAGAAAAAAAAGAATTGGTTGAGTCAAACAATGATGCTTTATTAATAATATTTTTGCAACAAATTTTATTTAATTACACACTCACACAAATATGCAAACACTTAAACTATGTTATAAAATGTCAAAGTGCACTACACTCCACACTGTTGGAATTCACCAGACAATTCAAAAATACTCTCCTTTTCTTTCTATTCTACATGTGAATAAAGTGAGGGCTGCTATCAACCATAAAACAGAGTTGTACTGGTTTTTGGTAACTGTTATGTTAACTGATATAGAAATAAAGAATTTTATATACTAAAAGAATGCATGAAAAATTCAGTTTTCCTGTTTGAATTTTCTGATGAATCTTAATTCTTAAGTTAATGATTGAATAAGCTCATGGTGAGTTTTATGACAAAAAATATCTGTAGGAATTCCTCTATGCATTTATTAAATATTTGAGATTAACAACTTTAACAAAATATTGGAATAACAATCATAAATATGATGATGGCCATTATTTTAAGAAGTAGGTACAAATGATAAGATCTGAAATTGACAACTTTTTTCATTTCACTGAGTATTTCTATCTTCCCTTCTTTCTTTCTTTTTCTCACTGAAATCAAGTAGCAGCTATGATATGTCATTTCTGTGGGCCTAACAGTCATAGGAACTTGATAATGAACCAAGGAACAAGCAAACTTATAATAGAGATTTGTTTTTGGCAGTTAGTACAAAAGATGTCAATGACAACTTTCTTACACAATAGTGAGCATAACAAATTTATTGTGCATTTCTAATGACATATTCAATTCCACCAAGTACACTTTTTAGTATTGGCATTGCTTTTAACAACACAACTTTTTAACTTTTTCATTTCTTTACTGAGTTAGCTTCCTTCTTTTTTTTTTCCAGTTACTGCAAGTAGTGATGACTTTAATATTTTCATGAATTAGTCAGTTATGTGCCACGTGTAATACACACGTAGGCAATCATGTATCTTTCGATATATAACTGACAAGGTAGATTTTTTCCCACAGTAGGTTACAATTTCTTTCTGCAGTAGACCAGTTGCCATCCAAGGCTATAGAACTCAGTCTGTCCTGCTATTTACCTGCTGGGGGAAGAAGAAGAAGATTCATAACTTTCCCAAGAGTATTAGTATGTAAGTGAATATAATGGATTCGACTGGAATTTGAACTCGGCTCCCCGATTCCACAATCATGTATTTTCATGTATATTGTCTTTAATTGTATGGAGACCATCAACCCTGAAATTGGCCTTAAGGACAACAAAACTTCACCTCTGGAAAATTCAAATACCAAAAAAGAAAATGCACACTTGCACACACAAAATCATTTCATCAAAGACTTTCTGCAGTTTTCCATGAGAACTGCTCACATAATGGAGAAATCAACTGACACAACATTTAAAAATATCAGCTCTAAACAAATGTGACAAGCCATCAATAAAATGGTTTCCAATATCATCAAAATTGCAAAAAAATATGTGAATAACTACTTCAGATTAACTGAGGAATCGTAACAAAAATTCATTGATAGAATATTTCTTAAAATACTTCTGCCCAGATTATTATCAAAGAAGGCGATTAGAAAAGGTTGGATTTGTCTTTCTTTGTTACCAATCATTTTGTTATAAGCAATCCAAGTGTAATATACTGACAAACATTTGTCAATTTCACATGCTGCAAAAATGATAATCATTAAAATAGCGAATCTTTTTGCTCTGATACAAAACAATATAAATGCTTTGAAGATGATCTGCTTTCCAACAAAATCAAATATAGAGGTCTATTACATGAACACTTTCACTGAAATATTGTTATAGCATTGTTGTCTGGTTGTGCTGGCCCCACTGGGGGAAAATATAAAATTGTTATTTACAGGGAAATAGGTGACTATAAAGATGCTGATGGCAATTTCTCATGGGTTCCGCTAATTTAGTGTTGATCAGATACTCTGCTGTATAAAATGAGCTAAATTACACCTGTAATACACAATCTAATATAATTATGTCACAAAAGAGGTCACATTGAATATAGCACTCATTGCTAGTTAGTTCATAACACAAAAAAAGGACTGACATTTCATAGTGCCTTGAAAAAAAAATAAAAATAAAAATTATATATATAATATTGGAAACACTGACCTTTATGCTATCACAGTTTCTACCAGAATGGTTTCCTGAGGTAGTTGCTCGCTCTCTCTCTCTACATATATATATGTGTGTGTGTGTGTGTGTGTGTGTGTGTATTACCATAAATGCTATTTTTATTGGTTACATGTATTTGAGTTCCTGTCCCTGTTTGTTTTTTTTTTTTTTTTTAAACTGTAAATTTAATAACAACTGGCCTAGATTGAGATTTCACTGTTTCAAAAAAAAAAAAAAAAAAACAGTAACTCAAATATGTCAATGGATATTGTTAAAAATAATGTTTACAGCAATACAGAAATAATGTCAGATAAAATATCCATTAAAAATTACTGTTGTTTACATTTCAGGTACGAAACTGAAGCTAGCAGATATAAATTTGCAGAATACCCAACAAGAAAAATTGTGCATTCCTTAAATAGCTAATTCAAACCTTGTTCTATCAATACTGCCTCAGTAGCTGAATTGGTAAAAGGCATGTTTCAGCTATAAAACAGTTTCCTTGATGGAAAAGGTAGATAACAATTCAATTTCTGCTAGAGGCACAATCTTCTTAGTAGGACATCTCAATCTAGGCTGATTATTCCACTGTTTAAAAAGAAAAAAAACAGGAATAGAAGCTTAAATATGTGTACTCACTAAAATTTATGTTTATAGTTATAAAGAATTAATGAGTGATAAAAAAAATCTCTTCCCAAAATATGTGAGTGACAGCAAGCAAGGTAAGTTTCCTAAAGGCTTATAACTAGTCTTGAAAATGTACACAAAAGATAGACCCTACCTCAGTAGTTTTAGTTTGATTTTATTTTTTAGTAGATGAAGTATTAGATTGAAAAGCAGCTAAAAAAGTAAAGACTTGTCAAAAATGAATAATAATTGTTAAAACTATTTCAATAATCATTTTTCTTTTAAGAATTAAAATCATCTGTGTGCATATGTTGTTAAAATCCTTAAAAAGTGTGCACAATAATGCAATAGCTAAATATTGACTGAATAAAACAATCAGTTCTTGTTCTGTAAAGTTATTTAAAATTTACAAATTTAAAAAGGCAATTTATTTGTTGCATGCACAATGGAAGATATTTATTGTTTGGTACAGATTCCAATTGAAATACCTGGTTACCTGGTGCTTGTTCGTTTTTTTTTTTTTTTTCTTATTAAATGGTAATTTCAGGTTGAGGAATTTGGAATCATTGTTGTTGAAGCTATGCTTATTCAGACAATTACATTCATCTTTTGTGTTCATTTCACAATGCTTCAATCAGCATCTTACATCAGCCATAACAGCATGAACAGTACCAACTTTTGATTTCCATCTGGCATGATTATTTTGAAAATCAGTGCACAAAGATTCTTATAGTCATTATGTTGTTTTTTTTTCCTTTTTTAAGTCTGTAATTTTTTTTTTTTTTTTTGGAATACTGCTTTATTTAACCAAGAATAAAATTTTCCAATAAAGAATTTCAAGTCATTGTTTATTTATTTGTACTTTTGCCCCTGGTTGTCTCTATTTCATTGGAGCAATGCTAGGACAAAATCTCTTACCTGAAATTCTGAAAAATAGTAAACTCTGAAAGGTAAGACATTGTTTTCTATAGATGACATACGTCCTGAGTAGAACAATAAACTACATCTTGCAGCATGGCCTCTAATCAGGAGGTTTGGATGAGCGTGGAACCACCTTTTAATTGCTGCTGTTCCCAGGTCCACACTGACCTGTGGTGGCAGCACGTGTTAGGGTTCTAGCTATGGGTAAATAGTTAACCCCACCAAAAAAAAACTGGGGTCAAAACACTATGAAAGGATAAAAATAAATTTTTATAGTAAAAATATCAGCAATATATTTTTTTTAAATATTACCAGCAATACATTTCTGAAAAGAAAAAAAAATAACAGCAATATATTTGACAAAAAAAAAAAAAACTCTTTACAAAAATAAGCCAATGAAACCTGATCTACAAACTGATTTCCTACAAAGAATAAATATTCTATTGATACAAACCTAGCCTAAAAATCTTGTCAGCATTAAATAATCCATTGAGGTTGATATGCCATAAAACAAAACAAGCCAAACCATGTATGACAGATGAACATCAAAACTTGTGTTTGGTTTCAAACTTGACACAACATGACCCACAGATCATAATTTATTCCTACCACACTCTACCAGGCCTTTATATAGCATAGTAGAGGTTATTTAAAAAATTGGTTTGTCAAAATCCATGTCATGTAATTGTGTTTTAATGCTTCCACTAGTTAGATATGTACCTGTGGATCACAGATACTTTGTTTGGTAAAACTTTTTAAAATTTAAAGATTGTAGAAATATAGAAAGCAGCAGAATATCTTGCATTATTATTACAAAATCAGAAAAATTCCAAATTCCAAAAGATGTCTGATCTTAATGGTTTTGAATAAGATACTGCAACTTGTATATTCAATAACTTAGCTTAAGATTAGGATTATACATTGTCACATGAAAGAGAGACATGTAATTAGGTCACTTGATTTATGGAGGATTCTATGGTTTCACTTTTAACCATGGAAACTAGCTAACAAAAACACAGAGTTTCAATGTAAACACATGTAACAGACTATGAGTGTTTCAACATTTCTGTCCTTCTCTGCAATAAGAGGTGGTCAGATGAAATGAATTCCTCATTTGATTGAAGCAGCAGCAGACTCATCCTAAGTCTAATTGTTTATTCTCTCAAGCAAACGCTTCCAATAAAGTGGGAACACTCAACCGAATATAAAGATATCTAAAACTGACACTGCTGCTGCTAAAAGGATTGATTGCACGATCAATACGTTTTTTTATGGCTTACCAATCCTTTGTGGATTATTTAAAGCTGAAATATATATATTTTGGATTGTACAAATAATTCTTTTTTGTTTTCTTCAGTGAATATTGAATTGACAATTTTCTTTTTAGAACAACAATGATTTTTCCAGATTCAAGTTTTATTATTTAACCCATGGATGGGAGGAGGAGATGGATTTATACCTTTCCCAAAGTTATTTGCACTTCAAAGAATGTAACAAACCTGACTGTAATTTGAACTCCTGAACTGCTATCCATTACACCACCCACATATCCACCCACCTAAGACAACAAATTTTGAATTCTATGTTGAACAAATTACTCTGATGTTGTGACAATTTCAAAACCGGATTTTATTACATTCAAAACAAAGGAATGTTCATTTTTTTTCTTCCTAGAGAAAGACCTTGCTTGTTTCTGGCAAAATAGAGTGTGATATGTAAGCAAACACACATAAATAAGAAAAAAAAAAATTAGTTTCATATTAATCCTGAATCGTGTTTCATTGTTGTGAATTTAAAAGGACCTAAGTTAATATAACCTGTTTTGCATTTTCCAATTTTTTGACAAGAAGAAACTGATCTTGATAAAATAAGACAATATTCTGATGAAAAGATATTTTGCAAAGTTAGGCTCTGATTGTTGTTTTTTAAAAAAGGCACATTATGCATTTTTATTCTGAATTTTTATCTTTAAGGTGTTTCTTTTTTCTCATTTTGCAAAAAATGCAGTTACACATTACTAACATCACATAGATGGTTTTTTGCTTTTCCACTTTCATCACAATTCATTTATAAATACAGCATCCAGACTCAACACTGTACGAGGATAAAGTTTGTTTTTAAGTCCAAGAATAAATTTACTATGATGCTGTGAATAAATATGAAGATCTTTTGGTGGAAGAAACATTGTTGTGTATATGACTGATGAAAAGACTTCATTAAAAAAATAAATAAATTACAACATTCTCCACTACCATTTTAGTTGCTCTTTGTTAACAGTTGTCATGAGTAAATTAGTTAATCTATTGCCCAGTTCAAAATTCTCCCAAGTCCTTTGAACAGAAGTAGAGATTTATCCCTTGTTTGTTTCCTGTTTAGGATTGGGTTCAGCTTCCTTCTAAAGCCTTCTCTTCCTCTTCCAGTAACCCTTTGTATCTTTGTTGCATTATAGACATGCTTGGGGTGAATTGATTGAGGGGAAAAAAAAAAAAAGAATCCATACTTGTTCTAATCAATATGAAAATGTTTCCAAAACAAGTTGAGAATCCTTACCAACTTAAACTGTTCTATTCTCATTTGATTTTAGATTTAGTGCTGGATTTTAAATGCCTGTTTTAGCACTTACAAGGATGTGCAGGTGGTTTAGAATGAGAAATCAGCAAACTGAGTTCAAATTCCAGTTGAATTCATTACATTCTTTTAGTGCAAATATCATTAGGAAAGGTATGAATAGATTCCTTCTCCTCATAGCTATAGGTTAAATAGTAGGGCAGACTGGGTTCTTCAGCTTTGGTTGGCAAATAGTGTAAGAGGAGGACAACTCTGAATTCAAAATTGGTTAGGTAGTGGGCTGGCAAGACCATCCTGTAAAAACCTGCTTGCTATGGAGACCATAGCAGCAACACTTTGTGTTTTGAGAGCTGTGGTCCCATGGAATCTACAGTACATATGTTTAGCACTGTGAGGGCTGACTGCAATGGTAATGTCTATGAGTGAATGATTTAGTCTATCATCTCTGTCAACCATGGGAATATGTCAGTGACAAGTTATTTTGTCAAAATATCTGGTGACATGACAGACAACAGAGAAGTAGAATAGTTTAATTATTTCAAATTATTGTACTTATCACGATTGTTATGAATGTTATTATAGACATAACATTTTAGCCAAGTACACTCTAGTCATTGTCAGATATCCATTGTTTAGGTGATATGCGATATCTGTTGATGATTGTGTTATTCCAACCCCCGCCTCGGTGATGCCAGTTATGGCTTGTTCTTGCTGAACCAGTGTTTCACTAGATTTTATCATTTCACCCCAAGCAAGGTGATAAAACCACTAAGACACAAGGGGTTAATGAGTGTGAAAGAATAGAAGAAAAAGAAAAAGATTAAGGAGAGAGAACAATAAAAGAACAGAATTTAAGGCAGAAACTAATTGATATTGCATTTAAATTTTTGAAGATCAAACTTGACTAGAAAGTAAAAAGCGAGTTCCACAAGCAAGAAGTGCGATAGAAGAAACTGTTAGCATAGAACTTATGGTTATATAGTCTAGGAAAGTTCATCATAACAATTACCATGAAAGTATTTATAGAGAAAACACAGGGAAACTATATTACAGCAGTGGGAAAGTGATTGAAGCTGAGATGCCAGGTCAGGACCAATGACACTGCAGATTCTTCTTTAGATTTTATCACTGATCTCTGAATATATAGCAGGAGCACCAGTAATCCTGGAAGGTATGTCAAGAGTGCATGTCTGGACTCAGGTGACCTTTTACTCAGCTAAAAATTCAAATATATACTCCCATTCCTTGAAAGGAATCATTATCACTCTTGAGATGTATAAAATATCTTTGAAATATTTACTTTCTATTCAAGGTTCCATATACAATGGCTATAAACAGGTACAAACACAGGATAAAAATGGAACAGAGACAGAACAACCAGATCAGGAAAAATAGCAAAGATAAACTTACCTCTAGTTTTTAGTGATTAGTCCTTCTCTTGTTGTCCACAGATACGCAGTCCAGGTTATATTGCTAAAATCAATAAATAAATTTGACATGTATAATCTTTAAATTTCTGGGATGAAGAATTGTCATTACGTACATTAGTTACAATCAAACTAATGCCCTCATCTATGTTGTTATTATTACAATGTTTCAACTATTGTGCCCACTGGCCTTCTCCAGGTATCTGTTTATTGTAACCATCAGACAATTTTTAATTGAGCCCTTCATGTAGATTACTCCCATTCTACTGTCTATATCTAGGAAAATTTCAATTTGATTCATTCTTCAGTTATAGCTAGTTGTGTTAACAGTTCTGTTACTCAGTGATAGACACCTGAAGATGGCTGGAAGACAACAGCTGAAACACTGTCATTGTGACAACCGAGGTGAGGAAATTAATCTGTAAGTAATTAAAAATATGACAATACAAATATAATGTGGTTAAGAACTAACAAAAAATTTAAACAAACAAATACAGAAGAAATGTGTTAGGTTGTAACACATGAAAGGACACACCTTATAGGAAATGAATAAAATACTTCTGTAATGTTTTGTTGTCAGTTGCTTTGTTCAGATGTAAACATTGTGTGGACAGCAATATATCAAAAGAAAATAGGCACCTAACAAATTTAAAAACCAGGGATAATCGGCAAACAATTTTCTTATTTAATGAATACATCTATTAATATTAGGTTGTCACACATGAAATGAGACTTTATAGAAAATGAATAAAACATTTCTGAAATGTTAAATAACTATTTACTTGAAATAGGTACCATGTTGATGAATGATTGTTCATCAATGTATCTTTAATTTCTTGATCACATCTTTAAAAATTTCTCATCCTTTGATATCATAAACAATTCAAATGCTTCTATTACCTCTTCTTTATTGAAGAATGTTTTATTGCTTAAATAAGTGATAATCAGTAGGAGAGATATCCACGAAATGCATAAAAACAACAAGGGAATCCAACCATAATTCAATCCAATCTGGAGATAAACAGCCAAGTAAAATATTAATTATGCCAATGTTCCGTTGCCTGAACAGCAGAATAAAATTATTATACTACACTGATCTGAGTCAGAAGGTCGGAGAGTGATACTTTGATCATAAGCAGAGCACACAGATACTTAGCAGAAATGTTGATCTATATATAAATAATACCTTCATTCTGACAGGTATTACACTAGTAACTAATTCTGTTCAACATCTCCCCACGTCACCAAAAAATGCCAGATTTGACAAGAGTGACATGGAGAAAAAAATGGTAAAAGAAATTGTAATGGTGCTGGATTTGTTGGGACAAAACAATTAAGACATAGAAAGGAAACTACAAAACCTCCTACAGAAAGTAGCAAAGAAAAGTGAGAAGAAAGGACTAAGCATAAACTACAAGAGGACAGAATGCATAGTTATGAGTAAAAGAAAGAGCCCAAAATGCAAATTACAGGTCAGGGATACTAAAATGAAGCAGGTACAGAAATTTAAATATCTGGACAAGTTCTAACAGAGGAGAGAAAATGTGACACTGAAATCTGAAGCCATATTGGGATGACCAAAGATGCCTTCCAAAAGCTAATCAGAATATTAAGAGAAAATAATTTTGTTTGAAACAAAGAAAAAAGTATTGAACTGTTACATGATATCTACCTTACTGTATGACAGCAAATGTTGAACAATCTCCTCAAAGAGGAAGAAGAGGCTTGAAGCAACAGAAATGTAGTTCTACAGAAAGATGCTGAGGATACTATGGAATGAATATGTGAGCAACAATGAGGTTTTGGAAAGAATACAAACTTAAAGGAAACATATTTAACAGCAGGAAGAGGCAGCTGAAATTTCTGGGGTACACAATGAGGGACGAGGGCTTAGAAAATCTGATACTCACAGAACAGTCAGAGAGACAGAGGAAAACAATGCGTAACATACATGATGGGCTTGAGCAACTGGATGACAGAATAAGGTTTGGGAGAAATAACAAAAAGACAAAACTTATTAAGAGCTACAAGGGACAGGATGATGTGAAGGGCCATGATCACCAAGCCCTGAAGGGATATGGTGCATAAAAGTAGAACAACAATGAAGATTTGAAGGCTGTGAAGAAAAATAATTCAGAAACTTTTAAGAGCTGGTAGTAAGCTTCAATGTATCAACTTAAATCATTTCTCAGCAATTAACAAGAAAAAGTTTAATTGGTTTTACATGAATGTGAAACTAACAATTGAACAGGGAGAGAAAAACTGTTCAATGATGTGAAATAATATAAATAAAAAAAAACAAAAAAAAAACATCATTTGGAACTGGACAATCATTCCTCCCTCCAAAAGGTTAACAGATTTGGAGAAACAAAAAATTAAAATAATACACAAAGACACATCAACTTATGGGAAATGGTGTCATTTTATTGCGCTTATAAAGCCTGTTTTCATGTTGCTGTTCTTCATTGTCTGTGTGCCATGTTTGCTCAGAATGTTAGCAATCATGGCTCTCCACAATTTCCTGTAATTTGTAGCTCTTAATGAATTGTCTTTTTGTTATCTCTACTGACCTACGATCCATTTACTCAAACTTGTTAGACAGGTTATGTGTTGTTTTCCTTTCTCTCACCTTTAATCTATCCTGTGAGTATCAAATTTTCCAAACCCTCTTTCCTCATCATGTGGCCTAGAAATTTTAACTCTTTCCGATGTTAAATATAAGTACCCTTGTTTCCATTTTCCCTAAAACTCTGTCGTTGCTCACATGTTCGGCCAATGATATTCTCAGCATCCTCTTGTCGAGTCACATTTCTGATGCTTCAAGTCTATTCTTCATCTATAAGATGATTGTCCAGAATTCACTGCTATATAGGAGGACTGATATTATATAACAATTCAGTTATCTCTTTGTTTCTAACAATTTTTTTCTATTTCTTAATATTTTGCTTAGCTTTTGAAAGGCATGTTAAATTGTTATACTTGCTTGATTTAGCCATATCTAATTTGTAATTTGCATATTGAGCTATTCCTTTTGCTAACAACCATTCATTTTGTCTTCTTGCAATTGATCTCTAGCTTTCTTTCACTATCTTCTGTAAGAGTTCTTGTAGTTTCCTTTCTGTGTCTGCTATTAATACTGTGAAATCTGCATATCTTATGTTGTTAAGATTGTGACCATCAATAATGAATCCTGATAAGACTTCTGATTCTCTAAGAATTTCCTCACTGTAGATGTTGAATAAGTCCAGTTAAAATACACATACACATCCTTGTCTTACACCCCTTTCTATTTTTGCATATTTACTGAATTCATTTTCTATCTGCATGCAGGCAGTTTGCTGACAGTATAGTTTTTTTTAAGCCACTAAGATACAAGGGGTTACTAGAGTGTGAGAGAATATGAGGAAAAAAACACGATTAAGGAGAGAGAACAATAAAAGGAGAGGAATTAAGAAGACAGAAAATAACAATTTTCATTACATTTAAACTAACAATTGACATTGCATTTAAATTTTTGAAGATCAAACTTGACTAGAAAGCAAGAAGCCAGAAGAGAGATCTACAAGTATAAAGTGTCAGAGAGGAAACTGTTGGCATAGAACTTATGGCAACATCTAGCCATTTTAACTGTAAAATGGTGAGACCTTGCCACCAATCTAGTACTGCGCTTAAATTTATGAAGTCTAAGTACCATAGTGGAAAGTTCCTCAAAATAATTACCATGAAAATATTTAGAGAAAAGGTAAAGGAAAGATTCTATATTATTCCAATATCCTTCCCAAATGCATCAAGGTTATCTAGCAGTTCCAACATTTCTTTGTGACATACTTTATCAAACGCTTGTGAAATGGTTTTCAAGACAGACTTTACTGCACACTGCCTATTTACCCAACCTGCCCACTTATGAATAATTCTTTTCCATCTTGGCTATTTCTGAACAGGTAAAATTTTCAATCAAGATTAAATTGAGAAAAAAAAAATAAATTAAAAAACTAACATATATTTTACTGTCTTTCAAGGAAGATTTCTTTTGGTGAAAGAGTGATAATTTATAGTAAAATAAATGTCTCAAGGCTGAGAAGGAATATTTAAAATTTTTTTTTTCAATTTATTCTAATTAAAATTACCGTTAACAATAATTTAAAAAAAAAAAATCCAGACGACATGCATTCAACAGATGTCAGTTTTCATTGAAAAATACATCCCTACTCCTTACCAAATTGTAGCTAATAACTGATACAATGATACAGACATAAGGAAAACCTAGAAATCCCTTGTCCAATTGAAGTAGAATATTCTGTAACCATGGAAACGTGATTTTAGCTGTGTCTTTAAAACCCAGTAATTTTTTAAAAGTTACTCTAAAATTCACTTGAGGATGAAATGTAACTAATGCTTTTAATTTAATTGCAAAATTAAATTCGGGGCTTTTAGCTTCTATTTTTGAAACATGGTTAGAACTGTGTAGCGGAAAAAACCATATTTTAAATCAATTAATTTATTATATATATATATATATATATATATATATATATATATATATATATATATAGCCCCATTTAATTAAATTAATTAATCAGCTTCTGTATTTCTTGGTCTATAGACCAAATTTAGTAGAAGAGGTAAGGGATTTGACAATAGAATAAAGTGTATTAAAGGTAGTTTTGCACAACATTGCAAGATGCTACAAAACTAAAAACAACTTAAAAACTCAAATCAGTTTTATAAATAGTCTTATCAAAAGAAAACTTTCATAGGGATATCATGCATGGTGCCAAACCAATCCAGAAATATCAGAATTGTCAGATCCATGGTTAAAGGTGTCTTCAAGCAAATAAAGTCTGTAGGTCTTAGCAAGGAACCTCCTTCATTGAATCATGTGAATTGGTACTACAGAATCACAAAAAACAATATCAAATAACAGAGACCACATCACTTGAAGACTTTTAGCAGCAGCAGCAGCAGCAGTAACAACTAAAATGGATAGCCCATGTCACTTGAAGAAAATATAACAACATAAGAGGTTGATATAACACACTACTTCAAACAAAATGTTAAGGAAGCCTCTATCAGTGCTGGAAAGAGCAGTAACATTTACTGGGGTTGAGACACCTATTTTCCTGAAAAAAAAAAAAAAACTTTTAATAGATTTTATAAATTTCAACTGAAAGTCGGATACTGAATGTTTCCTTATAAGGAAATGGCTATTATTACCATTTTAAAGAAATCTTTTTGTAAAAGATTTTTATTTTGAATGTCACTTACAAGTCAATTACAAAATAAAATGTTTTTATATCAAAAAATTATGTTGACTATTGTTGGAAAAATACATTGAGACTAGTTTGAGAAAATAGCAAAGTGATATTAAAGAGACTTTATAATATGGTGTTGTACAGTTTTTCCCTGTTTACCTGCCTTAATCTCTATTCCAAAAACAAAGTTATCAAAACCAAATTCAGATTTGGTACCAAAATGAAAATTTTCAAAGTTATTTATTTTTTGAGGAGCACATGCAGTAACCACATCCAGCCAACTAACTTGTTTCTGAGTAATCCGGTCCCTTAATTTCAACTACATCAATCTCCTTGCAATTGTGTTAGTATCAGCTTTTTTCTCCAGGTCACCTTTGACCTCCCAACTTTAAACTTCCTTAGTGAATTCCAGTTCAGTGCCTGCTTTTGTGACCCTGAAACTGTTGCAAGGAATTTCTACAAATGAATAGCAACAACAGTTTGCAAAGTAAATCAAATTTCGTTGGAATGAAACCGAGACAGAGACAGTGTAAAGACTTACAGATATATTTTAAAAATAGACATGAGATACATCGACAACCAACCAATTTGGCCTGAATGTCCACTCTGGAAAACCAATTTTTTCTCATCAAGAAAACGGTAAATAACCAGGTTGCATCTGATAATATTAAAAGACAGACTGTTATGATTTTCCACAACAATAAATTCTCAGCAGAGTTCCAATCTAAAATATTCCAGCAAGCTAAGAGAGACAGACGCACTAACTAGAAATAGATATTAACTAGGTCTAGCTTAGAGTATCTGGATCACTGGAAAAATCCATTTTTTCAGCTTATTTTCTTCAACCATCTCTACTTTAAATAACAGTTTCCATTAAACTGTTTTATTAGTTTTGCTTCGTAAACATTTAGTTGAGAAAACTTTGGTGGGGATGAGTTCTTTGTCATTTTGACAGGATTAGAAGATGAGGAGTAAAATGCAAAGAGGGATTAAGAAATTCTAGGAGGGGGAAAAGAGGAAATCACAAAAGGAAAATAAAAGTAAGAGTAGACAGATTATAAAGAATCAAGGTACAAAAGAGTAGATGAAGTAAAAAAATAAACTAAAAAAGAAAAAGATGAATGAAACAGTTGACTAAGGAAGGAAAGAACAGACAAAAGTGGCAAGGAAGGAAGGAAAAGAGCAGACAAAAGGAAGGAAGGAATAAAAGAGGAGATAAAGGAAGGAAGGAATGAAAGAGCAGACAAAAAGGAAGGAAGGAATAAAAGAGGACATAAAGGAAGGAAAGAAGAAAAGAGCACACAAAAGGAAGGAAGGAAAGAAAGAAAGAAAGAAAAGAGCACACAAAAGGAAAGAAAGAAAGAAAAGAGCACACAAAAGGAAGGAAAGAAAGAAAGAAAAGAGCATACAAAAAGGAAGGAAGGAAAGAAAGAGCACACAAAAGGAAGGAAGGAAGGAATAAAAGAGGAGATAAAGGAAGGAAAGAAGAAAAGAGCACACAAAAGGAAGGAAGGAATAAAAGAGGAGATAAAGGAAGGAAAGAAGAAAAGAGCACACAAAAGGAAGGAAGGAAAGAAAGAAAGAAAGAAAAGAGCACATAAAAGGAAGGAAGGAAGGAAAGAAAGAAAGAAAGAAAAGAGCACACAAAAGGAAGGAAGGAAGGAAAGAAAGAAAGAAAAGAGCATACAAAAAGGAAGGAAGGAAAGAAAGAGCACACAAAAGGAAGGAAGGAATAAAAGAGGAGATAAAGGAAGGAAAGAAAGAAAAGAGGAGATAAAGGAAGGAAAGAAAGAAAAGAGGAGATAAAGGAAGGAAAGAAAGAAAAGAGGAGATAAAGGAAGGAAAGAAAGAAAAGAGGAGATAAAGGAAGGAAAGAAAGAAAAGAGCACACAAAAGGAAGGAAAGAAAGAAAAGAGCACACAAAAGGAAGGAAAGAAAGAAAAGAGCACACAAAAGGAAGGAAAGAAAGAAAAGAGCACACAAAAGGAAGGAAAGAAAGAAAAGAGCACACAAAAGGAAGGAAAGAAAGAAAGAAAAGAGAACAAAAGGAAGGAAAGAAAGAAAAGAGCACACAAAAGGAAGGAAGGAAGGAAAGAAAGAAAGAAAAGAGCACACAAAAGGAAGGAAGGAAGGAAAGAAAGAAAGAAAAGAGCAGACAAAAGGAAGGAAGGAAAGAAAGAGCAGACAAAAGGAAGGAAGGAATGAAAGAGCAGACAAAAGGAAGGAATGAAAGAAAAAAGTACACAAAAGGAAGGAAGGAATGAAAGAAAAGAGAACACAAAAAGAAGGAAGGAATGAAAGAAAAGAGCACACAAAAGGAAGGAAGGAATGAAAGAAAAGAGCACACAAAAGGAAGGAAGGAATGAAAGAAAAGAGCACACAAAAGGAAGGAAGGAATGAAAGAGCACACAAAAGGAAGGAAGGAATGAAAGAGCAGATAAAAGGAAGGAACAAACGAAAGAGCAGATAAAAGGAAGGACGGAACAAACGAAAGAGCAGACAAAGGAAGGAAGGAATGGTAGAGCAGACAAAGGAAGGAAGGAATGGAAGAGCCGACTAAAGAAACAAAGCAAAGAACGAAGGAAAGTATAAAAAAAATTACTGAAAAAGATTTGTCAAGACTTTTAAAGCATTTCCTATAATCAACAAATGCAGTTATTAAAACAACAGTAAAGAAGCATGGGTCAGGTGAATCGTTTACAAATAAGAAAACAGATCCATTTCTGTAAATCTGGAACATTTTTTATGAGTTCTTCTTGCAGGCATAAAGGGACAGTTAATCATGACATTCCTGCTGAACTGAGAAGACTGTCTCCATAATGTAAATATAAAAAGCAGCCAAGCAGAGAGAGGAAGGGACAGAACTGGAGCTGAGAAATAATTAAAAAACTCTATAGAAAAAAAAAAAAATAATTATCAAACAGAATTAACAAGACTTTCCTGAATACAAAGACACAGTAATGAACTGGTATTTTGAAAATAAACAAAAAAAAAAAAAACCAAAAAAAACAAACTTAATTTTTATATAGTATTTACTTTCTTAGAGTAGACATGTTTTACGAAGGTATTTCTAAGAGCTGTAGTTTACAAGTCATTATCAGTAGCCAGTTAAGCACTGAACTGACCCTTCAGTTGTACTGCCCAACCCTTCAGCACAGTAACTCCCCACCACCATCAATAATACAACAGAATTTGAAGCAGTGTAACATTTCGAGATTTTGTCCAAATTTCTGAGACAAAGTTTTGCTGCCATTATTTCTTTTTTTAGTTTCATGTCTCTTGAGGATACTGGCAATCATAACTCTCCATAAAGTCTTTCATCATCTATGAATTATCATGCATTCTTGGAAAGGTTCTTAGTATTTTTTAGTGATATATCAACATTTATAGGTTATTTAATGCCGAAATCTAAATATTTTGTATGCAAATTTTTATTTTTTGAGATAATAATTCTTTTAATGATACAAGTCTTAGCCTATTGTTTTTTTTTGTGGGGGGGGAGTAGAAGAGGTGGATTCATAGCTTTCCCAAGGGTATTTGGGATATGACAATGAATATAACAAACCTAATTCTGCTCTCTGATTTCTGTGCCATTATCCACTACACCACCGACACATCCAAGCTGACATTACCTGGTATTCCTAAGTGGTCACCCATCTAGGTGCTGACCAGGCTCAACATTGCTTAACTTCAGTGATTGTATGAAACTAGTGTTTCAATGTGATGTAGCTATAAGACCCTCTTGGAAAGGACAGTGGAGTGATTTCTTGCTTTTTTTCCACGGTTTAGAATTCAAAGTTTTTCTTTTCTTAAAACTTGCTACCACCCAAGTCAAGAGAGCCCAGTAAACACTATTTAACCCATAAGTGGAGAAATAAGAGACAGTTTTATGTCTTTCCTAAGGGATTGTTTGAAAGTGAACATGACAGAACTCGGTTTTACAATTGCCCTTTCTGCACCAATGTCCATTACCTGATACATTCAATAATTAGTCTAGTTTTCTTGTCATCGTTATCTTTATCACACAGTGATGTAATGGATAGTGGCTTGAACCAAGAAATCAACATGCTGAATTTGAATTCCAGTCTAGCTTTGTTACATTCACTATTGTGCAAATACCCTTGGAAAAGGTATGATTCCATCTCTTCTCCCTCCAGCTATGGGTTAAATAGTAGATCAGAATGAGCCGTTTAGCCTTAGTTGGCAACCAGTCTAAGAGAAGGACAATTCTGAATTCAAAACTACATGTAATCCTGTAGATAATATACAGCTAAGAAAACGATTGTGGAGTTCACAGTGATAATCCCATTTGATAATCCCAACTGAAGCTAATCCAACAGCTGTATCTTATTCAACCACCTTAAAATTCTGCTGTAAGCATAGAGTTCTGAAGCTAGTTCTGTTAGGATTCAATATGAAAATCTCAGTTAACATAAGGAAGAGAAATACAATGACTAAAAGCAAAGAATATGCTCTGCCTGTGTATATAAAATGAAAGACATACCCTTCAACACTGAAAATAACAAAATTAGAATCCAAAAATTTAGCAGGGAAAAAAAATCATGATATCAGGAATTTGAAAAAGTCAAAGTATCCCAGATATGGAAGGCTGGAGGTGACATTGTGAAAATGTAGAACCTAACCTTTTTGAACTTGGTGCTGAGATCTTAATTTACAATTAAGCTGGTGAGATGCATCTGTAAATTCTAAGCTAACAGTCTCTTTTCTTGCACTTCTTGTTTGTGGAACTCAATTCTGGTTACATGCTTTCCAGCCAACTTTAATCTACAAAAATTTAAATGCAATCTCAATCGCTATCTACTGTCCTCCTGATTAGTCTCTTCTAATTCTTCCACTAATAGTAACAACATAATGACAGTCAGAGTCTACAGTAGTTTTGAATAAAAACCAAAACGGGGAAATTATGGAGACACAAAAAATGTCTACTCAGAAAACAACATTGTAAACAAAGCAATAAACTACAAGAGAAAGTAACATTTTTTTTGTAAAATGTTATTTTTAAATATACAGACATAAGCAATCACTGCTAAAAATTTAAGCAAAAGATATTTATTATTCAAACTAATGCCCTCATGGAAAAATTATAAATAAATAAAAATAAAATTAAGTCAGCATTTCAAAGATTTTCTCTTTGCCATTCCACCTGTCTGGACAAAGAGCTCCCAAGACATAAACTAAAATAACAATGAATTCCTCTTGAATAATTCTGCAAATATACAAAAAGAAAATGTTTTTTTCTCTATTCCAACAATCATAAATTATATTGACATATAAAAGATGTTCCAGAAAAATGCCTTCTTCCTTTTTCTTTTCACAGAAACTAAAACAGATACAAGTATGCCATAACAAGTTTTCAGTGACATAACACTATATTTTTTTACACCCTCACCACCACTGGCAATGGGTTTTTGCCAGTAATGAACCAGAGTATGCATGCTGTCTACAGAATTACACACTACCTATGTTTACATCCACTATTTTCCCATAAACTTTCAGCAAGTGTTGAAAGCCAACAGGTACAATTTGTTTTTTCCCCTGCATGGAAAAATTCAATAATACTGTTTTGTATATACTTTCATGTCAGACATCATTTTTCTAGATTACCTTTTAGCTGCTATCTGTAAGAAAGCAAAAAAAGAAATAAAAATGAGAGGCTATTGTAGGGAAGTTTGGTTGTTTCTGATTAGTGGCATATTAACCTCCATAGATTATTTAATGCCAGAATCTAAATATTTTGTACGGAATTTTTTAAATTTATTTTTGAAGATAATAATGGTCTTATTGATACAAGTCATACTAATTAACTCATAGCTTTGGTGTGAAGAAGTGGATTCATACATTTCCCAAAGGTATTTGTGCACAAACAAACCCAACAGGAAATGGAACTCAACTCAATTCTGAGCTATTAACACTTACACCACCTACACATCCAAGTTTACAGTACTTGGCATTCCCAAGTGGTCACTCATCTAGGTACTAACCAGGCTTGATGTTGCTTAACTTCAGTGACTGTATGGGAATCAGTGTTTCAATGTGATATGGCAGTAAGAAGGTTTTATCTCTACTGTCATACCACTAAAATGCACCTCTGGTATTATAAGTCAGCATAATAAAAAAAAAAAAAAAAAAAAAAAAAAAAAAAGAAAAAAAAGAGAGATATTGCTTTCAAAGTGACCCTCATAATGTAGGTGTGTTGGTTGCAGTTTATAGAGATGGTCTATCCAATTGTGAAAGATTCAATGTTTACTTTGTAAAAAGAAAAAAAGGTCATTAATCAACTTATAAATCTCAATTCAGAAATAAATGTCCCATTAATATAGTCAAGATTTTTTTCTTTTAGACTTTAATCCAAGTTGAATATGCCAGAGTTCATATATGGAGTTTCTTTTTTTTTTTTTATTGAGTCATTTTCTATGGCTTATCAACCTTTTGCAGGTTATTTAAAGCCAGAAAATATTTTTAGATTCTAAGAAATTTTTTTTTGAAATAGTGATTAAGTGATACAAGTCTTACTAATTAACTCATAGCTGGGGGGGAGAAGAGATGGTTCATACCTTTTCCCAAGTCTATTTGCATGTAAGTGAGTACACTTTGCACATCCAAATTTATACCACCTGGTATTCACAAACATTTACCCATCTAGGTATTGACTAGACCCTACATCAATTAATTTTGGTGATCATACAGGAATCAGTATTTCAACACAATGTAGCCATAAGCTGAAGTTTCTTTTGCATCAACAAGAACAAAGAAAATTACTCAATATTATACAGGCTTACTAACATTGTGTTAACTTCATTTATTTAAATGAGGTTGGATCAATATTTCCATAGCTTGAGGCAGTTATTAGTAAAATTTTAATCTGAAATTTTCATTGTATAATGTTCAATCTATATGATGAATATTTACTACTGAATTAAGTGCATTGGCAAGGAAGGAGAATATGTTGTAAAATAAATGGTTCTTTTATGCCTGTATATTTACTAATGTCTATATCTGCATGTGGCCATCTTCTATGTGTCATGCCCCTTCTGGACATTGGTGATCATAACTCTCCACAATTTCCTGTCTTTTCTAGCACTTAATAAACTTTATTTTCGTTATCTCTCCTAATAACTGTTCTACCATCCATTTACACAAACTTGTTTGGTAGGTCATTCTCTGCTTTCCTTTGTCCCTCTTGCCTTCAGTGAGTATCAAATTTTCTAAGCCCTCATTATGTCCCCAAGAAATTTCAACTTTCTGATGCTAAGTGCCCTTTTTCTTTTTATTTTGTCTAAAACTATGTCATTGCTCACATGCTCAGTCCATGGTATTCTCAGGATCCTTCCGTAGAACCACATTTCTGTTGTCTAAAGCAGTGCTTCTCAAACTATCCGATATGGCAGACCGGCATTTTTTTTCTCAATGTGTCACATACCTGTAATATTTTGTGGTAATATTAATTTATACCGGAAACGATATATATAATGAATATAATAAAAGTTAACTATTTTTTTTATCTTCCATTTATTTTGCAAAAAATAATTCAATATCAAAACTTATATAATGTAATAAAAAATTAGCAGTTTATTAACACAAAAACAAAAATTATATAACCTTAATCTTCACAAATGTTTCCTTAGCATGGCCTGGACATTGGCCATGTACTGGCACCAGTCCATGGGCCACCCCTTTGAGTAGCACTGGTTGAAAGTCTCTTCATCTGTGATGAGCTTGTTCAGTCCTCATTCCTATATATGAGCAATGTAAGTGTTAAGTATACTATTCTTTGTTTCTAATGAATTTTTCCTGTTTTTGAATACTTTGCTTAGCTTCTGGAAGGCTTTTGGAAGTGAATGTGATTAAAAGATTAAAAAAAGAAATTGAAAAAAAAAAACCAAAAAAAACAAAAATAAACCTACATCCAAAGAATGTCCTCTAATAAAACTTGCAATAATTTTGTTTACAAGTAACAGCAACTCAAGTAATATCAATAACTGTAATTGATTTTTTACAACAAATCTTCACAAATTCCAAGTTTTAAATGACCAAAGAAAATTTCTACATATTTTTTGCTTGCCTTTTAATTCTTTGAAAGATCTGCCAATCACCTGCATGAGATTGCTGTCTTTTGGGCAAGCTCAAAAGGACATTTTCTTCAGCAAGCTCTTTGATGATGATGATGATGCCAACATTTTTGCAAGGTTAATTCACCACCAGTCAAATTTATCTTTGAGGTGATCAAAAAAATCTAGCTTTTCCAATCTGTGAATGACTCCAAATCTGGCATACACAATCCATTTCTTCACCAGTGAGTCAACCATTAATTTCCACAAAAATAAGCAAGTATTTATGTTTGTCCACACCTGAAAAACACCAGGAAAATTAAAAATGACCAGGAACACAAGGCTCCATTGCAAGTCATCACCATACTCCTTTCAGAATCAAATATTTAATTACATAAAGTTAATTAGATACACTACAGCTAATCAGTATTTGATTCACTAAAAATAGTCATGGTGGGTTTTATTAACATTTCAGTGTTTGTTCACATCATCATCAGAACATAATGAAGGAAAATTACTTCAGGTGCTGATTGGAATAGATACAAAATCAGAAAATAAGTTAGCAGAAATCTACAGGACAAAGAATACAATGCAATCAATAAAAGAAATTAAAGAATCCTATTATGATTGTGCTTGTCCCTCCCTCCATTAGTTCAGACAATCGTTACTCCTGCTAATACCTCTTAAATAATAGACTATACAGTTTTGATCGTGTAGCAAGAGGGGTATAGATACTACTCGATGAATTAAAGAAAGGAAGACAGAAGTGTTTAACAGCTGTTTCAGTGTAATCAAAAAAGTTGTCAATTTCAAATCTTTTCATTTGTATCCACATCTTAAAATTATGACTGTTATTCATATTTATGATTGTTACTGCAATATTTTGTTAAAGTTGTTAAGCTCAAATATTTAATGATGCAATAGGGTTATTTCTATGGATATTTTATTGCCAAAGAACTTTTTATGAGCTTATTCATTCATTAACTTAACAATTAAGATGCATCAGAATATTAAAAAGAAAAAACGTGAAATTTACACAAGTTAAAATTAGTATAACCAAAAGATGATTTAGTTCTGTTATCTAATTCTAGATTAATATATTTAACATTCCACTAAAATATATGCTACAGTAATGGTAATATTAACCATTTCCTTACAAAGAAACATTCTGCATTCATTGGACATGAAAAGCCAGTACAGCCTATGGTTGAAATTTATATCTTTCGGGAAAATAAGTTTCTCAAGTCCATTGTTATTGCTCTTTCCAGTATTAATGGGGTCTTCCTTCCGAACCTTTTATTTCAAGTAATGTGGAACATAAATATCTTATGTCATTATTTTCTCTTTGAGTTACATGTGATATCCGTTTTAATTGTTGCTGCTGTTGAAAGTCTTCAAGCGATGTGATTTCTCTTATCTGCTACAGTTCTTTGTTAGAAATTCTGTAGCAACAGTCCACAAGGTTTGAAGAAAGATGGCCTTCACCAAGATCCACAGGATTTACTCGGTCAAAGACAATTTTCAACCATTGAACTTAGAAAGCAGTTGTATACAGCTGACAGTTTAGATATTTCTGAACAAGTTTGAATTGGATTGGATTGCGTTTTTCTTTTACAGTGCATTAACCTTTTAGGTTATTTCATGCCAAATAAGGTGTTTTCTGGAACAGTCATTGAAAGAACAGTTTTGCATGATTTTTAGTAGAATTCTGACATTTGGAAGTATAGTGTAGTTTAGGAGAACTTTTCCTCTTTATGTTTAGGCATTTTGGGGTTATGTACTTGGATTTTGGGCTTTCGTCTATAAGTGTTGGAAGTGGTTTCTGAACAAATTTAGCACCATACATGACATCCATATGAAAGTCTTAAGCTGACTAGGCTACCTAAGAACATGTTTTTAGGTTAATGTATTGGTTTTGGGAGATAACATATTTTATGACATACAAGATGATCACCATGTGCATAACCCCCGCAAAACAAAAAAACTATAAAAAATAGAAATAACATTAAAATGATTTACTTTTACTGTCATTTAGATTAATAAATGTTAAAATTCCACTGAAATATATCCTATAAGTACCATATTTCATGACATATGCTCAAAAAGATAGGGAACAAACATATCTCACAAATCAAAACTCCTTTTTTTTTTTTTTTTTTTTTTAAACAACTTTTGATTCTGACCTGTCCTAGGGTTACTTAATTTTTGTGCAATAATTAACATACAAGTTGATTAAAGGATTACTGAACTTTTTTATGCTTGGCTTTAATAAACAGAAAAGAAAAAATATTTCAATATAACTAAACTAGAATTGGCAAAATTCTTGAATACAGTCAAAAATAACATTTAGTAAATCTTTTTCATTTATTTCATGTTTTCCTTTACTTTTTTCTTTTTTGAATTGCTTAAGCCACACTAATATCAAGAGTTGCTTTGAATTTATGATTATAATGGTAATAGTAATATTAGCCATTTCCCTATAAGGAAATATTCAGCATTCATTAACCAAAACAGCCAATGCTGTTGCCAGTTGAAATTCATAAAATCTTCCTCTTATAAAAAAAAAAAAAAACTGTGTGTGTGAATGAAGTGGGTGCTGATATAGTTATTTCAATGCCCAAACCAAATTGTGTATACAACATATCTGATAAGCTAATGTTTATCGAGACATCAAAAAACTACTGGTACTTGCACTCAGCCGAATTCCACGTTAGTATTAAATGCAAAATGGTGCTGCAAAGTCTTATACCTAATTCATTATATATAAAATACTCCAATTGTGTCAGTAACTGATCACAGAGATCCTTAAAAATTTTAACACAAAATTTAAAATTTGGTTCCTGAATTAGCAAATTTTAATCTGCCATGCTACTCCTTTATTTTCCTTGATTCATAAATCTACAATTGACTTTCATTTTTTGTAGTAAGATCACCATTGATAAAGAGTGGACGATTACAAATTCTCCTATGAAGGTGAGGTCCAAAATAGACCCATTTTACCTTCAAGGCATGTCTCTGAAGTTAATATATTGCTCATGTTATTGAAAAAGAGTGTAAAGCATTAAGTGATCGACTTTTTGAATTATTAATATTATATTCTTTTCTACAATTATTTTCTCAACTTTCTGTAGACAATCTTGGCATTGGCTTATTTTCAATATATGCCTTTAATATTTACTGTGGGATGAAATACATAAATCATAAAAGTAAATGAAAGTTTTGATATATTTAGTCAATCTGAGCATTGTTATGAGTTAGATAAATACTTAGCTGGCATATAATATGAATGCATATATTTCTTGTGTGTGTGTGTGTGTGTGTATATATATATATATATATATATATATATATATATATATATATAAAAATGATAAAAACAGTTTTAAGACAGGCTATATAAAGGGTGCAATTGGTAAATTGTCTTTTTATATTTTTAATTTTGCATAGTTTTTGACTTTTTTGACTGCAAAGTATAGTAGGGTCAGTTGGGCACCATCTGTCAGAAAAAGAGAACCAGGATGCAATTCTCTCCACCAAACGCATTCACACCAAAAGATCCAATACAAACATTTCAGAGTGCATAGGGCCTCAGTCTCAACATCGAGGGCTACATCAAGTACCTTGAGGAGGTAGTGCTGCCCCGGCTCAAAAGGGTGGCTGATGGAAGACCCTATGTCTGGCAACAGGACTCTGCACCACGACACCTACAGGTGAACCCAGTCATGGGTGTCAGACAATTTCTGCAGCCACATCACCCTTACATCTAGCCCCCCGCCCAGACTGCAACCTCCTTGATTATTATGTGTGGGGCACTGTTAAGCAAGAGGCCAACAAAACTCCTTGTAAGACCAAAGATGAACTGAAGGCAAGGATTATGGCAGTATTTACCAACTTAATCACAAAGATCATCCAGAAGAGTTGCAGGAGATTCCAAATTCATCTGGAGGCCATGGTTGAAGCCAATGGCGATTGTATTGAATAAATTCTCTCTTAACTATTTCAAGATATTTTTCTGTAATTTTGGTATGAGTTAAAATTAGATGGCAGTGTTACTTTCATTTTTGTGTAATTTAGACAACAATTTATCAATTGCACCCTCTCTGTGTGTGTGTGTGTGTGTGTGTGTGTAATTAAAATGTCTGTCAGCTTGTATGCTAGGGCAACGAGTAAATTCCAGTTGCAAATGCTTGCTCAGGCATATATGAGTTTCCTAAAAACCTATAGATCCCACCTGTGGATTTATAATGCAACTATGATGGGGGAATGAGTTACAGTTTTATATATTTATATATATATATATATATATATATATATATAAAAAAAAAGTATATAATAAATAGGCAAGCAAATAAACAAATGTATATAATAAATATTTTTTTTTTTATCTTTAAAATATCTGAAGACCAGTGTGTATATATTAGAGCTTAGATAACATTTCTCCTAAACAAATGTATCATATATTATAATATCTATGTATCATATGTATATATGTTATGCATAGGGTATATAAAACAATTTGGTAAATCCTTATTTTGATAGCATTTGCTGATCAATCATCATTATGACAACAATTAATCTACATTGGGAAGACACAGAATGAATAACTTTTTTTTCTACCTGTCTCAATTTTTAAAATTTGATTTTACTAAATTCAACTTGGTATTATATATATATATATATATATATATATATATATATATATATATATATATATATATATATATAGTTTATGAAAAACTAGGTAATCCGCATGGGTAAACCTAAGGAGGATAAAATCTTTATGAACCCCCAAAATAACACTTTCAAAGTAAAGCAAAATAACAGCATCTGTTTCTAGCTTTTTTTACAAAGAAAATTAGTGACATCTTCTCTTCTCTCTTAACTTCCTTCTCTCTTTTTTTTCTCTCTCTGAATTTTTTCTTCTCTACCCCTTCGATTTCAATATATAACTTCCTTTAAGTTAACCGTTTATATGCGTCAATATCTGCTAACTCACTCATGTCTTCTCTTTCTCCCCCCTCACTTCCTCACTTTGTTAATTTACATATGTTTAATACGGCCCATCAAAAATGTGTAAATTTTCTCTTCATTTTTTGTTTGGAAGTAAAGTCTGATGATCCGCAGTCCTTTTTAAAGAGCTGTGGTGAAATAATTTATTATATGGAACCTTAAAGTAGTCTGTTTTTATTTAATATATATACTAGCAGTAGAGCCCGGTGTTGCCCAGGGATATAACAGTAAGAGATAGATCAAGTATCCATCATCATAAAGACTGAAAAATAAAATTGGCAAAGATTATTGTTTAAGGTTGACGGACACGCATGTCTTAATTAGTTTTTTCTTTTTTTTTTACGAATTGGTCAAACCCAAACTCAAACAAAAACATTGTTTTCAATCGTTGTGAGTCTCCCAATTGAATAGAATTTAATTATAAATAATTGTCTTGTAAATGGAATTTTTAAAGCATTCTGAATGTTAAAAATAAAGAAAAAAGTGTGCAAGAGAATAAGAAACACTACTTGCCAAAAAAAAAAGTGAAGTTTTGTTTTATTGACTGAAAAATATAGGAAATCGGCTCCCATATTTAAAGGAACTCACACACACAAACAACCCGATGTGAGTTGTCCCCCTTCCATTTTCACGATGTCTCTTAATCGTGTTTTCAAATTGATTTTGTGCAAAAACAATCATATTTTTCACATTTTTGGCACTGTTAGAACCACCACAGGGTAATTTTATGTAGTCCTGTGAAGTTTTGTTGAAATCGGTTGAAAAATATAAGAAATCCGATCCAATATATAAACGTTACAGACACACAATCTAATAATAAGTAAGATATATATATATATATATATATATATATATATATATATATATATATATATATATATATATATATATATTTTTTTTTCCCAAGATTTTAAACATACCACATTGTTTCAACACTAGTTTAATAAAAACAGGTAACAGTTTAGTCTTTTAATTGTATATATGCATGTGCATATTCTCTTTCATCTGATGAACACAAAATAATGTCTTCGCTAATAAGACAGTGGAAAACAGTTTAACATTATAGGTTATTTGCTTTGTTTTTAAGAACTCTAATACAAGTCATCAATTATACCCTGTAAAATTAAAACACTTACGTATGTAAAAAACTAAATGTTAAAAAAAAAAAAATACAAACATTTTAGAGAGGGTATAATAATTTTTACATTTTATTTTTTTTTTTTTTATTTATAAAATTTCTGTTTTTATTTAGAAAAATTATATTGAAAATTTCTCCGATTTAACCAGTAGAGAAGACAATATTTATGAATAAAAATGACAATAGGAAAACTGGTAATTGCTGACGTGTTTCATCCAATGTGGACTTTATCAAAGCAAAATATGATCGTATTTTGCTTTGATAAAGTCTACATTGGACGAAACGCGTCAGCAATTACCAGTTTTCCTATTGTCATTTTTATTCGTAAAAATTATATTGTTTATTTTTCAAAGTAGAACTCACTTTCTTCTTCCTCATTGTCACAAGACTGCCCTGTGAAGTGTAGAGTCACAGCCTCCTCATGTAAGGTGTTGCTGTGGTTTCTGTAGTAAGTAAGTTCTTGTAGGGCAGTGTTATTAGCCACTTACCTAATTGATTTTTAATTTTGTCATCTTCTGCACTGGTTGCCAACCAAGGCTAGAGATGAATCTGCTCTGTTATTTAATCCATAGCTGGGGGGAGAAGAGTTGTATGAAATATATATATATATATATATATATTAATACTATGTTCCTTCAGGACACAGGTGATGATGACTCTGTGGGGATTCTTTTTCTTTATTTTCGGCAAACTGTCATGCATTCTTGGCAAAAATAGTTAAGTGGCTTCTTGTTACCTTCTCCATGTTTTGAAACTCAAAGTTTTCTTTAACTCAAACTGTTTGTCACTTAAGGCAAGAGGGTCTAGTGTACTATACTACTTAACTCATAGCTGGGGGAGAAGAGATGGATTCATGCTTTTCCCTAAGAGCATTTGTGTGAAAGCAAACTGGCTAGCCCAGCATTTAAACTCAGCTTGCCAATATCAGTTACACTTCCTTCAAATACTCTATTTCATAGGTGTTTTTTTCACCAAGATGTCAAATTTCTGCAATGAAATTTGGGTATGCCTAACATTATGTCTTAAACTGTACATAAAAATATACCTAACATTATGTCTTAAAATAAACTGTACAAAAAAGTAAGAGAATTAAGTGCTTTTCCTTGATGAAATCTAAGAGGCACCAGAAATCAATTATTTCTATCAAGAATAGATGTTTCAAAGATGCTTGGTTCTGCTACAGATTGAATTTTGATGAAAAATGTTGATATTAGAACTAGTTGGCAAATTCATGAAGGTTATGACTTCAGATTTCTGGAAAAGATCTAATAGAAACTTGACAAGAACTTCACAAGAGTAAGTGCCAAAATTCGTATGTAAGATGTGTGAAAGGAGATGGAGAGAGGGGAATAAAAAAAAAAAAAAAAAAAATAAAAAAAAAAGCAGAATGACAAACAAACAGCTATTCCAGTACCGTCAACCCATAACTTCTTACTGAGAATTATTTAGCAAGACACGGGAAATAATTTGGAAAAATAATAAACTTGGATTTTCCTCCAAAAAGTTCATACCCACCACTCCCAGTTCATTTCTTGGGGTTCTACACTTCCTCCCTACCTTAAAATGGCAGTAACCTACATGGCTTCCAAGATTTTTCTCTTTAAATATTT
The DNA here is from genome assembly GCA_903632075.3 of Acanthosepion pharaonis. NCBI lineage: Eukaryota > Metazoa > Mollusca > Cephalopoda > Sepiida > Sepiidae > Acanthosepion > Acanthosepion pharaonis. The sequence goes on along the minus strand of CAHIKZ030000368.1, from coordinate 789,736 downwards.
TTTTTTCCTGCCTTTCTTTTGCTCCAGCCGGAGGGTTAGTGTTGTTTGGTATTAAGACTGGGTAAGGTGGGGTCTAAGCTGAGCCAATGACCCAATAAATTAAAGTTGGCAAGACTCCATTTTGAAAAGTATCCCTTGGATTTTTCTAATATAGAAATGACCCATGCTAACAGGGGGAGCATATTGCAAACCACTGTTATACTGCCAGATTGAAGTAAAGATTGAACAGAAATTTTGAGAAGAAACTGTCTTGGCAAAAATTATAATTATCATATTTACACAAAAATTGAATTTTACATCTTGAATCTACACAAATATCATAATTATCATATCTACAATGATAGGGCAAAGTCTCCATAATATTAAATGAATGATATATTTTTTTTGTTTTTTTCTAATTTACATCTGATCAAATTATTTATTTATTCTTAACTTGTTTGTCATTACAGAACTCAAGGGCTTCTCAAGCTATTTCTGTGCTTACTTATGACACACCAGAACATATTTTAAGCAAATTAGAGTTTCAAAAAACTAAAAAAAAAATATTTTAATGAGTGCTTTAATTTACAATATAAGCATAATGTTAAATGGGACATTTATTTTGTTTTCATAAGGTTACATCAACTTTATCCTTTTGTTTAAAAATATAAAGACAGTGAGATGAAAATTTCTGAATGAGAAACCAAAGTTAGAAACATTTTTCCATTGATTGGAAAATGAAAGCTTTAAAAAAAAAAAAAAAAATCATACTGAAAATGGTCACCTTTTAAATACTCAAAATATTTCTTTCATCTCTCACTCCAAGCAATGCCATTAAGAAACGAAGGGTTACAGGAAGTGTAAGAGAATGAGAAGTTTGTTTATTTGTTTGTTTAAAACTACCCATCGATCAGCAAGAGATCATTTAAGGAGAATGAGAAGACTTTAACGAGGAGAAGTAAGGGAAAAGGACAAAAAAATAAGGTTCAGGAAGACAGAAGATGGTGATTGACATTGCATTTAAATTTTTGAAGATTGTAAGTGGCAGAGAAGCAAGAAATTGTAAGAATAAAATAATTGACAATAAAATGCTCAACATTAAATTTGTTGTTATCATTAAGTCTTTTAAGCTTTTCCTTTAAAAATAAAGAACTTGGGACTTTTTAATTTGTATAATAAATTGAGAAAGAACCAGCTCGCCTACTTGGAGGCCAAGATGGTTGCATATTTACAACTTGTATTGGGATTTAACCAATTAAGGAATTAAAATATCTCAGTATTTTTTGACATTGGTAAACTAGTAAATATTTTTAAAAATTAAAATAACTTTCCTAATCCAAACAAAGTATATTTTTACCTTTATTTCTAATAAAATAATTTTTCTTAAAAAAAAAGAAAAAAAAACAATAGAAAAGATTTTTCATTTCTATTTTGATATGAAGGATATATACATGCAGATATCAGGGAATGATGTGACACTTTCTCGTCAATAGAAAAAAAAGAGATATTTTCAAGGCTAAAAATCAATAAACTTACAAATAACCAGAAAGGAAAAGTTGAAAATTGGGAGACACATAATGAGGAAAGAAGGCTGGCAGAATTTAAAACTCACAGGAAACACAGAAACAGTGGAGGAAAGCAGTGAATAAGAGACTTGACAAATTTGAACAAATGGATGCTGGAACAAGTATCACAGTGGTCATAAAGAAGAAAGTATTGCTAAAAGCTAAAAAAGACAGGATAATGTGGAGAGTCAGGACCACTCACATCTTGAAGAGACATAATGCATGTATTTGTTTGCATTAAAAGAGAGAGAGAAAGATGGAGAAAGCAAGTCTAAGAGTCATGCTTACAGGTCTCTGGAAATAAAAGTATTTCTTCTTTTATATGCCACATACATTCAGGATGGAGGAGGCGATCATAGCTATTCACAACTTACTATTCTTTGTAGCTCTTAAGTTTTTTCCTTTTATTATACCTCTCAACCATTCACAAAAGCTGAGTAGATAAGTTATCCACTGCTTTCCTCTGTCCTTCAATATGCCCTCTGGGTGTCAAATTCTCCAAGCTTTCTTTTTTTTTTCATCTTATAAATTTCAACACTCTCTCAGTATAAGTGTCCTTTTTAGTTCATATTTTCATTAAAACTTGATGGTTAAACACACGTTCAGTCCATGTTATTTACAGCATCCTTCTGTAGAATGACATTTCTGTTGTTTCAAGTCTCTTTTTCATCTGTGTGAAGATTATTCAACTGCCAAATTGGAGGACTGATATTACATAACAGTTCAGCAGCCTTTTGTTCTTAATGAAATTTTCCTGTTAGAAATCTTGTTAGTAAATACAATTTTTGTTGTTTCTGTCCGTATAATGATTCTTTTCAAAACAAGGATTAACAAACCCATTTGTAAGCTGATGCCTTATTAAATCGTCCTACTGCCATTCTCATATTTAACAGGTCTGTCTGCATAGCAAGTGTCTTTCCTCTTTGGGTCAACAACTGATGTATATTCCATGGACAATTTGAAATGTCTGGTTTGTAGATGACTGTTTAATTACTAAAAACATCTCTTATATCAAAGTGAATAACACTGGAAGGCTTTTTGTATTGCAAGATTTTTCTTGAAGTGAGACAACTACATTGAATCAATTGTTGCATCTACTGCAAGGAAAGTTGGTTCATTGTGTTGTGCCAGAAGATTTTTCTCATCAGAGTCCATCTTACACATTTACAAATCTAGCATTCGTCCATGCATTGAATACTGTTGCCATATCTGGTCTGGTGCTCCTGCTGTTCATCTCGAGGTTCTTGACAAAATCTAAAGAAGTATCTGCAATGTAATCGATCCTGACTTGGCATCTCAACCTCAGTCACTTTCTAACAGGAATAATATGACTTCCCTCTATCTTTTCTACAAATATTTTCATGGCAACAGCTCTGACAAGCATTTTTCCACTAGTGCCCTGACTACATGAATTTAAGCATGCTACTAGATTGGCATCTAGGTCCCACCCTTTTCCTGTTGAAATAGTTAAATGTAACCACGACTTCTACTCCAACAATTTCTTTTCTCACACTTCCTGACAGTGGAACTCTCTTCTGTTTCAATGCTTTCCTGAAAACTACAACCTTCAAAAATTTAAAAGCAACGTCAATTGTCTTGAACCCCATTCATCTCTTATCCTTTCCTCAATCTTTTCCCCCCCATACCCAATCTTTTCACTCACTCTCTGTAACCCCATGTGTTCTAGTGGCACTCCCACCTTGCATGGGTGAAATGATTTTAAAAAAATAAATAAAAATAAAGCAGCGGCAAGTATTTCAATACAAAAGCTTTTAGAAAATGTTTTGTAGAATAATGACGTTTTTGGTAAAGGGCATATTTTATTTATTCCTACTTGACATAAGAGAATTTATTTTGGGGGCAATTGGATATATGGAATAAAAATTTAATTTATGCAGCTTACCTATTCTGTCCACAGCATATTTTAAGACATATTCTTAAATAGCCTTGTCAGATTGAGACTTACATACGCATGTCGTGCATGGCGCCAAAGCCATTTAGAAATATCTAAACTGCCAGCTGTTGAAAATTATGAACTGATGCTACAGCATCACAAACAAAAAAATGTACCAAATAACAGAAACCACATCACTTGAGGACTTTCAGCAGAAGCAACAACCGAAATGGATAGCAAATGTACCTCCCAGAGAAAATAATAATGTAATCAAACCTACTTCAAACTAAAGCTTATGAAGGAAGTTCCCATGAGTGCTGGAAAGTGTGATAACTAGTGACAATGCATGCTATCTCTACAGATAGTGTGGGGGGGGGGTATGTCAAGCTTGATTAAGGGCACTGGGCAGTGCTTTTTGCCCCTTGTTATCTTATCAAAATTTCTTTTTCTACCTACATTTATATACATTACAAAATAAACTAAACTTAAGTGACTACTAAAAGGTTGAATTTTATTTATTTCTTTTTTTTTTTTTTTTTTTTTTACAAATTTTGACATCATTCTGGTGATTTTAAATCTGCTTTTTCATACTAAATCTTGAAAAAACACTATAAAATTCATTATTTTTTTTATCCATAATGTTGAATGTATTAAAATTATTCAACTTTTTAACAAGAAAAGTCTCAAGTTGATATTAAAAATTGCCACAAGACATTGCTGATTTATTTAAGATACAATGATCTATTATGACATGCCTCTAATTCGTATTTATATACATTGAATTCATTTTCAATTTTTCTAATTGAATTATTCACCTATATTGCATATGATCTACTATCATACATAATTAGGTTACAATAAAATTTATATTTTATATGAATATTACCTTATGAAAATTAGTTGAGTGGGGGAGCCCCTTATTAACATAGACTCTGGTGGGTGACCCACGAGACCATTGCACCAGCTCTGGCGATAAGTTACTGGACTTGAGAAATCTATTTTCCTGAAAAAATGTTTTAAGAGAAAGATTTTATGAATTTCAACCAAAATTGCACTGGCTGCTTGGTCTGTGAATGCCAAATGTTTCCTTATAAGGAAACTTCTAATATTACTATTATTATTAAAAGATTTTCATACGATTTTTTGAAGATATTTTTTCCAATTGTACTCTTCTTTTTCATCGAGTAGGCCTTTTCACCTTCTGGCTTTAAAAAGTCCACCATTGTCTGCACCAAAAAAAAACACAAACTGATAATGCCAGTGCAAAGAGATATTACAGTCATCAAACACATGATGCAAGCTCAGGTATTGTTTGCTAAAGTTTCTTTGTTAATGATCCAATTGTGACAAGATTTCACAAAAGTTTAGCTATAACTTTACAAAGTTAGGTTCCCTAGACCCTGTTCAGATAATTTCAAGTCAATTGTCAAATAAGCAGATAAATAATCTTGGTCATCAAGAACACCAAATATGAATCTAAAAGTAAATTCATTACTATACTTAACCTACTTTATTAGTAGATTGTAAAAACCAAGTTCAAGTGAGACATTTTTTTTTCATCAATTCACCCCAAGCAAATAAGTAAGGGGCTACTGGGAGTGAAAGAGAATGAGAAGACAGTAAAAGGTATCGGAAACCCAATCCTGAGCAAGAGACCAGGGATAAACCTCAACTCCTGTTAAAAAAAAAAAACAGGGGAGGAGTGTGAACTGGATGATAAGTGAACCTATCTATTTTTATTAATTTTGTGTTAACTTCACATGAACACACTTCAATAGCAGGGCAGATGTGACCTATCTAGACTTTGGTTGCCAACCAAAGGAAAGAGAAACTCTGAACTCAAATCTGTGGAAAAAGCAACAGGAAACTCATCAATTAACCTTCCCAGGAACAATCATGGTAATGTATTCTTTACAAATAAAAAAAAAAAAAAAAAAATGAAGTTGTGGAGAACCATGACTGCCTACCATGATGTATGACATGTTTAAGAAAGAATCTATTGCAGTAGACTGTTTCTGATGAGAAAATTTATTTTTCTGAACTTCATCTTTCTTGCATTTTTAGTCTTTGTATTTATATAGTTTCTTGCCAGGATTATTCTTTGGAAATGTACAAGCAGGCACAGAAGTTTAAATATCTGGGAAGTGTTCGAACAGAGAATGGAAAATGCAAAACCTAGAACTGAATATGCAGCAGGTGTAACATCAAAATTGTCCAAATCATGTAACAGCATAATTATCTGTTTCACAAAATGTTTAATATCTGAAAAAAAAAAAAAAAAAAAAAAAAAAAAAAACACCATTTGTCATAAGAATCACTGAAAACCCTTTCAGTTATTCAGCTAAAAAAAAGAACAGGCTAAAATCATTTTGTGTCAGACCACTGTCTTCCCAAATGAACAATGGTGAGAGAAAAAAGATCATTCAGGCCTTCAATAATGGTATCGACATTCATACTCTGGTTTCCATCTTCAAAGACCACTCAAGAACCATCAAGAGAATGGTGAATAAGTTTTAAAAAGAGGGAACAGTAAAGAGGAAAACTGTATCAGGAGGTCACCACAGGAAGAGGGATCATTTCACCTAAGAGCTAAAGAGATCAATTAGAAAAGATCCAATTCAATCCATAATATGTTTGGCATCTGAGAGAGGAGTTTCAGCTATGAAAGTCCAAAGAGCAGTGAAAATGAAATTGTACGTAAAGTGTGTGAGGCAGCTTGTTACTCCAGGACAGAAAGTTAGGTTAGAGAAGGTGAAGATCATTTTGAATAAGTCGGAAGATGATCCTGGAATAATATACATGATTTTAATTTCAATCCTTCATGAGCTTCCAATCCTTAGCTATGATTAATTAATGATAAACATGTCATTTTTGTTTATGATCAATTTCATCACGATTCTTCTCTTAAGCTTGGAGAGTAATTATACGTTATTATTGCTCAAACTAGAGTCCACTAGCATGATAAAAACCTTGGAGAATTCCATTAAAACATCTTTAATCAATGGTTCAAAGCTCAATCTCACAAATGGACGATTTTGCTTTTACACAATTTGGACAATTTTGCTGCTATACTTGGTAGAAAAAGCATTCCAAAAGTTAAGCATGGTGTTGAGAAACAGAAGAATTTCATTAGAAACAAAGAAAAGAGTGCTGGATTGCTATGTGGTAACCACATATAAGAAAAAAAACTAAAGGCAGAAATGTGATTCTACAAAAGGACACTCAAAATTCCATGGATGGAGTGGGTAAGTAAATAACAAAGAAGTCTTAAAATGGCAACATAACACTTAGAATCAGGAAAAGATAAGTGAAATTCCTTGGACCCATAATGAGGAAGGAGGGATTAGAAAACTTAATCCTCATAGGGCATACTAAAGACAAGAGGAGCAGGAAGCGAGCCACTTACCTGATGTGTTTGTGTGAACAGTGGGGAGAGCCTTAGCAAAAGAAGAAAAAGAGACACAAGAGATAGGAAGCCATAGAGAGGCATGATCGCCTATACCCTGAAGGAATGCGGCACATAGAAGAATTAGTTTTGTATAGGATTTTACTGCTTTAAAGTACTCACTCAGTAAAGAAGAGAATGAAAAAAGGCAGCTACTAAGAAAAATGTAAAAAAAAAAAAAAAAAAAAGAAATCACTTTGTAGTATTATTGCCTCATACATAGGCGGATATCAGATTCAGTAATCTTCAAAAGTTTTAACACATTTACTGCCACATAACACAGAAGATCATCTTGTAGCATGTTACTGCCACAAGATGCATTAAGTTGGACACACACATGCATCCATTCTACAGTTTTAGTTAATGCGATATAAATATGTTATATTAACATTGCAGATGCACAATAGAGTATAAGGTTACAGCATCACCATGTTAGCTGTTACTGCTTTGGCTTTTGTAGCAAGTTTGATTTTATGAGGTGGTGTTAGCGAGCTATACACCCAACTGGTTTTAGATTCAGTTGTCCTTCTCCTCGACTGGTTGCCAATCAAAGTTACAGAGCCTAATTTACCTTGCCATCAACTGGCAGTTAGGAGGAGAGATGGATTTAATATATTCATTTCTTTTTAATGCCACAACCTTTCAGGATGTAGGCAATCATGACTAATCACAGATTTTTCATCATTGTCTGCAAACTGTCATACATTCTTGGAAAATATAGTGAAATGGTTTCTGATTGCCTTCTTCATAGTTTGGAGCTTAAAATTTTACTTAGACTGGTTGCTACCCACTATTTAAAACATAGCTGATGGGAGACACACATTTGTATGAAAGTGAATGCAACAGACCAATGTGGAATTTGAACTTTCAGTATCAATATCCATTACTCTATTCATACATCCTACAAATATAGTAATAGCTGCAGCAAAACTGTACATTATTAATAATTTTTACATTGATTTATTGAGCTGTTCTTATGACAAGCCACCACCATGATGCAAGAAAGAGAGAGAATAAAAGACAGTGCCAAGGACACACATATCGCTGTCATTATTTATATTTTAATATAGGTACCTTCACGAAAATACTAAAAAACTGCATACTCTAACGAAAACATAGTTTTATTGTCACAATTGTTATGTCAACATTAAGAAGAAGGATCAAAGTACTTTTTGATTATTTAATTAAATTTTTTACTCTTTTTTAAAAACACACAAAATTTTGATTAAGAAACTTGTTTTTCTTGCGTTAGTGGTTGTACTAACTTTTAGCATAAATTTTTGCCTCTTTTTTGTGGTGACAGACACATTAATTTCATAAAAACTTGAGAAATTCATTGAGATATTTTTAGTAACTATATTAATTAAAAGAATTTTTTTAAAGAATTTAAATCACTGAATTTTTTTGCAAAATCAGATCAGGTCTTACTTAAAATCTGTTCTGAATTGAAAAATAAAAACAATGCAATAAAACTAGGACATTATCTAATTAAAGGAGCTTTTAATTGCTTTGATGAATAATAAATATTAAAGACAATATTGTCTGAACAAAAAATCTTTTTCTAGGAAAAATTAATTTTTACCAAATTTGTTTTCATTTCTATTACAATTTTAAATTGAATAATTTATAAAGTTTTTAAATCTTTTAAAATTCATTTTCAATGAAATAATTCTTAAGAAATATTGTTAAGTAAAACTATATTTCATATATTTATTGTAAAGCAATCTGACAGCCCCGAATATTTTTAAAAGAATTTCTATTTGTTTTTGTATGTGTGATTACGTGCAGAATTTCTGAGGTATGGATGTACTAATTGATAAATTTAGCATTTAAAGGTCACATGTTTTAAGGGTTGTCACTGCCTCTCAGCAAAAAAAAAAACAACAAAAAAAACTTCTGCTTCACTATACTTAACCCTGAAGACATTCAGCTGTAAATCATATGTAAATAATTTGATTAACACATCAGAAAAACAAGATCCTGTAGTTAAGACATGTTTGTATACAGCATTTTATGCTATAAGTAATATTTGTTTCAAATAAGATTAACATTAAATTTGGTAATTTTTCAGAAATATATATTATTTTTTACAAGATTTTTAAAACTGAGAATTAACTTTTGTTTACAATTGTGTCAAAAATAGCTGTTGTGATAGATTTTACTAAAAAAGAAAAAAAAAAGAAAAAACAACAAACAATTTCAATAAATAAAATTTTTGTTTGAAATACACCACAAAGTATTTTTTGGACTGGAAATAGTAAATTTTAAATCCTTTAGCTTTCAATTAAAACTAAAAAGTAAGCTTCAAGAAAGCTTTTTTTCATTTGTAAAAATTCATTTTAAACTTTACATATACTGAATTAGTGGAGGTACCTATTTTAATATAATTTATCTTATTTACAAAAATAAAGCAAAAGCAATTTTTAATGGTAATTCCAACAAAAACAGATGGCATTATATAAGGTTTCAAATATCCAAAGAGAGACCAATGTAGAAATTTATAAAAACTACCAAAAACACAGATGAAAGGTAGCAGTGAGCATGCTAAGCAGTTTAAAAAAGCATTTTCTCTTGGGAAGAAGTACAATAAAAACCTTACAAACTGAAAAATGAAGAGTTTGGTAAACAGACTGATATTCCTACAAGCTGTAAACCAAATAATATTGAATGAAACATTGCTTGAGAAAAGTAGATGGTAGATATTGTTTAATGTCTGACTTCCAAAGGAGCAGAAAAACACAATATTGCAAAAATATATTATTTATTAAAATTGTTGGAATGCAAACAGTACATGACAAAAGTATTAACCCTAAGATGTCTGCAGTGTCATTTAAGGGACCAATTTAGAATGAACATCATTTTTCCTAAACTGAAAGAAAAATCTCCTGCAGATTAAAAATGACTGTAGCAGCATATACAGTACCAAGCATCACCACTATATGGTGAACACTTGTGGAACGACGGTGGTAAAGATGACCAAGTGGTATCATTTTTGTGAATCAGTTTTTGTGTTCAGGATTTCTCAGGTAAAATACATTTCAAGTCTACACCTCAGAATTTTCAAGCTATGAACAGTAAAAATCTAATATCAACTTTCACTTATGATGGGGCACAAACATCTTTTTAGGGGTGAGGAAACTCAAGTAGTTTTGTAAACACATCCAAAGTAGTAAAAAAAAAAAAAAAAAAAAAAAAACAGTTGCTAAAATTACAAATGTAATCCTACAGGTTGCTGAAAAAGTTACCTCTGGAATTTTGTTTTGCAGGATTAATTTAAAACCAAATTGTGATTAGTCCAAATAAATGATGCAAGAAGATTCCCAGGTTGATAGTGATTAAGAAAAAGTGTGCGTGAGTATATATATATGTTGTGGTATGATACACCTAATTTACATAAGTGGAGTACCGACCATATAAATATGGGTTGGTACCGGAAGACAGGGGAAAAAAGTAAAAAGAGATCGAATCGAGAGACTCTGCCCGACTGCGATTTAGTCAACCCATTCTGCAGGAACAGTCTTCCCAAGAATATACCAAAACTAACTGTAAATATTGTGTACCTTTTCCTTGTTTCAATACATTTTGTTTACGTACATTTTGTGTTGTATTATTATTATTCCATGCTTATCCAAGCTTCAACAATATATATATATATATATATATATATATATATATATATATATATATATATATATACCCAAATATACATTAATATATATATATATATATATATATATATATATGTGAAAATATATAGAAAATAGGAAGGAACTTGTTAGGTAAATAATCCAAAGTCCCTTAGTATTTTAGTTATTATTTTTAAAAATAGTGCTCGATACAAAAGTAGAGCATGAATATAATTATTTATTTAAAAATATGATTCCAAATCGACAAAAGAAGTCCCATGTTTCAAAACAAGAGCCAAAACTTCAATATAATTATTTAAATTAAATTGAGTTAAAATAAGTTTGTTCCATCTTCAAGCGAAATTAGATTCCAAAAGAAAATTTCGCTTGAAGATGGAAATAGAGCTTATTTTAACTCAATTTAATTTAAATAATTATATTGAAGTTTTCGGCTCTTGTTTTGAAACATGGGACTTCTTATGTCGTGATAGACGATGGCCAATACATCTTCCTTTTCATTTTTGACACCCCCACCTTTCCACGACTTGACACCTTGAAAGTATCTCTATACCGCTACTTATTATAAACACCCTACACTCGCCTACCCAATTTAGACAATTCACTCTAGCTGTTACCATGGGGATTTTGATTTCAATTTTAAAACAAGTAAATTTCAGATATACGTTATTCCAACAAAATTTCGCTTGAAGATGGAACGGAGCCCATTTTACTTTCAACTCAATTTAATTTAAAGGATTATATTGAAGTTTTCGCTCTTGTTTTGAAACATGAGACCTCTTATGTAGCGATTTGGAATCATATTTTTAAATAAATAATTATATATATATATATATATATATATATATATATATATATATATATATTAATGTATATTTGGGTAGCAAGCTTTCTTTTAAACATATTTCATTCAATACAGTAGACAAGGAAAATTTGATTAACTTTTATTCATTTTTTCCAGCATCCGTACATTTTACCGTTTTGTAAGAATAAAGAATACAGAAATTTTCCATAATTTTTATTGTCTCAAGTAACTCTCGGTTACTTCTATAGCTATAAAGGGTGTTTTGTCTCTGGTGATGTTATTTTTTTCCTCATGTTTTGACTGTTACATTGTAATTTATTTTTGTGTTGTTTTGAATAGGAGCATTCATTCTGAACCTTCACATGTTGTGCACAGTTGGAATTCGCTTGAGCATCTTTCTATTTCTAAAAAACTTTTATAACACTCCATTTCCACTGTTTAATAATGTGAGGTTGATAGGAGAGAAATGTTTGATATGCAGAGCATCTCTAATAGTGAGATATTTTTGATAATGTGATTCATATAGAAATTTAATGTTTTCAATTAGAATTTTTCTTAAGGGTTCATGTTATATATATATATATAAAACATACATACAACAAACTATTTCTTATTTTAACAGTTAAAATATAATCCTTGAAAATGGCTAAATGTATAGCCGAAAGTGCTCAGATAAAAAGAACATTCGGACAGTTTTTATATAATTTATCATCCGAAAAAAAACAATAAAACTATTAGATCTCATGAGAAATTGTATAAAAAACTAAATAAAAGCACCTTGTCTGTTGTTTTCAATGAAATGTGCATGAAAGAAGGATTGCTGCCTAAATACACAAATATATATATATATATATATATATATATATTGAGAGAGAGAGGAACCAATTATCCTTAATTCTGTTTCAGATTTTAGGGAATTTCATTTTTTTTTTTCCATTTCCAGTATAAAATTGTGTTTTTTTTTTGTTATCTCCGTTTTCAGTACAGATCTGTTTTTGCTTTATTATAATACTTGGTTAGAAAATGTAGCAATATATAAATGTTATTAAAACAAGAAAATGAAAGAAAAATTTTACTAGCTTGAATATCCACCCATTACATTAAGTTGCTCCAACTTGATAGGCTTTCATACCTCATACTTCAGCCTTTAATCTAACTTGATGAGTTTCTGGGACAACCCTTGTAAAGAATTCTACAATCCTAAATAAGAATTAAGTGAAAAAGTGGCAAAACCTACAGAAAAGTCGCACCACAGAGTCATCTAGAGACAAAAAGCTATATTATCATTTGGTCATTTATTGAAATTATTGAATAACATTTTGGAATAAAAAGTTTAATTTGTAACATTTGGTTTTCTGAAATGACAACTTCATAAAACTTGGTTCCTAAATACTGTAAACTGTAGGGAGACTGTTGGTAAGGGGGATGTATAAAAACATTACCTACTATATCCTTTGATGTCTGTCGGATGAGTGAGTTAGGAAAGGCAAACATAGGAACAAATTAAAAGGGCAGTTGACAAATCTGATTGTTAGAAAAAAGTTCAGTTTAAAAATTGCAATTTTCGTTCTTCATGGAAAATAACCCCCCTCTCTCGCTCTCTCTCTCTCTATATATATATATATATATATATATATATATATACACACACACACACATACGGTGCGATGAATAAATTGTCATCTAAATTACACAAAATGAAAGTAACATTGACATTACATTTTAACAGATATATCTACCAAAATTACACAAAAATATCTTTAAATACTAAAGAAAAAATTTATTCAATAAAATTGCCATTGGTTTCAAACACAGCCTCCAGATGACTTCAGAATCTCCTGCAACTCTTCTGAATAGTCTCCTTGTTTAAGTTGGTGAATGTTGCCTTCAGTTCATCTTTGGTCTTACAAGGAGCTTTGTTGAACTCTCATTCAACTATGCCCAACACACAATAATCAAAGGGTTTGCAGTCTGGGGAGTTAGGTGGTCAGATGTAAGGTGTGGTGTGGTCACAGAAATAGTCTGACAGCTATGACTGGGTTCCCCTGCTAATGTGGCATGGTGCAGAGTCCTGTTACCAGACATAGGGCCTTCCAGTAGCCACCCTCATGAGCCAGGGCAGCACTACCTCATCAAGGCACTTGATGTAGGCCTCTGTGTTGAGTCTGAGACCCTCACCAACAAATTCAGGAGATTTTTTTCTTATCAAAAAGATCAGAGTGAGTTTTTCAGGCTGCTGTACCTTCGTAATCAACATTAAACTTTTTCTGAATCCTCCACACTGTCCTCAGGTTCACACCCAAACACTCTGAAATGTTTGTATTGGAGATTGTTAACCAGAAAATTATAATAAAAAAAAAAAAAAAAAAGCAAAACCTTGCAACATCTGCAACCTTTGTCAACAAGAAAAATTAGCTATAACATTTCCAGACCAAGAAAACCTTTTGAATCAAATATCAGAAATTATGATCCATTGTATACATACTAAAAGGTTTCTTTCGAGTTCATATGAAATAGAATGAAAAGAAAGTATATATATTTAATTCCCCACTGATACAAGCTGAATACACTAGATTTTCCTCTTCTCCTCACCCTCTACCACACCTCACATTGTGCGCTTATTCATTCATTTTGAAAAAATATAGCATTCATAAATTTTTTATTTTTAAAAATAAAGCGCTAGGAAATCAATTGACCAAAATTGCCTGAAGATACTGAAAAGTTGAAAACTAAGATATTGGAATTGACTGCTCTCCTAATCATATATATATATATATATATATATATATATATATATATATATATATATATATATATATATATAAAACCTAAATAGGATACATGTCAACATCTTAATATTACAAAAAGAAAAAATAAAGAAGGGAGGTTGAATATGTAAAGAACCTTTCAGCCAACCCTTCGTCAGAGAAAATCCTTGGCAAAATTATTTAATTTTTTTTTTTATAACAGGAATGATGAAGAATAATTTAAGGGACTAAATGGGAGAATAAAACTGCCTCACAATTAAAATATAAAATTGTATTAATCAAAGTTTGTAAATCAGTTCAATCTGTAAAGATAAAAAACAAATAAAATTGATAAACAAACCTGAAATCAGCTTCACCCACTAAAAGCCATTTTTGAACCACTTATCTTACTATTCTGAACAGGTCCTGGTGCTATGCATGATATCAATATAAAAATCTTGATCTGGTCTGAGTTTTCAGCTTTGTTTTTGTTTGGTAGCAATTAGCAGTGCTGGGAAAAGCTACATTTTCTGGCTTTAAGCATTTAAAACAGATCTATTCTCCATATAATAGATAATGAAAAATAAAAGAAAAAAAAAAGGGACTTAAAAAGACAAACATGGTAAAATACTTAATAAATTCCAGAAAGTCCCTTAAGTGTTGCATATTACATAGATTACACTTGTTTTCATGACCCACCATTTCTCCATACCTATTCTCTTGAACAATATCATGGGGACAAGAAAGTGACCTCTGGGGACATTTTTATTATTACACGGCCTGTTAAAGTGACTTCATGCTATTATGGTCTCTGGCACAGTTGTCAGGGAAGGGGTAGTGAAGGGTGAAAGCCAAACCTAAACAAAATGTTAAGAGGAAATCAAAAAAAAAAAAAAATGTTGACAGATTTTCTTTCCATGAAGGAAAATATTAATAAAATTTTTATCTTTTGGTTTCATATGACAAACCATAAATGAGTACAAGTTCAAGAGAGAGGAAAGAAAATTGATGTATACATGATATTGGATGTATATGTTCATGTGAAAAGCAAAAAAAAAAAAAAAAAAAAAAAAGGTGACTGGACAGAGTACCCATGTAGAAAAGGAAGCATTTAAACAAGAAACAAAATAATTTACTGAAATTAGCTTAGTCTGGCACAAGGTACAATCATGAGGTACTAGGTGGCATAAAAAAAAAAATCATTGAATCCCCCCACCCCCAGGTTGATTTCACCCCAAGCAAGGCAGTAAAGCCACTAAGACACAAGAGGTTAGAAAACAGAAACTATACTAAGGAACAAGAACAAAAGAAGAGTGATTATAAAGACAGTTGAAAGCGTATGACATTAACCTGGAAAAATGTAATGGCAAAGTCAGCTGGAAAGCAAGGAGCTGGAAGAGAGTTCCAAAAGTGAGAAGTGTGTGAAAAGAAACTGCTAGCATATAACTTACAGTTACAACTAACCAACTCAACTGTATACTGACATGACCTCGTTGCCAGTCTAGTACTGCACTTAAATTCATAAAGTCTAGGTACCCTGGCAAAGAGCTCATCTGAACAGATGCCATGGAAGTATTTATAGAAAAGGCAGTTTTTAATTTTTAAGTTTAATGGCAGTTTTTTTTATTTTTATTTTTTTTTTTTATTAGGTCAGTTAGAAACACCCTTTACTTAATTCATGGCTAATCAATACTAGTGAATTTTTGATGTTCTTGATTCTTACATCCCTAAAAGTGTTATATCATTACAAAAAATAATATTAACTGTGAAAACATCAAAAATATATTCTGAGATCTTAAGAAAAGAATTCAAGAAAACTAAAAAATCTGATACTACTTAATTTTAATAAAATATTCTGTATATATTTTGTTTCTACAGGGAAAAAATCTGATGTATATTTGTTTGTGAAAAATTGACATGTATTTAAAACTCTTTCAGATCTTGGTTGTTGCTGATATAAAATAAATGTGTTTGTAGAATCAAAAAATAAAATGTTATTGATATTTTCAAGTGCAAACATTTTTTTTAAAATAATTTTATCCATTTCATTTTCTTTTTTACTTTACAACTAAATTTTTTTTTTCTAATGAAAATCAAAAATAAAATTCTGAATCATGTCCCTTCACAGAAATAGAAAATAACAGCCCTTTTAAATGCTTTGACTAATCTCCTCATGCTGATAGTACTTTTGTCTGTTTAATACAGTTTTTGATGTTGCTATAATAATGTTACAAATACTGTACAGTAAAGATAAAGAAATTATTTGGTTAAGTGGTTGTAACTAACCTGAAACATATTTCCAAAGTTATCTAATAAATGGGCTTTCATATTTTATTCGACTCATGGCACAAATTTTCAAAAGCAGTAGCAGGATTTTAAGTTAACAATTGTTTGACCTTTGAATGTGTTGACAAGTGAGTACATACCCTGCTGGGGAAAATGTATTTTATGTAATATTTTTTGCAAAAAGTTAGTCATATTTTTACAAAATCTAATTAACCTTTATAGTAACTGTTTTTTTTTTTTTTTAATTGAAACAAATGTCTGGGAGAGATATTGGATTTTTTTAAAGATTTTTTAAATTATTTGAATTTCATTTTTTTTTTTTTTTTTTTTTACAGCATTCATCAAATTTGCTAATTGAACTGGGTGGAAGTGAGTTTCTTTTTACTTCCCTTGTTTTAAAAAAAGTCTAAAATCTTTATTTAAAGATGTAAAACCATTTTTCTTTTTTTACGGATTAACTTTAGGCTATTAAATTTGAAATTAAACCACAATTTAACTTAAAAAAAAAAGACATTTAAATTATTTAAAATGCATTTGTTTTTAGCTTTTTTTAATTTTTTTTTTTTTAAATATTTTTAGTAAATCCATGGAGGTACCCAATGAGAATCAAACCTTTTCTGTTTTTGGTTTAACTAAATTTCACCCAAGAGCTACTCAAGGTAGAGGGTTACAGAAATGATGAATGATGTTTGAGATATCAGTGGAAGAGAATGTGGTAGGAAGTGGAGATTATGAGAATAAGGAGGAGAGATAACAATTGACTCAAAATATTTACTTAAAAGTAGGAACTAGAGTATAGTGAAGAACCTGTTTCTTCTCCTCAGTCATGATCTTGTCTTGGAGAAGGAGGCAGAAAAAAAAAAAGGGTAAAACTGGTCCTAGGGATTCCAACCGCAGAGCAACTCTGCACCCATTGAACAAAAGCAGGAAGTTCAAAATATCTGACAACAAAGACAAGGCAAATTTTGTCTTTGCCAGTGAGAATCAACTAATCAGATTTGCAATGGCTGTTGAGATGGGTATGCTAAACATGGCTCCACAGATGGTGTCCAAAGAAAGAAAGTATATAATATGTATTATTGTGCCATTAATTTTCTTCCTGAAAAGTGAATTGTGATCAATGAATTGAAGCAAAGAACAAGCAGCTAAATAATCTGTCCAATATTCTAAAGTGGCATTATTCAGAGAAAAGATAGAAACCAAAATGAGATAATGTTATGGCAAACACACATGAAGTTTCTTGTACAATAAAGATTTTCAAAGTATCTTGTAACTACATGTGAAAGTGCTGAAAAGTTCTAAAAAAAGTAAAATAAAATTCTGATATTCAGCCATTTTGTTAAGTAGGTTAAACCAAGAAGTTTTTTTAGCACCTCCTCAAATACATAATGTGTAATATGAGAACATTTATTAAACATGTGTCAAAAAATTTAATCTATTCTGATGGTTACATATAGTGGCATAGCTAATAATTAAAGCATTCAGAGAAAATAAACAAAGGCCAAAATTTCCATAGTGAATTTTGCATGTTAGCAGACAGAGAAAAAAAATACAAATGTTGGTCATAATTTCTAATCTCTCTCACAAGTGGGGTGTGGTGAGTCTCCATCTGCTCTATCACTACTTCCATGGAAAGTGCTTGGATGAATTATATTGGTTCCGCCAAGTCTAACCTTCACAGCTAGGACCCGCCATGCCACTTACATAGTAGCAAACCATTCATATTCCATCAATGAGAAATAACTTCCACTCAAACAGCTTCTTCCTGTAAGCCATTGCCCTATGGAATAGACTCCCAAGAGAATGTTTCCCCAATCACTACAATCTTAACCTATTCAAGTCTGGAGTTAACCATTATTTTCCCCTCTTATCTATAGAAACTACTTCTTAATGTAACCATTTACCTTGAGCAACCCCCAGGCCTTGTGCAGGGTGAACTTTACAGTTAAGAAAAAAAAAATTCATACTTATCAATATGGATAGAGAAAAAAAATTGTAACATTATGTGTAATTAGTAAAGTAGAATAAGTTTAAGGATTATGGAAAGAAAAAAAAAGGTACCTTAACTAATAAGCAGTCACACATGTTGGAAATATATCATTGGGCTAGGATTAGTTGACAGTGGTAAATCCCGAGTCAAAGTAGGGGATTGGTATTGGCCATAGCAAAAAAGAAAAAGGAAGAGGAAGGATGAGGTGGAACTGAGTGACTTTTCATTCAATTGTGAATTAATAAATTATTAATTACCGAGAGGATGAGGGATTAATTGTGGGGAAAAAAAAAAGTTTGTCTATCCAAAGTTTTTGAGTTTTTACCTCTTAAGCAAAAAACTGCTAGATAGTTGAGAAAAAAAAAAAAAAAAAAAAAAAAAAAGTCACTTTCTCACAAGTAATTAATGTTTCCCTCCTCAGGACAATAAAAGCAGTCAATACAGACTATATGTATTGTGCTATTTAAAACCTTTCTCCCAGTGAAAAAGGCCTAATTAGATTTACTATAAAAAGCAGAGAGTCAAATTTGGGTACTTTGGTCTCAAGAAAGCTATGGAAACTAATATAGTGACACAAATGAATCGGCTAACTACAGAACAATGATTGTGGTCTTGAACATCCGTTTGAGCCACAAGATATACAACCACATATGGCTTGCAGCCATATAGTGTTGAACACTGGTTTCTGTAGGATCACCAAGTTAAGCAACATGAAACCTGGTCAGTACCTAAATAGGTGACTTCTTGGGAATAAAGGCACTGTAAGCTTGGATGTGCAGGTGGTGTAACAGATTGGAATTGTTAATCAGAGAGCTGAGCTCCAATTTCTGTTGGATTCGTTATATTCACTCAAGCACAAATCCCTTTAAGAAAGTTAGGAATTCACCTCTTATCCTCCCATCTATGGGTTAATTAGTAAGTATCACCAAATCATTATTATCTTAAAAAATTTCTTCTAATCTAAAAATATTTTCTGGCTTTAAATAACCTGCAAAGGGTTGATAAGCTGTAGAAAACTAATCAATCAACAAACACATATGATATCATGATAATGTCACAACACCCTTATTGTGTTTTAATTTACTGAAGATTAAAATGCAGGTAATATAGCTGGTTTATACAGTGAAATGATTACATTGTAGGGTAATTGATGACCATCTTGCAGAGAATGTTGGGTTACACTGGCATTTTCCTTTTGCTGCAAAAATGGTGGCAAAACAATATTCAGGAAATAAATGAGACAGTTCACCAAAGACCAAATGCAAGTCAGAGTTGTAAATTATGACACACCACACTATAAGGTCAGACGTTGAGCCTGTATGTCATGGGTGAATACATATAAGATGTCACTCCCCCAGGCCAATGTCTGACATACAAAAAACCATCACTTACACAAAGTTATTGAACACTACAGTGACATTTGATCCTCAGGTCACCTATTTGTGACAATAATGGAGATGTGGCCTAAGTGCAAGTTTGGCTAGAGGCACATGTGTTTGTCTATGATCTTGATTCAAGTAAATGTTTTTCAACAACTGGGGCCACATTTGCTCTGATTCTTGCCATGTACGAGGTGTAGTTTGCTATTGCTTCCCTTAAGATGCACTGATCTTGGCAAGCATTTGCACTGTGGCTGTCCAGAAGCTGATCTACATTTGTCAGATTGCTCAGTTAACAGGTAAGGAACACTGTTTCACAGTCAAATAAATTTTCAAAGATTAATCAGTTTGGGAAACAGGCTTAGGGATACAACACAGTTACACAGTGAAGTCAAATAAAACAAATCTTGGATCACTGGAGTACCACATGTACTGCTGCAGCAGTACATGTGGTGTTTCCTGGGCAAGAGCCTGACAGAGCATAACCCTCTCCAGGCTGGTTTTTTATTCAAGGTTTTTCCTTCTCCTAGAATATTTGTCACCCAAGGTTATAGGACCTAATTGGTTCTGCTATTTACCCATAGCTGGGGGAAGAGGAGATGGCTTCATACCTTTCCCAAGGGTATTAGTACATAAGTGAATATAATCAACAGGTATTCAAACTCAATTCTCCGATTCTGCAATCTGAGCAGTTATCCATTACTCCAATGCAGAAAAAAAATAGAATTAGATATAAAGGCTGATTTAAAAGAATACTGTATATACTTGAGTATCTAATGCAAGTTTTTACATAAAAAAAAGGGTTACACTATATACAGGTAATTTTTTTTTTTTTTTAAGACGTTAAAAATTATGCATTTTCAGTGTCTGGTTGCACTATACAGAGGTAAATTATTTCTGGAGAAGTTAAAATTCATGCAAAAAAATTCAGGAGTCGCATTATACATTAAGTAATTTTGAAAAGTGCAAAGATATTTAAATTTGAATTATTTGTAAAAATTTGGTATTTTTAGCAATATTTTAGCCATATAAAGATTTTAAAATTTACTTTGCTATAGGACACTCAATTTTAAAATTATGATACAATTTCACCAATAAATTTTCCTAGCAATGCTAATCTGACACTAAATAATCAGAGAAATTATTATTCAATAATATTAAATTATATACTATTTTATGGACAATGAATCCAAACAATATAAAAAACATTATTCATAAACAGAATATTTCTTTATACAATAAAGTCAATGTAATATATACATATCTTACAAATTATATGCAACGGCATTTCTGTTCTGTTTCATTTTACTGGTTGTGGTTCTGAGCCCATCACCCAAATTGGATTTGAGTCCAACCACCTTACTCTTTATCTATAGTCTGGTGGATTAAGTGAGAGGGAGTGAATTCTGAAGGGTAGTAATGCAAAATGCCCCAGATGAAGTTTGAACTTTGTTCACTGATTCCAATGCCAGATGAGCTGCAACTACCAACTCCAACTTGACAGTTATCAAATTCAGTTCAGTAAATAGTCATATTTATTTTAACAAGGGATCAATGTTCAGAAAACTTAAAACAATTACTTGGTGACTTATTTTAGTGTATCATTTTACTTACAATTATCACCATGTGATGCAAACAATAGTCAGTGAATTATTTAAAGAAATTTGCCTTAAATAATCAGCAGCACCTTTTTATATAATTGTCAACATTTTACTCTTTTTTTTTTTATAATTGCCATTTTTACATTAATACAAGTAGCGAAGTAATTGTTTTATTTAACACAGTTGATCAAAATAAGTCCTGTGTAATTTGATGTGTTTTATTAATATAGCCACACCTCATTTAACAACATACCTGTTGAACAACCCCCCAGACTTACAACCAGCTACAAAATCTCATAAAAGATAAATAAAATAAAATTTTTAAAAATCTAACCAGGCAGTATTGTAGATGTACATTCATTTTTTTTCTTTGCATTTGCAATTTTTTTTGCCAGGGCTACAAAAAAAAAAAAAAAAAAAAAAAAATAAAGCTATTTAGAACTTATTTTTCTAACTTTGGCAATTTTTTCCCAAACACTTATACTTTTTACTGATTGTTTCCTCTTTTGTTCAAAATGAATCAAAAATAAATAAAACAAATAAATGAAGTAAAAAGTAAATTACTTGCACTGTATTTACAGTCTGCAAGCAAAAGTAATCTACAGAATCGAGAGCTGATTTTCAAATTTATTTATTTATTCTTCAGTAGACTACTGTACTGTATAAACATTTAGAAATGTTACGACTCATACATAAGTGACCTTAAAGCTATCTGAAGCTGGTTGACACAAACCCATTACATGTATAGTATGTCTGAAATAGTAATCAGGTACAACTTCTCAATTAGTAACCAGCATGTTTTTTTTTAACAGAATTCCTTATTAAACAAAAAATCTAAATCGATAGGTGGGGAAAGTTTTCAAAGAAAATACTTGTCAATGAGATAAGGGATTCTTTTAAAGAATTACAGAATGCAGCATACACTTAAGCAGTGTTAATGAACATGTGAGTTGAAACATATCAACACAACAAAGATGAAGATACTATCTCTTTGGATATCTGAAAGAAATACTAATATGAATGTTGGCTCAATGTGCAAGCCAAAACAAAAGCTTCTAAAAGGTCCAGACCATTAACACAACTTAAAATTAGTTTAATATTTAATGCATGGTACCAGATATCAAAATTAACTTTGAATTATTAAATACACACAAGTCTATGTCTGTACAATTAATGGATTAAATATTAATTCATCTCATAGTTCACCACTGAAAATAAAAAAAACGTTGTCAAAAGAAGAAACAAGAGTTTATTGATTCTGTACTAAATACATATTGAAACTAACACTTAGTTCAAAAAAGATATTCCAAATGAGTATCAATTTTCAGATCAAATTAATCAAGCTATACATGTCAGAATGAATCTCGGGTTATGAAACCCTATGTCAGTATAGACATTAGTTCAAATACCTTTATCTTACATGTGTCAAGATCAATCGCAGTTCAAATGCACACTGGCTTGTAACAATATAACTTTAATCAATCATTTTGTTCTACAAATATCAGGATTAGGCTTCCCCCCACCTCATTTGATGTTCAGCTGCTGGATTTTATTTGCAAAAAGATAATTTTTTTTTAATGTACAAAAGGAATGATTTGTTCAATAAAAACAAAATAACTTTAAGTACATTAAAATAACTAAATTTTTTTCTTATTCCCTAATTATGAGTAAAAATCAAAGTCTTCCTCTCTTGAAATTAGATTATTTTTTTTTTTTGCTTTTTTTAATCATCCATTTAAAATCATTCATAATTCATAAAAAGATGACATTGTCAAATTTCACTAAGATTTTTTTTTCAAGTCTCTTGAATAAAATATACAAAAATTAGAAAAAAAAAAGAATTTTTTCATGAAACCTTTTAAACTTTTGCAATTTAAAAGGAAATTTTAAAAATAAAAACATATGCTGAGTTTTTTCTTTTTTTTAAATCTGAGACCAAACTACATTATCTAAGTAAGTGTGCATACACATACAGACAAACTTATTTACAGTTTGTGGATATGCATTTGCTGGATTCCATGTACCAATATTTAAAAAAATATATTTGAGGATATGTTAATTGGAAGCAAATACTAAAAGATGAAAGATGTTGAAGATGAACAAGAAAAATGAATAAGCCAAATAAAAAAAAATCATTGATAACATTTTTAAGATTGTCAGTAGCTTATAAATATTAGATCATACATTTTTCTTTTTTAAAATATTCCTTTCATAAAAATACAAGAAATGGCTGTTTTGCACTTCACACTATCAGACAACCACCAACCTCTCCATCAGTTTTGAAATGTAAAACAGAAAAGCAGATGAGATAAGACAATTTTAGTTTCTTTGAGTAGATTAACTAATATTTGATCTGAGTTGCATAAGATTTTTAGTCAGCAAATTGATTTTCCACTCTCATCTTCTGTTTTCTTTTTCATGTTGAAAATCAATTCTTATAGAGTGTTGTTCCTTGGCAGCCATGAAAAAGAAGATCTTCAGAAAAGAGGGAAAAAGCAAGAATCTTAGTTGGAATCTCTGATTCCAAAAAGCCTGTTTCTGGGAATAAAATAACAGAAACTGGGTAAAGAAAAAGTGTGTGTACACAAAACATACATGCAAATAATGATAACAAAGCAAAAACAAAAAAGATAAAAAAAAACAACCTTTTTTCTGAAAACTATTCAAAATAATCTGTTAATGGTTTCCACAAAGAAAAGAAAGAGAAACTGAGATTTTAACAAATAGAGGCATTGAAGAAGATTCTATTGTTGAGTTTGTAATAACAAACTTAGCAAGGTGGCTTGGTGTTGCCAGGTTAAAATGACAATTGTAAGCAGATGAACAGCAGCTACAAAAAGGACAGATTTTTATAAATGATTTAAAAATTATATTATTTACATTGTTTGAACCATTGTTGCCATATTCACATCATTTTGGACGTTCTACATGCCAGCCTTCTCCAGGTGATTGGAATTTCAAACTGAACCCTTTATTTCATCAACCAGGATAAATTGTTCTAGTTCCACATGCCATGCCTCCTCCGGATATCTCAATTTCAGTTATTTCCCTTTAAATTCAACTCTCCAAGTTTTTGTTCACCTCTGCTGTGGCCAGGTATTGAACTCACAATAACTGGCCACAGTTCAACACTCCTGTTTTTGTTTCTAATGAATTTCCCATTTCTTAATACTTTGCTTAGCTTTTAGAAGGCAACTTTTGCTATTCCAATGTGCCTTCAAATTTTTGTGTTAAATTTGTAAATTCCCAGATAGTGAAATTACTTCAACCAATGCTTTTCTCCACTGGGCCATGTATCTTCAATGGCCCAGTGGATAAAAGTGTTGGTTGAAGTAATGTAACCTTGTCGGCCATTGAAACCTTTGAAGGACTGCATCATTGCCAACATTGCCCACACTGGAATAGCCCCTAAATAGCTTGAAGAGTGAGCACAGGGTTGAACAGGATGGCATACCCAGACATCCAAAGCAACAGAAACATTTGAGGCCATACGACATGACAGGATCATTGAGGTCCTGATCCAGGGATTGAATTCACAACCAGTGAGTGACTGCAACAACTTTTTAAATCAATTCATACAGCCAGAAATTTAACTATCTGGGAATTTTTATAAATGTAACACACAAATCTGAAGGTATATTGGAATAGCAAAAGATGCCTTCTAAAAGCTTATGCAAAATATTAAGAAACAGGAGTAATTCATTAGAAACAAAATCAAAGGAAGCTTTAAGCATTGAAATAGTAAAAGATGCATTACAAAAACTAAGCAAAGTATTAAGAAACAGGACAATTTCATTAGAAAAAAAGAAAAGATTGCTGAACTGCGATGTAATATCAGTACTACAAAATGCTAAACAATTGATGAAGAGGACTGATTGCTTTGATTTTTATGGCTTTGTGGGTTATTTAAAGCTGAAACATATTTTGGATTGTAAGAATAATTCCTTTTTTTTATTTTGCAAGTGAATATTACATTCATTTTTGGAGAATAATAATTTTTCTGTAGCAGGGAGGAAGGAGATAGATTCATACCTTACCCAATGGTATTTTGCACATAAGTGAATGTAACAAAACATAAAAAAAAATTCAAATTCAGTTCTCTGATTACACTACCCACACAGATGAAGAGGAGATGAGATAGCAGTGTTCTTCAGAAAGAAGCTATAAATGCCATGGAAGTGACATATAAGCAGCCAGGAAGTTTTAAGGAAAATGGGGACGAAAAGGGCACTTGTATTTAGAATCAGAAAGAGAGAATTAAAATTTGCAGGATATATAATTTTTATCAATATTAAATGCACAGATACTCCCCCACAGCACAAACCAGGCATGCTTGGTTTATTTGTTCCCTTCAGTGGACATGGATTCATAATTTATTTTTCTTATTCTTCAGGAAAATAAGAAGGACACCTTTGCTGTTTTGTCTAAATACCCAGTGAGAAATGCTTTGAGAGTAAACCCTGACAATAATAACTGGAGCCAGAGTCTCAAAGACAGCCTGACATTGAATTTAGTGACATTCTGGTAGATTCTGCAATGATTCTAGTGCCAAGTGATATCATCACCTTTCCTTGTACAACATTAGTGGCATGGAGACTGAAGCCTTAATGTATAGGAAATTGTTTATCTCCCATGAAAAAAAAAATCCTGTCAGATATGCACCCAGGAGAAGCAACTCCATCAGCACATCACTACAGTGGCAAAACCTGCAAAGTAGCCTCTACCAGCTTTAAGTCTGTACTTGATTGGTAAAACATACTGCATTATCACCACTAGCCAAGTTGTAAAAAAAAAAAAAAAAAAAAAAAAAAAAGAAAAATACTACAGATCCACAGTCTCAAGAGACCAATGGATGATGCAGACACATGAAGCTGCATCCTTTTTATACATAAAAGTAATTCACTCTCTTTTGAATATCATTAAGTACTTGTTTCATTGGTTTCAAAAAAATAAAAAGTTGATACCATTTGGAAAAATTAACTTATTTAACTATTGATGCCTGCAACAGTAAAAACACCAAATATGAGAAACATTGAACTTCACAAAACAAGTAAAGAATTCTCAAGAATTAAGATTACAAGAGAGAGAGAAAGAGAAAAAAAATCAGACTGTCCACTAAGAACAGACAGTAAATATTTATATTGACAAATTTTATTTTTAGGCCACAAATAAAAGGAATTTAGAAGCTTTGATAGAATAAATTTATGAGCCTCTGAATTTGAGCAGTTTTGGTAAGATCTGCTTTCTGAAAAGGCAGGAAAATGGCAATAAATTACACTCAGTAGTCAAATAGCTTATATGGGAAAGCAAAAAAAGAATAAGAGGGGTTCTCAATAAACAATGTGGAAGAAATATGACTGACCAAAACAACATTACTTGAAGAGGCAATTGCAGTAAATATTTTATTCATTTTTACCAAGAGAGAGCAAGAACCTCACAAAAATTGGATACATACAAGCATTAGGAGACGATAAATGCATAATCATTGGAACGGCCAGTTTGATGGTTTAGACAGTTGTATATTTAACATCAGTACTAGAATTTGGGTACTAAGAAGCTAAAATTTAGAAGATTAATTTTTAAGACAGATCTGCTCCTTGCAAATGTCACCCCTAGACAATCATCTAAGCATTATGTTTTTTCATTTGCTCTTGTGTCTGATGAAACTAAGTTTGGTAAATATTATGTAAACAGAACATTTATTTGCTCAGCATATTCAATACTAAGTAAGACCTTACCAATTTCAACATGGAATATAAGTAAACATCACATAGAAGATCCAGGGGTTATTTTTAAAAATATTTTTTGGCAAAAAGTGGATCTCAAATGCCATTGAATATGGTAAATATGTATCAATATTTTCATATCATCTGAATGATATATATTCATCTGTGTGTGATGTGCTTATATATATATATATATATATATATATATATATATAAAAAGATAATTAGATAGAGAGAGCCAGAGATACATACTGATAAATATGCATGTACAATAAATAATAAATATATGATAAAAATATAGTTTTATGGCATGCTACACTTATGGTCTGAAGATTCAGTTCAAGGATGAAACAGACTGTTGCCATTTGGTGTTGACCTCCGTGTCCACTCTATTATATGAGAGAGTGTGGAAAAAGTCACAACTTCAACAAGAAAGTATGCCTGTAGAAGAGTGGATCTATAAGTCTGTAACCTATTATGTAATTATTAGCTGAATTTTGAGCTGAAATTTCCAATGTATAATGTTTGATCAAAATTATCAACAGGCATCACTAAAACAAGTGCACTGACAAGGAAGAAGATTATATTGAAAAATAAATGATTTTTCATTATTAGGCTATAGACTTATTAATTAATTAGCTTAAACTAAATTAATTAATTTATTAGCTAGCAAAAAAGCAGGCTTGCCTTCTAAGGAAGTTGGCATTTTCCAGATACCAATGGTTAGTGTTCCAGTCTAGGTAAAAGGCCAAGATTTTTTTATGCTGATTCTCAAGGCAAACACAAAAATAATGCAACACATCCTCACTGCTAAATCACACTGAGCTTTCTGCCAAACTATGCAGAAATTGGGAAATAGAATTATTTAATAATAGTTCATGACTACCTTGACTTTGAATACTAAAGCAATTAAAAAAAACAAAAATTTCTAGAACCCACCAATTGACTTTGTTAGTCCTAATGTTTGTTGGTATCATTGAAATGAACACTTTTGATTATTATTTATTGTAATTTTCTTGTATTTAACTTGATTTTTGTTGTTTGTTTTTTCTTTTGTCCTTTTCATTTTTCTATGCCATCCTATTTCAGAATTTTCTTTCTTTTTTTCCCTTGTTTTAATTTTGTGTGTGTGTGTGTGTGTATATATATATATATATATATATATATATACATACACAGAGAAAACATATATATATATATATATATATATATATATATATATATATATATATATACATATATATATATATATATATATATATACACCGAGGGTCATGGTGGAGTAATGGATAGCAGCTTGGATTGAGGAATCAGAGAGCGGAGTTCAATTCCAGTTGATTCCATTGCATTCCCTTACATGCTAATACCCTTGGGAAAGATATGAATCCTCCTCTTCTCCCTCCAGCTATGGGTAAATAGCAGGACAGACTGGATTCTATAGCCTTGGATGGCATCTGGTCTAGGGGTAGGACAACTCTGAATTCAAAACCTGAGGAGGTTCGTTTGGGGACCTTGTGGCACGTAGTGCATGAGATCTCTGTATTTCGCCCTTCAAAAAGGGTGGATGGTTCTCCACAAAACCTTCATGACTATAAACAAATCACATGTGCTGGTGTCTGGCTGTTGGCTCCTAGAAACTGAGCTGCTTGACCCTCAGATTTCGAATATGATGGGAGAGTCGAATAAATATATATATATGGGGGCGGAGTACATCTGCATAAAGTGGTTGTAAATTAATTTAGTATTAATTCTCAATATTACATTTTAATGGGAGTGTATCCTGAGTGGTAAATTGAACAGGAAATTAGGCTTGACATTTTCCCAAGAAAGTAGATATTAGGACTTAAAACTTAAATTTGAATTGGTTTATTCAATTGCGTGTCCATATATATATTATTTCAAGTGCCATTCATTTGTGGTTGATTGGTTGTTCTTGGTATCTGGGAAGAACTCAAATTCCTTTGATAGAAACCAAAAGAAAAGTAGGTAGATTAAGAAAATCAGCCCCCCAGCCCCCACACACACACTCCCAAGCAAGTATGCTTTCAGCCATGGAAATCAGAAAAATTCACTTCAAAGTTACCATAATTGTACCAAAACACCAATAAAATCAAGTCACCTGCTCTACGCATAAAAAGTGTCGAATTTAAATATTGGAAAGAAGCAATTGAAGCGTCACCTGTAAGATTCTAAAGACAGACCCCTCTCCTACCTATTAACTTCTCTCCTCACTAATATACTAGAATGTCAGTTAAACAATTTACAATGATTTTACATGGCAAATGGAACCCATTATTAAAATTTATAAAAATTTAATGAAGATAATTTTTTTTCTTTTGATATTTCTGATCTGGAATGCTTAATCTACAGTAATATAAAAAATATCTGAAAAAAAATTATTACTTCTGGCCACATTGGCTAGTGTAAAACTCCACTATAGATTCCAAAGTATCTTCAATGATCAGGAATTAATGTAATGTTAACTGAAAGAATGATTTCATAATAAAAATGTATTAAAGATCAGGAGGGATTATCATTGGTCAGGAATTAAGGGAAGTATTAGTAACAGTAAAGGCTATGGATATGTATAATCTAAATATGCTAACAATTTTAATTTTCTGTTTTAAATCCATTACAATAAAAGTATTGTCAGTGGTCAGGAATTGATGAAAATATTACTGACAGACGACAGCTATTAAATGTATAATAATCAATTAGTTTAAAAGTTTCCAGTATTACAGATAAGTATACTTATAAGTACATTTTTAGAACAACAAACAAGCATGACTCGTATAAACAGGAAACAGTAATGAAATTTAATACACAAGGAGAATTAACATATGAACAAAATAGATTTTTAATTAGCAGTATAGATAATGGCTCAGATATATGCTTAACCCTTAATTTATGATCTTAAAAGCCAATTCATTTGTATTTCAAGAGACAAAAGCAACAAGAACGTATTTAATGAAAAATAGCTTCTGTGACAATTATTAGGATAAATTCACTACTTTCTTGTATCAGGTTACATTGAAAAATGTCTAAAAGCATCCATCACATGATTCTCATACATTAAGAACATGCCAGAAGATCTTGGTTATGATTGTGCATTTTAATGAAGAGATGGAGAAAGTGCAAAAAAAAAAACCAAAAAAAAAAAAAAAACCCCAAAAATCAAAACAAACCTCAATGCAGAATATGACGTTCTTATTGAATGAAAATAGGAGCAAAACTGGTCATCAGAAAATTTTGATGAAATATTTGACAAGGATAAGTAAATAATACAAAGTAAGTGAGATGTTTTAATTAAAACAATTGAAATAACCTATTAGAATAGTAACAAAATAAAAATAAAATTTTAGACTGATCAGAAAAGGGGAAACTTAGAGGGTAGAGAAGAGATGAAATAGAAGAATATAATCGGTGGAGAATAAACTATACAGAGATAGTGAAAAATCAATCACAAAAGGTGGAGAGGAAGGAAACCAGCCAACACTGGACCACAGTAAAGAGAGAACCGGCTAAGTTTGGTGCACAGAGAGGAATGGAGGGAATGAACCAAATTCAATTAAATATACAGACAGAAAACAAAACTAAAAAACAACAGCAAGAATGAAAGGTGAAATATCAAATAGATATGTGAAGAGATAAAGACAGAGTACATGTGAAAAGGGAGATGAGTAAAAGGATCTGGTAAGTGTAGAGAGGAAGGAAAAGGACCTTAATGGGGCAATGGGGGTAAGAAGCCCCAAAAGGTCCAGTGGGGAGCAAAAGAACCATGAGAGGTGCAGTGTGTGTGTGTTGGGGGGGCACTAAAAGCTACAATCAGGAGGAAGCGAACCAGACAGGTGCAGGTGGGAGGAAGCAAATACTGCAGCTAGGCAGAAAAGATAATTTTCATTTCACAATTTGGTAAGAAAATCAGAATCATTTCAAAAATTTGCCTGGAAATGCCATAACCATTCTGCTTGTGAAGATCTGCATGTCAAAACCCTGTCAAATGCCTTTGAGATATCTAAAGTAACAGTTTAAGCTTCACCCTCTAATGCTTGATAGACTCTTACGACAGTAATCATTAATACATATGCAGTTGACCTAGAGAAGTAAACACCATATTCCTTATCTGAACAAAGACCCTGCAAGGTAAGATGCTTGACCAATTCAGAGTTGATTTGAGCATCTAGAACTTTGCCCAAACAAGCTACAAGGCTAATAAGCTGATAGAAGGATCAGACGGTTCACCCGAGTTCTTAAAGACTGGAACTACAGAAGAGGATTTCCAATAAGCAGGAAAGCAAGAAGCAGCAATGTATTTATTTTAGAGTTTTATATCAGAAAATGATAAATGCATATTTCCTACAGGAATATTTAAATGTCACTTATGAGCAGAAATAATATGCAATACAAAGAGTCTTGAGAATTTTTAATCTTATTTTCAACACAAAGTTGAGTAGGACTTATTAGGAGAAAACAATTGTATTTAGTTTGAATTTTCAAGCTTTGTTGTTGCTACATAAAGAGAGAGAACCAATAATGGCATTATTAATAGTCATCTCATCACAATTTTATTTTATTTATTTTCATGACAAACATTAATGTCTTACTAGTATTTCTTTCATCTTAATTTCAGTTGCTTTTCATGGCAACTGTTCAGACAATCAACAGATTTGCAAACAGTACAAGTTAAAAACAAAGAATATTTTTTCAGCTAGACAAATTCATATCCTACTACTTCAGGATCTTTGTTTAACCATACCAGCTTCTCTGCTTATTAAGCTATTAAAAACCCGATGGCAAGCAGAAGATCAAATCTAACCATAAAGTAATTTCTTTTACTCCGATTGCTCAGTGCCATATTTCTTACTATGTTCACATTAATTAGTTGTAGCAATGAAGCACTGTTAACTATTATTAATTCTTTGTTTTATTCCTTTCATCTTAATTCTATTTGCTTTATTTCTACTAATAGGATTAGTAACTGCAATATGATCTTTAATTTTTCCTAGATGAAGCATTATCAAGTATTAATTTATTTCTACTTAAATTTGATTGTTTTTTTTTGTTTTTTTTATTGCACCTATTCAAGATATCTTTGTACAACAGTGGTTCAATAAATTGAAAGTTATCTTTTGCCAACCATAAAAATCCTAACAGTTTGATCAGTGCAGATGCTGTTTTACATAGGCAGATACCTTGTGGTAAAAAAACATTGCGAGTCTCTGCATTATTTTTTTTATCTGTGCTGATTGACAGACTGAATAGTTGCAATAAAAAGCTACTCAAATGATGAAAGAAATACTGGTAAAAAAAAAAAAATTCAAGGGAACCCCTTTCCCACAGACAAGATGTTGCAAGCCTCTCATTGATTTATCACTATTCCAAGGAGAGTGTTGAGATGAACAACACACTTCAGTTCTACCAGTCCTAACCTTCATGGCTAAGACCTGCCATGGCACAATCATTTTAACAAACCACCCATATTCCGTTTGTATTTCTTTGGTGAGATGTAAGTTCCACTCAAGTAGTTTCTTCCCATGAACTGCCTGCCTTGTGAAACTGACTCCCAAGAGGTTGCTTCCCTGATCACTACACTCTTAACCTGTTCAAGTCTAGAGTTAATTATTATTTTCCATATATATCCACATAAGCTGTACCCCTTGACTTCAAGTAGCCCCAGGGCCTTGTGCAGGGTGAATACCACTGTAAAAAAAAAAAATAAAAATACCTCTCTCAAACATCAAAGAATTCTAGTGTTTCTTTTTTTTGCTTCATGATCAGTTTTGAATGCCATTGAAAGTACCATTCTAGTGCCTTTTTTACTTGATAATCAATTTAGAAAGCCACTGAAAGTACCCTAACAATTGAATGGCAAAATGGCGGCATTTAACAAAAAAAAGAAAAAAAAAAGAAAGAAAAGGCAAGAAAATAGGATATGAAAAAATGGATTTCTTCTTCTATTCATATATATATATATATATATATATATATATATATATATATATATATATGTGTGTGTGTGTGTGTGTGTAAAATCACTTTATTTATTGAAGATCAAAATTTGAATAAATCTAAAATTTATTTAGCATAAAATTACAAGTTTGATGTATGATCGTACATTAAGGAAATAAAAAACAAACTGACAGACTGAATTGCTGTCCTATGCATTTATATATGCTCAATAAGACATAAATGCAAATTTAAGTGCATATATGTACAAGTGTGTGTGTGTGTATATATATATATATATATATATATATATATATATGTATGGAGATAAGTACAAAGACATGATTATATGAGCATATAAATGATGTCATGTATATTAATAAGTATTTGTTAAATAAAATAAATGCAAATTTAAGTGCATATGCATATACATAGTGCATGTAAGTATATATATTAATGGAGGCCGGTAGGAACATGTAACTACTCAAAGATATGAACATGATATATTAATGGACATAGAAACTGAAATTTCAGAAACATTTCTTTGCATAAGTGTTTAAATACCTATGTATCTTTATGAATTACATACCATAAAGTATATACAGGGTAGTGCAGAAATACCTCCCAGAAAAGAGCACTTCAACATTGTGTAATGGTTATCAAACTCGCCTCACTATATCAATTACAGAGTAGTGAGTTCAATCCTCACTAGGTCCCCCAGACTTTCTACCTTGTATCACATCTAAACTTTGCTTAGTAAATCACTATACCTCCCACATAATGGTAAGACATTAGTGGCAATGTTGTCTTCATCTTACTAATGTTTTACCATTATGTGGGAGATATTTCTGCTGCACACTGTACATATCTATGAAAGGGTTGCTGAAAAGTTCTCAGCCTAACCAAAATGATGCCTAACTTTGGTCAAATTTTAGGAAGTGGGGAAGGCCAGGATTTTTCAAGCATTCCTTCATATGTGAATATGAACATTATAGTGATTAGATGCTTGTGTTCTGAACATGCTCATCTGCTTGAGTGGCTAGCTTATCCCTGTTGCAGACATCCACTCCCTCAGGCAAGTTTGTACCAACCTATGGCTTATACTGCAACCATGCTAAGCAGACCTAAGTTACAGTTTCTGGGAAAAAGCATATAATCTGGCATGATCAAGAGTTGAACAAAGTTAGTATATGAAAACCCTCAGTTACAATGAGTTGTAACTTCTGGCTATTACAACCATCAACAACTTTCAACTAATTTTTATCTACCCAATTACACTTATAAGGTTAGGGTCAAGTCATGATATTGTTTTCAAGCAATTTACATACTTGGGTCATCTCCTCAGGTAGATACCAAGAAGTCACCTTCCTGACAAATCAACTCTGGTGGATTTGAAACTGGATGTACAAATATTACATGTATGAATGAGTTTTTATGTGCATATATGTAAAAATGTTAACACTAAAAATATGTCTATGTTCATGTGTATTTATTTTTATCCTTGCCCAAGATGGTAAGCCTGCTGACACAAAGAAAATATTCTTAGATATAAGCATAAATTACAAAATGGCTTTGATTCTGCAGATAGGTTTGACTGATATGCTATGTGATTTCTATCTGTATTTCTGGAATGAGGACTTATCTCTACATTATTTCTGCTTCAACTTTTTGTCCTCATCTTTGTTGCTGCTATCAACACATTTTTTTCGGCATTGTACTCTTTGGCCTTCTTCAGGTGCTTGTCAATCTGGGTAACCTACAAGGAATTTCGAGCAGAGCCTGTTATGTAAACAAATGCTGAGAGCAGAATGAAAACTGCTTCCATAGTTCAGGGTTCAGTTTGGAATTCCTGAAGGTTAGCCACATCTACAAACACCTGAAAAAATGTCAGAGAACACAACAGTCAAAATGATGAGAACAATAGTCCAAATTTAAATAATGTCTTGTTTATCTTTTCTTCTTTTTCACTTGAGACATGGATGAATTTACTCCAACTTCTATATCCCCTTCTGAACATGGCTCTCCACAACTTCCTATCTTGCGTAGCTCACAGCAATTTTTCTTCTTTTGCTAAGGTTCCCACCCCCTGTACTGCCATCCATTCATGCAAGCTCATCAAGTAAGCATCTTAGTGACTTCCCCTATTATTAGGAATAATAATAATTTTTAGAATTATAGCCCTAAAACTATTTACATCAAAACAAAACCTGATAAAATACAAAGAAACAGTAATAAGTGAATTTAGCAGGCTGGTGGGTAAGGAATATAAAAAGAAGATACATGTGTGTAAAAGTGATTTGTGTAAACAGCTTAGGTTCAACTTTAAAACCAAACTAGTAGAAACCAGCACTGACATCGACTGCCTTGTCCAGGCGAAGAGACGCGATTTGACTGTTGTGAAGGTGGCAAAAGTATTCATCAGATTATGAAGATTTGAAACTACAAATTGAGACTGAAGGAGGATGGAGAAATACAAGGACCTTGCCTGCAAAAGTGAAGGAAATGTAAAAAAACATGAGAGTCAGTTGTGCCAATAATGATTGGTGTACTGTGAAGAAACCTGAAATCCTTGAAAGAGTGAAAAAGCTAGAGATCCAAAAAGAAAAACTATTCAGAATTCAGGCAAAAATATTGAAAAGACTTGTTGTCACTTGGTCTCCAGCAGTAATTAGGCAATACTTCAAACATAAAAAGAAAAAAGTATAATATTACTAATGGTAATACAATCGGATGGCTGTTCAATATTCTATTCACTGTGGTCCCCCACAGCAAATACAGTTGAATACATTTATTGGTCTGTCATGTATTCTGTATATAATCATTCACTTGCTGAATAAATAGATATCATGAAAATAAAAAATCGGAATACAAGAAAAATATATATATATATATATATATATATATATATATATATACACACACATATATACACACACACACAGAGGATGTAATGAGTAAATTGCTGCCATTTTATATTTTTAATTTCATGCATGTGTGTTGTTTTTGATTCTGTTGACTACACAGTATAGTAGGGTCAGTTGGGCACTCTCTGTGAGAAAAAGAGCACCATGATGCAATTCACTCTGCCACAAATTTGGAAACGGCATGTTATATTGCTTGGCATTTGCACTGGAAGTTCTAATATGAACATTTCATAATGTTTGGGTGTCAATCTGAGAACAGTGTAGAGGATTAGGTAAGGGTTTGAGGAGTCTAATGGCAATTATGAAGGTGTTTGGAATGATTACTAGTGATGGTAATATTATGCCTCCATTCATCTTCCCAGAAGGCCACACACAGCATGGAGGCCTACATCAAGTGTCTAGAAGTGGGTCAAAAGGCTGGCTGCTAAAAGACCCTATGTCTGGCAACAGGATTCTGCACCATGCCACACAAGCAGGAGAACCCAGTCATGGCTGTTCGACAATTTCTGCGATCATATCATCCCTTACATCTGGCCACCTAACTCCCCAGATAGCAAGCCCCTTGATTATTATGTGTGGGGCACAGTTGAGTGAGAGACCAACAAAACTCTTTGTAAGACCAAAGATGAAGTGAAGGCAAAAATTATGGCAGCATTCACC
Source organism: Acanthosepion pharaonis (assembly GCA_903632075.3). NCBI lineage: Eukaryota > Metazoa > Mollusca > Cephalopoda > Sepiida > Sepiidae > Acanthosepion > Acanthosepion pharaonis. Next base: position 753,145 of record CAHIKZ030000368.1, on the reverse strand, counting down.
AATTTAAACAAGGAAACTGTCCAGAAGCATTGCAGAAGATTCCAGTGCTTGAAAAGAGTGGGTGAGTGAGCTCATGAAAAAATCCACTCTCACATAACTACTTAACCTGTGGAAGTATAAGTAACAATAAAAAGCTGTTATACCTATTGTCAACCTTGACAGAAGCCATACACACAAATATACATAGTTATACATATGAACAAACATATAACATGCATGCACACACAGAAAAATGCAACGTGCATAAAAATCACAAATACAACCAATGCACAGAGGAGAAATACACATAATAAATTAATTACATAGTGACTAGTAATAGTCTTTGATGTTGAATATATTTCCAACCTGCGGCATTTGCATGTGCACTGATGTGAATATATATTGCTCAATTTCGACTAAAGGAAGAAACAGCTGCAGCCAAACGGTAAAAGCAGAAGTAAGAATCAAAAGACAAACAAAAAGGCAGGTAAGTCAAGGCAGGTAATTATGATAAACTCAGAAACATTGCTGCTGCTGCTACACCTTGACTACTGTTTCCACAAATAGGTGAGCAAAAAGATGCTTGTTTGTTTTTTTTCAGGTTGAATAACAAGAAAAAGAACTATCAAATTCAAATCTCATCAAGTCTCATTTAAATCCTGAATAATTAGATATTTCTATAAGCCTCAGTCAATCTAAATGTGCTTTTCCTTTCCTAACCGTAACTGTGATAGAATTTTTTTGATCATTTGTAAAATGATGAACTGCACTGATAAAAATTCCTGTCAGCATTAGCAAATAAATTAATAAATAAATGATATTTTTTAAATCATTTCAAAAGCAAAGCAATACTATGACTAAGATGCAAGGGTTACTGAGAGTGACAGAGAATAAGAACATTTTAGTGAAGAAAAAGAACAATAAAAGAACAATCTTCAGGCAGACAAGATGGCTATTGATGTTGCATTTCAATTTTTGAAGATTGTATGTGGCAGGGAACCAAGAAACCAAATGAGAGTTCCAGAGGCTAGAAGTACTAAAGAAATTATTAAAATAGAACTTACAGTTACATCTAGCTAATTCAACAACAAAATGATGAAATTTAGTTAGCAATCTAGTAGTACACTTAAATTCACATGGTCAAGGTAAAACTGAACAACTACTATGAAAATATTTGTAGTAGAAAAGACAGAGAGAAGTCACATCACAGTAGTAGGAAAGTGACTGAAGTCAAGATGCCAGGTTTGGCCAATAACATTACAGACCCTTCTTAGGATTTTGTTGAGAATATTGAGACACAGCAGGAGCACCAGACCAGATATGGCAGCAATATTCAAATGAATGGACAAATGGTAGATTTATAAATGTGCAAAATGAGTTCTGATGAGAAAAACTAACTAACTCAACACAGTGAACCAACTTTCCTAGCAGCAGACTTAGCAATTGATTCAATATAATCATTACAATCCATATCAATGGGAACCAAGAAAGCATAATGAGTTGTGCATTTCATGACCCATACTCCTATCAGCAACTGATGGTCCAACTATTCTTAAATTATCTTGATCTCCTATCTAGGTACCATTGGATTTGCTTCTAACATTTTTTTGAGTTAGCCAGTATATATTGTACCCAAGTCAAAATTAACATTGTCTGTCAGTGTATTTTATTCTATATTTGAAAATATTTACTTTGTAATTGTTAATTTTATATAAAAATACCTCACCTGTGGAAATTTAAAATTAATGTAAGCATCAGAAGTATACTAAGAAATTTTGCATGTTTCCAAATACTTCTTTCTCTCTATTATATATGACTTCAAACAAATGGGTTTTAAATCATCAACTCAAGTTGTTTTTGAAGTACCGAGTACAATTATCTTATTATTAGTTAACTGTGTATGGAGCCCATGGGACGAATTATTAACAAGCATAACAGACATAAAAATTATGATATTATTTACATATGCGTCACCATATTTGCCTGGATCAGACTGTGCATTTGGCTTTGAATCAAAATGCTGCTTGCTCCTCATTCCTCCACTGAGGATCAGTGCCATATCTGTGCAATCCGTAGAAAATGTTACATAAAATGGTAACAGTGTGTGTGTGTGTGTGTTGATATACATTGAATATATATATGTGTGTGTGTGTGTGTGCATGTGTACAGAAATATACTGAACATCAGAAAGAATAGGTGTGACACAATGGAATGTGGGTGCAATCAGGATACCCATATAGAAGTGGACAATAAAAGATTTTGTCTGAAGTGTTACAAAGGAAATAAATAAATGAAAACTTTTGGGAAAAAGTGCCACTTGCCTGGAAGCTAGAAAATTCCACTGGCATATTTATAAACAGCCACATAATTGAAAATCATTCCAAGACAGCCAGCTGGTCAGGTACAGGCTGCCTGTCAGAGAGAGATAGAGAGAGAGAGAGAGTATGGATGCTACCCATTAAAGAGTAGTTTCAAGATACCCATGGGCAAGTTACAAGAGACGAGCAGAAGGATGGTAGAAGAAAGTTCTCGTTGGTTGATGTGTTAGTCTGTTATGACAGAAGCAGTAGTTGTTCCCAAGTATAACTTATCCACTCCCAAGACCATGTAAGTGAATCCCTGTATAAACAACCAAATATATTGGAATGAGAATTTGCATCTTCATTTCTCATTGTAGCATTAATTACCATCTTTTGTTTTCTTGTAAACATACAGTGGCTTTTTCCCAGTTCTTGTGAGCACCAATGCAAATGAGGATCGAAATACAACAGATGCTGATCTGTTTGTTTCGTAAAAGACAGAGAAGGACTCGTTCTATGTTTACAAGGGATTATCAGTAAACCAGAAAATACTAAATATAAATGAATTGCAAATGGTTTTACTTGAGAATTGCACTGAAAATCAAAAAAAAAGTGTTAGTGGTCAGAAAATGTAGGCATGACTGAGGCAGTTAGCCATTTTTCCTTGTCAAGTTGTCTTTGCAACCTTAAAACTGGAGTCGATTTTTATCCATTACAATAAACAATAAAAAATAAATAAGACCTCTTGCTACTTTTGTAAGCTAAATAACAATATGGTGAAGAAAGATTAGAAGAAAATAAATGTAGAATGTCAACAAGATGAGAAACCTAACTGACTATAAAAGCTTCTGTGGCTGAACTGGTGAAGGCACATTTCATGTTCAACAAACTTGTTAGAAAGCAAGGTTGTTTTATTGAAACATTACTTTATTCAGATTTCATATGTTTTCTGAAATGAAAAATTGACACTGAGAAATGTGACAGAGGTCAGATTATTTTGTTTAGGATCTCATCAACCCTTGCACATTTAAATAATGTACAAGGGTTGAGGAGCTCCTAAACAAAATAACCTGAAACAGATTTTTTTTTTTAATAGAGGTTTGTAATATTATTATTATTAGATATTATTAAATAGATTTTTTTTTTTAATATAATAGAGATTTGTGAGCTTATGAGATGAACATGGATATTGTTAAAAGAGGGTTTGGATATTATTCAAAGGAGGGTCAGCATATTATTGTAAGAAAGATAGGAATATTATTAAAAGGGTTGGGACATTATTAAAAGAGTTGGAAATATTATTAAATCTGAAAAATACTGAATGCCTTTCTGTGTTTAATTTCTCATACATTTAAGTCCTTAAGAAAAAAAAGTCAAGGAAGTAAAAAGTAGGCATTAGAGCTTTTATTCAGTCTGTTAAAATGAGTTTGAATTGATTTATTGACCTTGTTTCATCTCTGGCATAGAGAGAAGCTGAAAATGCAGTTGCTGCTGCTGCTGCCATTGTTGTTGTTGTTGTTTTTAAACTTTCCCAATTTAAATCCAAAGCATTGAGAAAACAATTAAACGGGTTTTCTTAATGCATAAAAACAACAAACAATGCAAGACAATTAGGTAAATCTTTTTTGCAACATCCCAATTGTTATTTTAATTCCAACAGAACTAATTATCAGTGTTTATTCAACTCTTGCTTGGCAAGAGCGATTTTACTTCAATGAAACAATTGTTTGCATATCTATGTAGGATGCTTCAGAGAGTAATTCTTTCCTTGTTTTGTTTAACAGAATTAATAAATCAAAAGGAAAAATATAAAGAAAATACCAACAGTTCTTTTTGTACTACAAGGATAAAAATGAACTAAAGCTTTAAAATGTGTGTGTGTGTGCGTGAAAGGGAAAGAGTGGGACTGAAAAATTCTCAGCTTGACCAAGAAGCTCTTCCAAAAAATATTGTGACATCTGGAAGTGAGCAGGGTTTAAGAACTATTCAACATTTCCTAATATATTACCATATTTTCTTTTGCATAATACATTTTCTTTTGCATAATACAAGAAAATTTGAACAAAAAAAAAAAATACACAATATTATACACAAGTCCACATTTTCAGAAATTTTTTACTCAGCTTAAAAAAATCTCTTATTTGAAACAGCAAGATTGCAAATACATTTGGCAAAATAGATAATAAAACATATAGTAGGCAGGTGTTGATAATTGTTTACAAAAGGTATTTGATGTCTGGCAATATTTATTTTTTGAAAAACAGCATCATGTCTTTTGTCTTAGTTTGGCTCACAAAATGAAATTTGTTTACATTTTGATTTTTTTTTTTAAACAAAGTCTTCTTTTCCTTCTTAATGAAAGACAATATTTTTGTTTTTTTTATTTTCATAGTAAACAGGACAACACAGTGCCCAACCATGGGTCTTTAATGATCATAACCAGAGGTATCTGGCAAGAACTGCCTGTAATAAAAAAAAACAAGTGATATTGGTTCAACACATATTCAATGCAGAAGGTACCAGATGCCTATCAAGCAGGTCAGTTCAATGTTCTTTAACTTTCAAGAGTAGAAGATCCACCTGAGTGCTCCTGTTAATACCATAACACTAGACACTGTGATGTTAAGTGGACCCTCAAGGACTCCTTGTATCTGTTCAGTCTTGTGTTCTCCCCCCCACCTCACATTTTTGGATTTTTTATTCTGGACTAATGGACATTATCTATTTTTACAGAGTTTAGGTGGGTTTCTATGTAGTCTCCCCACTTTTTTTTCTTTTGGGCTTCTTTATCACACACACACACGTCTTATTTGCCTGATGATAAATTTAAAAGGCCACTGAAAGTACCAAACAATTATATAGCAAAATGGTAGGATTTAAAGACTAAAAAAAAAGAAAAAATGGCAAGAAAAATAGGGCATGAATAAAAAAAAAAAAAATTAATTTCTTCTGTTCTTTCATATATATATATATATATATATATATATATATATATATATATATATATATACACCTACTCAAGATATGCTGTTAAGAATGGTTATTTTTAAAGTCATTATTAATTAAATTGTTTCTCACTTAATAAATCTGGTATTGGGCCAAATTTGGTTAAGCTTAACAAATACCTGTATACAGAGGTACAGGTATTTACTTTATGTGGTTTCATTTGGTACAAGGCCAAATGAGTGGAGCACCTAATAAGAATAAAACTCATTTTAAATTGTAGCTAAATTGTGCTCTGGCACAAGGCCAAAATGGTGGAAAATTGTTGAGGATCAAGCTCAAGACACTACAAAATTAGTCTGTAAGATGAGCTGACTAACCCGAATATTAGCTTGTACTGAAAAGCAAATTTTCTTTATTCTATTTACAGCAGAACACTACAATGCCTTTTATTGACAAGATGTAAAACACTAATGTCCTAACAGGTTAATAAAAGAATGGACTTAGCCACGAGAAAAATCAGCCTTTCACTAAAAAAAATAAAAAGAAACTCCCTACTTCTTCAGCCTTGACAAATAAAACCTAATATATCAGTAAGGATGAAACATGAGATATTCAAGACAAATATTGCTGTAGTGATATTAATACATAAATAGATGAAAAACAGGGGTTTTTTGTTTGCTTTTTTTAAATATATAATAAGCAGGTTTACAATCAATAAGAGTGAATAAAATAAAACACAAACAACCACTTACTGGCCACATTGCTATATTTATTTCCCTTAATAACACAAAGAAAACATTAATGATTGCTTAACTACCTACTGAGCCATGGCAAGTAGAGAAACCTTATAGCTGAACACCTTCAATTAAAACAGGTATTTATATAACGAGCTGAAAATAGACAGGAAGAAAATGAAAGGTGTCGAAGATTCAAGTGTAGATGTCAGATTGTTGAATACCTATGATCATAATGAAGTTAATTGGTGGAACTTTTCAGGTTGTCTTGGCATAGAGCAATGGACCACAGATCACCAGAGCTTAATGGCTGAGTTAGTTGGGCATTTCTTGTGAGCGCTAGTGGACAGGGTTTGAGACAAGTTAAGAGACAAAATTTTGAATGCTTACTTTGAAAACAGGCCTTCCCACTGAGAATATTGTAATGTTCCTACTCCAATTTATCGCTATTTTAAAGCATAAAATACACTATATTAATAAAAATGAGAAAAGTTGTCATCAGAGGTCACTTCTATTCAAAGAAATCAACTGAAATAAGAAAAAAAGACTTTCTTTTTGTCATTATCATAACCAGCAAGGTAACTTGATATTGTGCATTCACATTAGTTTATGCCAATATATTTTTTGTTCTTAAAAATAATTAAAATTTTTAAACAATTATGAAATAATTTACTGTTAGAATATCCACATATTCATGGGGTGCTTAAAAGTTTTTAGCCTGAGCTATTTCCAGAAATATGACTGTCACTTGTAAAAAATTAACAGCATATTTTCTTTTATATACCATGAACTTAAAGCTCTCCACAACTTCCTATCCTTTGTAGCTCTAAGCAATGTCTGTTCCCTTACTATCTCTTGCAGTCCCTGTTCATCTATCCATTTATACAAACTCATTAGGTATATTACTTGTTGTTTCACTCTGCTTTCAATGTCTTGTGTGTGCCAAATTTTTCAAGCTTTCTTTTCTCATTACGCATCTCCAAAATTTTAAGGGTCTCTTTCTAAGTGGAAATATCCTTTTCGTACCTCAAAAAATAACTGACCAATTCAAAAGACAAACAGAAATATATCTGCTTTTAAATGATTTTTGCTTATTTACTACTAGGAAAGAGAATCCTTGAACTCACTTATGAGGCTGTGCTGAAAAATTCTTGGCCTGACCCTCACATGTATTTCTTGCACTTAACACTTCCATGGCACCAGAAGGGCTAACAACATAGAGATGATAGTCATCTATTTCCTTGCAATTAACTCTTCTGATGATATGGTTGAAATAGATTTTTCTGTTATTTTAAACAAACTATAGCATTTTACTTACTAACTTCATTTGCTTTTAGCTTACAGTTAAATGGAGAATACGTTTGCAATTTCACTGTAGCAAAAAACTAAATTCTATCATTACTTTTTGGTGGAAGGTGAAAACTAATCTTACAATAAACTTTTTACTCAATTTCTGGAATAAAGTGTTTTTATTATTTGCATTAGCCTGGAGGATTAAAGCACTACTTTGTGAATTTTTTCACACAATAACTGAATTCAATTCCTGGTACAGGTAGCTCAGATTCAGTGGAAACAAGACTATCAATAAGTGAGCAGTACTAAAAAGGAGCAAGATATCCCCTGAAACTGTGCTAAGAATTTACAATTATCATGCCACCAAATTCAAAAATCAACAGTTTAACCCTCTATGCAATTGTGTGTTCAATCCCCGGAAAGGGTAGTAGAGACTCAAAATCAGTGGAAGCAGGACTAGCAGTACTAAGAAAGAACAAAATGATACATATATATATATATATATATATATATATATATATATATATATAAAAAAAAACAATCTACCCTCATGAAGTTCAGTTCAAAATTTCCTGAAGGTTATCTAAATTGACAAACACCTGAAGAAGACCAGAAGGTATAATGGTTGAAACAGTGTGATAATAACAAGAAAGATGACATTAGTTCAAAAGTAAATAATGCAAATAAAATAAATTTGTTATGTAAACTGTGCAGAATTTCTGAAACAAAATTCACTATAATAATAATAATATAAAGGGTAACACAAATTCTTATCATGGGTGAGAATTGAAACAATAAGCCCACTTTTATTTTCAAATTAACTAAAGATTAATTTTCCTGGTTTATTTTAGAAAAATAATCCTGCCAGGAAATCCAAGCAATTTATTTTGAGTGCATCATCAAAAGAAGACCCAAAGCAAAGAGATTTAATATGGCTGTGATTCCTTCCCTCTCACCATCTCCAAAATGTTTACATTCCCTTGAGTGTGCAAGCCAAATAAAATGTCCATCTGGGACATTCTTTTTATCATTCAAAGCCAAGTTTATAAACAAAACCAGAAAAAAAGGCTAACAGATTCTAGTGTTTGTGATCCATTAGGCAAATGGTTCTACTTAACTCTGCAGTGTTTTAAGTTATGAAGTTTAGTTTTTTTTATGGAAAAAGAATCTTCATAAATTAGGGTGAAGGTCTGAGAAAGCATGTAAGAAATTAATGGGACAATGTGGAATGGGGTGGAGAAAAGGAAAGAAAAAAGCCCAAAACAACAGAAGACTAACTACAAAGAAATGAAAGTGAATGATGAGAAAGGAATGAGAGATAAAAGTTCATAAGCAATGAGAGGGGGAAAGATAGGGAATAAAAAGGACAAGCAAGAAAAAAGCAAAAAGACAGAAAAACACATTACAAGAAGACACATAAACACAGAGTAAAGGCTGGAGAACACCTAAACTTGGAGAGCAACAGCCAGAGGATATATACACATACACACACACACACAAACAGGGGAGGGGGAGCAATGATCTGTGGATGCACACGCACATGGGGAGCCATAGTCTGAGGACGCACACAAAAGTAAACAGGGAACAAAAGTCTGAGGATACACACACATGGGGAGCAAAGGTCTGAGGTCGCACACACAGAGAGACAGGGAGCAACAGTCTTAGGATACACACACACACAGGAAGCAATGGTTTGAGGATACATACACATACATACAAGGAGCAAAGATCTGAGGATGCAGACACACACAAGGAGCAACAGTCCAAGGACACACACAATGGCCAGAAGAGATACACACACTCATGGAACAAATGCCTGAAGATGGAAACACAGATAAAAAAAGGACAAAGAAGATACAAGAGAAAGGAATTAATATTGAAGCAATGACAGAAAACCACAAAGAAAAAAATATCAATAGATGAATAGTGAAAAAGACAAGTTTTACTCACCTTATTTTGACTTCATTAATGATTTCTTGCACCCTGGGTAGATATTTAATCTAATGAAACAGAAAATAAAAAAGAATTAGTCAATTCAGGAGGATTTATTTGAATTGTGTTCATTCAACATGTCACTTAAACCAAGATATCAAAACTGATAAAAATCTTTGTTCCATTAATTTAAATATTTACAGTTATTTCTCTACAAATTAAAAATATTAAAGTAGAAAAAAAGTCTCATCTAGAAAAATTAAGCAATCAGTGTATGGGTCAAAATCCCCAGTTGAGTATTAAAAAAAACAATAAGTAAAAAGAACTGTGTATATGTGCATGTGGTCGGGGGGGGGAGCAGTTGAGTGAAGGAGGTTACTAAGGAAAGTGGATTTTGGTTTTTAAGTGCCAACCAAAAACAAGATTTCAAATACTTATTTTTTAAGGTAAGCATGTTCACCTAACATGTAAAACTGGAGCATCAGTCTTTCTCAACCACTTTTTTCCAACCCTATTTGGCCTTAGGCTAAACTAATCCAAGATTACTAAATTATCAAGAAGTGTCAAAATCAATCACAGATAAAGAGACTTGAAACAACAGAAATGAGGTTCTACAAAGGATGCTGAGAATACCATAGACTGAATATGTGAGTAACAAAGAAGTTTTAAGGACAATGGAAAAAGGAGACTTATATTTTATATCAGAAATTTCTAGGGCATATAATGAGGACTGGAGGCTTGGAAAATTCAATACTCCAACAGATGAGAGGAAAGCAGCGAACACTCTACTTAACTAATTAATGCAGATGGTCAGCAGAACAGGGAGTAGGAGAGATAGTGAAAAGACAAACCTTATTAAGAGCTACAAATAACAGAAAATGGGGGAGAGCCATTATTGCTCACATTCTCAAAGGAAGAGGGCACATAGAAAAATGTCAAATCATTAACTATGAAATACTGGATTTTTTTTCAATCAGCATACAGCATTTTTCAACATGAAACCAACTGTAGAATATTAGTTAATATTAGTCATATACTGTGAAGCAAATATTTTGAAAAAAAAAAACAAAAAAACATTGATTCCTTATCTTTTGCTTAAAAATTCTTTACATGTCACTTATTTGCTTATGTAGAAGAAAATTAAAACATGTTGAAAAATAAAAGGAATGGAAAGACAGTATGAGAGAAAGAAGCAGCAAAAAGAAAAAAGTAGTATGAGTGATTTTTTTAAGAGTTATCAACCTTTAAAAAAAGGCAAAAGTGGAAAGATACAGAGAGGAAAAAGAGAAAGCAGAGATAAACTAAGCCTGAGAGAGAGGAAAAAAAGGAGACAAAAGTAAAAACGAAAGAGGAGAAAAACAGGAGTTAAATGAAAAACCAAAGAGAGGGAATGAGGAAAAGAGGAGTCAAAAAGAAAGAAGAGAGGAGAAGAGGAAAAACCAAAAAGAGAATGGAAAAGAGGAGACAAGAGGAAAAACCAAAGAGAAAAAAAAGGAGACAAAAGAGAAAGGACAAAAGTGAAAGTGTACCAGAATACAACAACTGGTCGATCAGCTGCTGTATTCTGGTATCCTTACATGTGTTTTAGTCTACTAACTGGTCTGTCTACTTACACTTATATCTTGGTCAGCCTATGAACTTTCCAGCTGACTGTTATAAATGTTCAATCAGCCCAATATGTGGAACTCAAAATATATATATTAACAACCTTCCTGATGACATCAGCTCTCACCTCAGCATCTACACTGACAACACTACCATTTACTCTTACCTTGATAGTAAGGCTGATCAGTTAGACAAGGTCAAAATGGCAGCTGATGTACAAAATGATCTCAAAACTATTGTTAACTGGGGCAAAAAATGGCTTGTCAATTTTAACAACTCCAAAACTTCTCTCCATTAATCATCTGAGAGAGAGCTCTCTGCATTCAATCAGCATGGCTGATGCTATCCTCCAAGAAACTGACTCACTGCACCATCTCAGCCTAACGTTCTCAGCTGAGATGAGGTGAAAAGATTACATTGAATCCATCGCTAGATTAGCTGCTCACTGTGTTGGGCGAGACAATTTTTCTCTCCGGAATCTATATTGCATATATATAAGTCTACCATCCATCCATTCTTAGAATATCGCTGCCACATATGGTCCAGTTTTCCTGGAGATCCTTCATAAGATCCAAAAAAGAATCAGCAACATTACCAGTCCTGATCTGGTGGCTCAGTTTCAGTCACTTGCTCACAGCTGTAATATTGCCTCTTTACTATTTTTCTAAATACTTTCATAGTAATTGTTCAGATGAGCTCTTCACTATGGTACCTAGACTTTTTGAATTTAAGCTCAGCACTAGACTGGTGTTGAGATTTCATCAATTTAGAGTTGAGCTAGTTAAATGTAGCCATTACTTCTATGCTAACAATTTCCTATCTCGCACTTCTCGCTTGTGAACTCCCTCCCGGCTTCATGCTTTCCAACTAACTTTAACCTGCAAAAATTTAAATGCAATTCTAATCGCTAGCTACTGTCCTCCTGATTGCTCTTTTCTCTTTCTCCTCATTACTAGTGTTTCTGTTTCTAATCCCACCACATTCTATAACCCCTTGCATGGGGGTGATACTGATTAATAAAAAAAAAAAAATAACAGCCCATACCTTTTATATCTCCAACAATTTTGGTGCAATCAACAAACTACCTGCCAAAAGACCTAAAATCTTACACAGGAAAAACATCATGAACATGGAAAGTGAAAAAAAGTAAGAAAAAAAAAGGTTAACAAAAGGTTAATGTCTACTTGCACAGTAAATTAAAGTGCTAAATGCCTAGATTACTCAGACAGACCAAAAAATGCTTAACAACATCAGCACCTGAGTTGGCATTCAAGTTTGATACTCTTATGATCTTCAGGTGACTAAATGTGTGTGTGTGTGTGTGTTTATTCAAAGAATAGCGATATAAAAAAATCTACCTTCCTCTCTACAGGGCACTGAGAGCTCAGGAGTAAAAAAATTTAACTAATGCCAAATCAGTTGAGTTTTGATCCCAGCTTGAGGTAATCGGATCTCTAGCCACACTGATGAGCTGTGATGTAGCGAAACAGTCTGTGGATGACTATATATATATATATATATATATATATATATATATATATATACACATGGAGACACAGTTGTGGAATAGATAGTGGCTCAGATTGAGGAATCAGAGAGCTGGGTTTAAATTCCAGCTGAGTTTGTTACATTCTCTTATATGTAAATACCCTTGGGAAAAGGATGAATTTATCTTTTTTCCCTCCAGCTCTGGGTAAATAGCATGACATTCTGGGCCCTAAAATCTTGGGTGGCAACAAGTCAAAGAGAAGGAAAACCACTGTGTACCAGTTCTCTGTATTCAGCTCTTCCAAAAACTGTGATTGGTTCTGCATAAACTATATGCTGTCTTTCCAAAATATGAGTGGTCTAACAGCTTAGTTTTTAGAACTGATCAGCATATAGCCAATGTCCATTCCACCATTTCACAGTACTTCAAACAAAAAGTTAGGACGGAAACCTCCATCAATATGGCAAAGAGTGATAACATTTACTGGACTTGAGATATATATTTCCCTGAAAAAATTGTTTTATGAGAAAGAATCTTTAAATTTAAACTGAAAGCAACAGTAGCTGCTCCGTCAATATTGAATGTTTCCTTATAAGGAAACAGCTAATATTACCATTACCATATTTACTCACATTTTAATTTCTTTTGTTTTTATCACAACTTGACAGAACATCAATTTATAGCATTTAAGTACACAGAGAGGATTGAAAGTAAAGGAATCACTCTCTGGGATTTATTTCATACCTGTGTATAATAAGGTCTCCACTTATTGATTAGAAAATTACATCAAGACCATACAACCATTTCTTGATATATTCAAAATGAGTGTACATGTTTCAGACAGACTTTGTATATCTATATTCCACCCCCAACCCCACCACCCAATAAATCCCCACCCATAATAGGCCTAACATTTTTTTTTTCTTTTTTAGATGTTCTCGTAACTCATATTAAACAATGCCTCCAGCAATAATGGCAGCAGTTGGAGCTTTGTCGGGCAATGTCATTATTGTCATTATTTTTTTGTTGGTGTTGTTGAGACAAGTGAAATAATGCCCTTGCCGAGAAACAAAGAGCTGGGTTGGACATTGAACAAGTTCAGTGACAACAAAAATTTATTGTTAGTGAATCACCATGGATATTATTGTAGATGGTAGGTTCATCAGTATTCATTAACTGTCCAAACACTTGCATTAAGAACATTTACAGGAAGGAAATAGCAAGATTATCTGGCATTACCTAGGTCAAAATAGCTTCAAAGATCATCATTAACCATTTCAATGTTTATTCTGATTTAATCATCTTCTTAACATAATTTAGTTTTGCGATGTGGCAACCAAATGTTAACTTTATCTTTCAATGGTTACAAGACAGCACTTACTGTCACATACAGATCCTTCTTTTTAATTTGTAGGCGTGTGTGCAAATAAATGCTTTGCGTAGGTGGAAGCTTTTAAGTCTTTGCATGACTTTTTCTATTGACAATGCCACAAAATAACTCACTTGACAAGCTCCATGTGATATCCTATTAGACGATCCAAAAATGTGATTAGTGATTAGACTAAAAAGAAAGATGACAAAAAGGTTTCTTTGATTAATTTGATATAAGATTAATATTGATAATATTTCAATGTTTACTTGTATCATCCTCATACATTATGAATTAAGTGATTTTTGCTGCCTCTTTATTAAAGATGTAAATAAAAAGTAAATAGAATCAAACAGAATAAAGGGGCCAGAGAAATGATGGATAGCATTTCAGTGTAGAGATAATACAGTATAAAAAGATAGATAATTAAGGATGATGGCATAAGAGAGTTAATTAATCTGTCACTCGACCCCCCCAAACTAATTAGTTATTTTTGTCTGGGTTTTTTCTGATTTATGTTTTTACTATCGGCAGTATTTAAGGTAGCTCTTGCAGAGGGCTCTTGATTGGACCTTTATCACAATCAGTAATGAGCAGTACATGCAATAAGCAACAATAAACTACAGAAGAACTCAAAACTGCTGCATTTAAGTATTGCATTAATATTTAAGCTTACTTTTTAAAAGTTCAACGATAATTCTTCTGCCGCAATTTAATTTAAAGACAATTCAATGTACGTAGGTCCTTACTTTCCATACAAACAATTATTTTTATTTCATGGGTGACTTTTGCTGGATTTCAAAATTTTGATTAACCCCAAATTTATTTCCAAGTTATAGAAATTATCATGGTAAAAAAATTATTAAAAAAAAAAAATTGTCATACAAAAAATTACGTTAAAAAAAAAAAAAAATAACGAAAATAACCAAAGTAATGAAAACTTGGGAATCCAAAATTTCAGGGATGCAAGTCCAGATCCAGCCTGGAATGTTTTTAATTTGTTCACGGAGTCGGCCTGATTATAAAATGGTATGATATGTTGAGCTACATTCTCTAAGAGTAAAGTTGAAAAGGTGTGACACACTGACATTCACGTTTATTATCGAGAAATAACACAAAATGCTTACTGAATGGAATTGGATTAATTTGTATCTAATTTTTCTGGGATCAAATTCCAGAGCCTTTTTTTTTCTTTTTCTTATGATCATAATGTGCAGAGAACAGGAAAGATAAGTTTCCTTAAATTTTAAATATTCATTCAGACTAGTATATAAAGATAAATACAAAATAGCCCATCCTAGTAATTTTTTATAGTCTCTCTGGTCAAAATTAAAAACAAAACTCTGCCTCATTTACTTTTAATTTATATATATATATATATATAACACAAGCCATCAATTTACAGAGATAATCCAAAGTAAAGGGACAGTTCTCAGTGGCTTTTTCTGATTTCAGCTGTCTATTCCCGGATTTAGATTGACAGCCCGATTACAAATAAATAAAAAGCAGCTAAAAAAGTAAGATAAAAGAAATACTTATTAAAAATGAATAAGAATTGTTGACAATGGTTAATTTAATAAATAACAATAAAAGTTACTATGTCAAAAATTAATAATGTTCTGACAATATTTCATAGAGTAAAAAAAATATAAATGGTAATACTGCTACAAATTTGAGAATTTGTAAATTTCTGAGATAAGAAATCAATATCCTTATAGACTAATTTATTCAAGTGAGTATCCTTATTTTCATTGTTATAGTCACAATGATTTAGACACTATCTTCCAGCTTTCTTATATATAATGAACAACAGAACCAGATTGAAAAACAAGGCAAATGCAATAACCAGAGAATATGTGAGGCTTATTAAATGTGTCCAGTAGGCTTAATGTGGAATTGAACACCAAATAGAGAGCTTTTGATCAGCAAAGAACAGGCTCCAAAATCCCAGGATCTGACTGATAATAATGACCTTATATGTGTTAGTTAAATGTACGGAGTTAAATTAATATATGCTTGTTCAAAGGAATGAGCAGAAAAATAAATCCAAGTTATGCTTGGGTATTGAGAGTGGAATAAGGAGTTGAATGACACTTCAGTTTGATATTTTTTGATGGTTTACAAACATGAAAGAGAATTGAATAAGACCAGTGAATGAAGCATTGCACAACAACCAAGATGAGAACACTTGACCTACTAAGGAGGTTATCAGAGCTTAGCATGTGTGCTGATTCTTTCAGTCTTCTTATCTCCAATGTTATTCTATTTTATACAGGAAGCCAACATAAGAGATGTTATGGTTCTAACAGCCAAGATGAGGACATCAATTGAAATAAATCTGCATATAAGAATGCTTAAAATCTTCTACAGTAAGAGAACAAACAGAAAATAGCATTGGCATTAGTCGTGAAATTTTCTCCTCTCTAAAAGCCACAAGAAAAATAATGACAGCCAAAAAGAGAAGACAGAAAGAGATTAATAAAATGTGAGTGGCACGTTGGAAGAGAAAAAGAAAGATAATGAATAGGACTTTTTACACATTAACATCTATAGGGTTTCTGTTTTAACAAGACTATGGGATAGTTTCTTTTGTATTGATAAAAAACTATAAAAATTAATTAAGAAATTAGTAAACAGGATAAAAATTTCTATTTTATTATTTTCAACAAATTAGAGGACAAAAGAAAGGAATGTAGTTTTTAACTGAAATAGAAAGTTGAAGGAAAGAGCAAGTCTTGATATATGTGAAATAGATGGAACCTAGATAGAGTGATGGCCAAGGCAACATGAAGAGAGAGAGAAAGTGCAAAAACCATGACCAAATGTAAAGAGAGATCGGAAAAAGACCAGGACCAAATGGTGATAGAGAAAGACAGGGTAAAGACCGTGACCAAATGGAGAGGGAGAGAGAGACAGGACAAAGAGTGTCACCACATATATATATATATATATAGAGAGAGAGAGAGACAGGGCAAAGACTGTCACCACATATATATATATAGAGAGAGAGAGACAGGGCAAAGACTGTCACCACATATATATATATAGAGAGAGAGAGAGAGACAGGGCAAAGACTGTCACCACATATAGAGAGAGAGAGAGAGACAGGGCAAAGACTGTCACCACATATAGAGAGAGACAGGGCAAAGACTGTCAAGACTGTATATATATATATATATATATATATATATATATATATATAGAGAGAGAGAGAGAGAGAGAGAGGGCCAAGTCTACGGTGAAATGTAGAAAGAGACATAACAGAGACCATGGGGTAATGTAGAGAGTGACATGACAAATACCCTGGAGAAATGTAGAGAGAGGTCAAAGAGTAGGTGGAAATAGTGAAAGATGATAAAAACAGAAAGAAAGAGTGAGATAAAGTAGAAGCAAGAGACAGAGACAAGATGAAGCATGTGAGAGAGAGAAAGAGATAGAAAGATATAGTCAGATCAATTCAGCTGAGCCAGTGTAAAACAAGTAGATGAAGAGAGCAGCAAATCAGAGAAAAAAAGGAAGTACCTGGAAAGGGAAAGAGAGAGAGAGAGAGGGGAAAAAAAAGAAAAAAACACAAAGACAAGAAAAAGGTAAACAATTCATGAGGATGAAAGATGAAATTGATTAAAAGGAAAAAACTGAAAAGGAACATGGAATGAGAAAGAGGAAGAAGTCCTCTCTGCATTTCCTTCGTTTCCCTTTCGTCCGTCTTCCACACTCCATCACCGAGTGAGTTGAAGATAAATCAAGGAAACAATAAAACTGATTGGTTTTTCGGTAGATTTTTTTTCTGCATGGCCAATATTAGATTACATTCAATTGATGCTAGAGTGAATTGGGTTATTGCCGAGAATGACAAAGAAATAAGTGACATTTGGATTTACATTTGTGGCAAGGATGGTCAGCCAACCAACCCCACCCATCCAAGAACATGATGCTCCCACCCTCATTTATGCCTGACAGACAGACAAACCATGTGGACAAGTTGTATCAATAAGCAGCTGGACAGTGAGTCACAGTATCCTACACTGTAAAACTGGTTTGTTTGTTTGTTGTAAACTGGAATTCACTTGTTTAAGGTTCTTATCCAGGAGAATCAATTAACACTGGGATAAAACAAAAACCTTCCGCCCACAGATAGTATTCTTTACTCATATAAACTGTATATTTTTCATTACTCTAAATATTATTTTTTGGATATTCACAAAAATAACTCATTAATTCCTCAAAAATTACAAAATAAATAATTACAAAAACAACAGATATGAGTTTACAAGTAGATCTGAATAAGAAGATATGCATTCTTTAAAAGGGTAATTGAAACTTGTTGGGCTGTGATGCTCTCTGTGGCCAAGCAGTTGAAAACATGCCAGATCAGATGGTTAGCTTATGTTTATCTTACAAAGGGAACGTAGGTTCAAACCCTGCTTGAGAGCACAGGCTGGTTGATCGAATTAACATAGTTTAAAAAAAAAAAAAAAAAAAAAGCAAATAGGGTGTCTACTCAAATACGTCTATTCACAAAAATAACATTTACAATAATAAGAAATAATTCTGAATGAAAAATAAATTCCAGTTAACCTACATGTTTTCAAGACTTACTTCTAAGCCTTTATGAAACATATATTGCCTGCTGTTGATATATATGTACACATTTTCAAGGCACCTTGAAATGTCAGTCAATCTTTTGTGTTATAAACTAACTAGCCCTTAGTGCTATTTTCAAACCTAAGCTTGCAGCACTTGGTATTCCCAAGAGACATTAATCTAGATACTGACCAGGCTTGTCTTTAACAAAAGAAAATGCAATGGAAAAAGGTTTCCCTATCTTTTCCAAGAAGAGTTACTGATTTGTTTTTTTACAGCTTATCAACCCTTTGTGGGTTATTTAACATTTAGCAATCTACTTCATTTATAAATATTACTTCTACTTTTACTGTATATGGAATCCCATCGAAATATATTGTTTTATATATTAGTTGTATATATTTGAAATTGTAATAGTCTGGTGCTCAATTTCAGTCAAGATTGTTTTAGGTGTTGCCATAGAACGATATGACTATGCAATCAAGAAATTCAAATTCAACTTGCATTATCAGGAGTCCTGACTCAGGACTAACATTTTGTTAGGTGAAGATAAGACTGCTAAAGGTTAAACCTGAAATACATTTTTGAATTGTAAGAATAATTCTTTTTGCAAGTGAATTTTGCATTAACAATTTTTTTTGAGAATTGCAATTTTCCCCACATGCAATTTCTACTACTTACCCCTTAGTGGTGGGGGAATCTGGTTTAGTTTATTTGTTTAATAGCATATCAACTTCTTTTGGGTCATTTAATGCTAAAATTTTATGCTCTTGTGAGTTTGGTAATTTTTTTTTTGTTTTCAAAAAATGTATTGCTGGTAATTTTTTTTTCTTACTATGACAATGTACTGTTGATAATTTTTTCTAATGTATTTTCATGTTTTGACCCTAATTGTGGGGTTCTCCATTTGCCCATAGATGGGACCCTAATAGGGGTTACCATCCTGGGTCAGGGTGGACTTGGGAACAACAGCAATTAAGAGGTGGTTTCATACTCCTCAAAACATCCTGATCAAAGGCTTTACTGCCAGACGTAGTTTATCGTCCTATCCAGGACAATAGCTGGAAGAAAGGAAAGTGAATGTAACAAACCTGACTGAAATTCAAACTTGGCTCTCCAATTTCTCATTCCGAGCTGCTATCCTCTCCAATAACAATGATGGCTACACACAGTTTACAGACAGTTATAGAAAAGGTGGAAACTGTGGAGTGCCATGATCACTGATGTCTTAAAGGAACATAGCACTTTAAAAAAAATCCTCATAAAAGTAAACCCATTTATAGATATACATATTTACTTGACCAAGATAATCTCTGATTATATGGCTGCTTTTGTTTCCTTGTCTCTTCATCTTGACTCTGTTGTTCCTAATCTGACTTGTCTGTTTTGATCTGCAACTTGATGTCCACATTGACAATCTCTTGTTTAGTCCACCTTCACATACACAAGCAGATTTTTCTGAATGTGTCCACTTTCATGCTCTTTCCACGTTGTCATACCACCAATGCATTATATATACAGTTATGATCATCAAGTAGAAATAGTTTTTCAGATTCATATACACACCAAAGTGAAGCACTAAAATTGTGTATATATGTATGTGTATAAAAACACTATCTTACATTATGTATGTATGAATGTGTTAGTGGGTGTGCAGAAAAGTTGTTAGCCCCAACCCACTTCCCAAAATCAGAACAAATGAACAACACTGGATTTTGGGAGATAAAGGCTTCTTGGTTGAGCAGAGAACTTTTACCCCCCCCTCACATGCACACACTTTACTGAGGAAGAGTCTGAAAGCCTGCAACGGTGCCATCCATCTAATCTAGATAAAGGACAAGGTATCCAATCAGCCAATAACATCCATTTTGGTTCTTGTAACCTGTCTTGTCATGTCAAACAGACAGGATCGAACCACCAGTTGAGATGATCTAACCCTAACAATGGCTGACAATATGCACTGGTACAGCAAA
Source organism: Acanthosepion pharaonis (assembly GCA_903632075.3). Classification (NCBI taxonomy): domain Eukaryota; kingdom Metazoa; phylum Mollusca; class Cephalopoda; order Sepiida; family Sepiidae; genus Acanthosepion; species Acanthosepion pharaonis. The sequence continues at coordinate 732,941 of CAHIKZ030000368.1, read as the reverse complement.
TAATGCCTGTCATTGCAACAACATTCAATTCTGACACATACCTGCCATGTACTTACCTGATATAATTAAATGCCGAGTTTAAGTTTAAGAACTTTGCGCATCCTTTCCAACCCCCAATGTGATTTTACAAACCTAGGCTTTGTAGTTTTTCTTCTCCTTTTCTTCCTCCTCTAAAACTCAAGCATTTTTTTTTATTTCATCTCTGCAATCCCATTTTAGTTCTCTCCTTACCTTATTTGCTAATGCTAAGCAAAAGTTAAATATGTCTTCCAGTTTCATTTCACACATTTCCTACAATTATGTACTCTATTCAATTAGATCAAGAATGTTATTTATTACTTAAAAGAAATCTCATATTTCTCATGTAAAAGAATAAAATTCTTATTTTTTATATTATATTTGTTTTTTCTTTCATTTCCTCACTTTGGATTGCCTTCCTTCTCACTTTCATATTGTCTCTTTCACTTTCCATTTAACTTTTGGAAAGTCAAAGAGGAACACAGTGCCATAATGGTTACCAAGAGAGAAAATGGAATTGATAAACTAGGTGTAAAAGTTTATGTTCACTTTTCCTTTTTAAATCATTTCATTCAAGACAGTAAAGGCACCAAGACAGTGAGTGTGAAAGAATAAGAAAAAGAGAAATATTATTAAAGAGCGAGAACAATATGAAAAAAAAGAGGAATCAAGAAGATGGATGATAACAATTGACATTGCATTTAAATTTTTGAAGATCAAAGTTGGATGGAAAGCAAGAAGCCGGAAGAGGGTTCCACAAGGAAGAAGTTCAAGAAAAGAAACTGTTAGCATAGAACTTATGGTTACATTAAGCCATTTTAACTGTAAAATGATGAGACCTTGTCACCAGTCTAGTACTGAGCTTAAAGTCTAGCTATCATAGAGGAAAGTTCATGAGAACAATTACCATAAAAATATTTATTGAAAAGGCACAGGGAATCTACAGCAATGAGAAAGTGACTGAAATCAAGATGCCAGATAAGGACCAATAAAATTTCAGATTCTTCTTTGGATTTTATTAAGAATCACCAAATATATAACAGGTGCACCGAACCTTAGGTGGAAGCAATGTTCAAAACAAAGACGAATGGTAGACTTATAAATATATAAGATATATTCTGATGAGAAAAAGTGTCTAGCATGACATAGTGAACCCACTTTATTAGCAGTAGACCTAGCAATTGATCCAATATAATCTTTCCATATCTTGTCAGCAGAGAATGTTAGCCCAAGAAAGCACAACTAGTCACTCACCTGGAGATGGTAGTAGTGATAATGGTGAGCTATAGCTGCAGCATATTTTGGTATGAACCAATACTTATTGACTGTTTTGTTCCATGATCTCATGCGATCTCTTCAAGAACTTTATGCTCTTCTGTGTCAAATAAGTTGGGGGTGAGGGTTTTTTAAACCAACTATATCTTATTATATCTTATTAGTATGACCCCTATAATTTAATTTTTTTCATATTTCATGCCACCCACCTCATGAAAACAGAAGGCATGAGCAGATTATTTTGACTCACTCTTCCAAACTATGAATTTGTTTGAAATTTCTACCTGCCACCCAACTTTTTAAGCACAGGATATAATTCCATCATTCAAGAAAGTTTTATCTTTTCCAGTAAAAAACTCATCTAAGTTCCCTTTACAGCCTTCTAGTGAATTGATATAATTTTTTTCCCTTTGCGAGTAATTTTATAAAGACCAGAAAAATAATCCAAAGAAGTAATATTCAGTGAATGAGTAATAAGTTCCCAGCAAGGCAGTAACAGTTCATGCCTGTTTACCAAAAAAAAAACAAAAAAAAAACATGCAGTCAGTTCTCATCCTAATAGAATATTATGCCCTTTCTTTTAATTGATTCTAGATGTTTAATTGCTGCCTTCATGTTGTATAATTAGGAGCAGCATTTGTTTGAATCTATCATTTGTTCCTGTGAAATGAACACAGAACAGAGGAGGATGTCATCACCCCAATTCCATCATCTTCACTGGATGAGGACCAGGTTTTGGTACTGATAGTGGTAGTTCATTTAGCTTGCCCCATAATCTCTTGCATTCAACATTGTTCAATGTGAATTTACACTACCCATTACAAATCTGATTAAAAAAAGAAAGAACATTCCCATGAAGCAGTGAATTGCACATGGAAATATTATTCTATTTATTTGAAAGCCACACATCAAAGTGACAAACGCAATCAAACTAGTACAAATGATTTTCAGTTGGATATTTCTCGATATCAGATAGCACTGATTATACTTCAGTGCTGTCTTGACTTTATTGCTATCAAAGACAACTGATTGACCCAATCATAAAGTATTATTTAGTGGAAAATATCCAGCACAAAATTTCATAAATCACTTTTGATATGCTTGATTATTTGCAGTGTTTTCTCCAAAAATAATACTTTTTCTTTTTTTTTTTTACATTTCATAAAAAAAGAAAAGAAAATGCCACTTGTTTTCTTTCTTCCATCTTTAACATTAGAAGTATGATAAATATTTATTAAAAACAGCCAAGTTCCAGTCGGGATCATTATATTCACATATGCACAAAAAGTGAAAAGTATGGATCCACCTCTTCTCTCCTCCAGCTACGGGTTAACTAGTAAGACTTGTATCACCAGACCATTATTATTTAAAAAAATTTCTGGCTTTAATTAACCTGCAAAGGGTTGATAAGCTGAAGAAAACAAATCACTCAATCTGATAGTAAAATTTTACTATCAAGCCTGCTGAGTGGTAAGTAAATTGAGCATTTATGTTATGATACACATAAACAAAATTCAGATACCAATTATAACTTCCTAGCAATGTTATTTTAGATATTCCTAGTGAAGTAAAAAAAAAAAAAAAGTTCTGACACTCCTTGCTATGTTTACACATATTTAAATAAAAAAAAAAAAAACTATTGTTACTTTTAATTTCAACACACACAAGACAAAGGACTGCTAAGACCAACTAATGACCCATTTAAAATTACAAAATATTTTATATTTGGTGCCTTTAGCCAATTTGAAGCTCTTCTGTCATTACAAAAGTTGAAATTGTCATTTACTTTGCAAAATCTATCATTTAGGTTTGAATAAGAAAGGAAATTGCAAAACAGTAACTTCCGGCTGAGGCTGGCTGCTGTCCCTCTGCAAAAAGATTGTCAGCTGTAATAAAGTGGAATTTTACCCCAGCTGGAATCAATATCAAGCAGCAAAACTTATTGATCAGTCCACCCCAGATTTGGTAGAGAGCAGAGAATTAAAGTGTTTCAGAAAATAAACTACAAGATGTTGAAATGTTCCTGGCCTCACCTGCTTGCCAAAATTTGAAACCAATTACTAAGCCTAAGATATTTTTTAAAATACATTCTTGGTCAATTTGAAAACTTTCCAGAAACAATTCATAATGTGCAACAAATGTTAATTTTGTAGTGTTTACAGAAATTGAGAACATTGGATTTAAGAATACATATTTCAACTGCAGCTGAGCATATGGATCAGGGGTTCTTTTACAAATAAGTTAAATCCTGCAGCAATTTGACAAACTGGTGATATTTTTGGCACAAGATGAATACAATGAAAGAAAGAGAGATAGAGAGAGGAGGACCAAAGAAAGAGAGATAGAGAGAGGAGGACCAAAGAAAGAGAGATAGAGAGAGGAGGACCAAAGAAAGAGAGATAGAGAGAGGAGGACCAAAGAAAGAGAGATAGAGGACCAAAGAAAGAGATAGAGAGGAGGACCAAAGAAAGAGAGATAGAGAGAGGAGGACCAAAGAAAGAGAGATAGAGAGAGGAGGACCAAAGAAAGAGAGAAAGTGAGAGGAGGACCAAAGAAAGAGAGAAAGTGAGAGGAGGACGCTGAGGACCAAAGAAAGAGAGATAGAAGAAAAAACCTTTGGAAAAGGCAAAATAAAGATGTGAATATGAAAGTGGAAAAGTGCTAGAAAGAAGGATATCAGAAATGTACAGGGGAGATAATAAGCTGTCAAGAAACCAGGGGGAGAGACAATAAGCTGTCAAGAAACCAGGGGGAGAGACAATAAGCTGTCAAGAAACCAGGGGAGAAAATAAGCCAAGAAACCAGGGGAGAGACAATAAGCTGTCAAGAAACCAGGGGAGAGACAATAATGTCAAGAAACCAGGGGAGAGACAATAAGCTGTCAAGAAACCAGGGGAGAAATAAGCTGTCAAGAAACCAGGGGAGAGACAATAAGCTGTCAAGAAACCAGGGGAGAGACAATAAGCTGTCAAGAAACCAGGGGGAGAAATAAGCTGTCAAGAAACCAGGGGGAGAGACAATAAGCTGTCAAGAAACCAGGGGGAGAGACAATAAGCTGTCAAGAAACCAGGGGGAGAGACAATAAGCTGTCAAGAAACCAGGGGGAGAGACAATAAGCTGTCAAGAAACCAGGGAAGACAATAAGCTGTCAAGAAACCAGGGGAGAGACAATAAGCTGTCAAGAAACCAGGGGAGAGACAATAAGCTGTCAAGAAACCAGGGGAAACAATAAGCCAAGGGGGGGAGAGACAATAAGCTGTCAAGAAACCAGGGGAGAGACAATAAGCTGTCAAGAAACCAGGGGAGAGACAATAAGCTGTCAAGAAACCAGGAGAGACAATAAGCTGTCAAGAAACCAGGGGAGACAATAAGCTGTCAAGAAACCAGGGGAGAGACAATAAGCTGTCAAGAAACCAGGGGAAGACAATAAGCTGTCAAGAAACCAGGGGAGAGACAATAAGCTGTCAAGAAACCAGGGGGAGAGACAATAAGCTGTCAAGAAACCAGGGGGAGAGACAATAAACTGTCAAGAAACCAAGGGGAGAGACAGTAAACCTTCAAGAAACCAAGGGGAGAGACAGTAAACCTTCAAGAAACCAAGGGGAGAGACAGTAAACCTTCAAGAAACCAAGGGGAGAGACAATGGTTGGGGAAGATGATTGGAACAAAGTGCCGGATAGGCATGCAGATGACAAAAAGAAAAGGGCAAGGTAGCCAGGACAATAACACAAAGGTACAGGGGCAGAAGGACATTGTCAAGAAAGTGGATGCCAATGACAACAACAGAGAATAAGTGCAGGAGACATAGGAAACAACAACAACAGGAAAGAAGCATAGGAGAAACTGAGGATGAGAGGGGAAAAATGCAAGGACAAGAATGACAACAGAAAAGAAGAGTCGGGCAATAAAAAAAAAAGAGAGAACGTATAATGATGACAAATACAAAAAGCGGGTGAACAGGAGGATATCAACATGGAAGAAAGAAAGCTAGAGCTGCAAATGACAGAGAGAGAGAGAGAGAGAAAGAGAGCAGAATGAATAATGAAGACTGCAGATATAACAAAAAACATTTTTTTAAGTAAAGAATAAAATAAAACTGAATGTTTAAATTAAAAATTATCAAAGAATATTTCAACGTCACAAGAAAAAAAAAAAACTAATTAAATAAAATGAACTATTTCTGTAGAAATCAATACCATTTTCTTTTTGAAATAAATACAACTGAAAAGAAATAAATATTGGAAGAGTCATTTTTTTCCAGATGAAAGAACAGAAGCATTCTTCATTAAACCCTGCCATCCTCTTTTTGTAATATATTCAGTGTTTATTTTTTCCTCTTCCTATTTTGATACAAATTATAAAAAAAAATCCTGTTCCTATTCTCTTTTCTTCTTCCTGCCAAACCACCAGGTATAAATTACATATTTTCACCTGCCCATTAATTAAATCATGAATGATCAAGTCAAGATAGAGAACAACCAATAAAATAAAAAGCTCCAAACACCAATTCTCCAGCTGCTACGACTGACATCACACTTAGTTCTCATTAACTGAATACTCGATTTCTTTGAAGACGACATAGACAAAATAATAAAACCAGCTAAAATAGACTGACTGACTCTCTACAGGAATGCAGAAGGGACAAACAGTTTAGAGAAATGGAGTTAAAATTTATAAAATTACCTTGTATTCTGTTTGCTGGTCACAAAGGTCATTAAATGATATCCTAAAAGACACAAACAATTGGTTTTTAACGGCTGGATTGATGGTTAGTGTAACAGTTTTTGGCACAGAAATTGGAAAAATCTGAGCTAGTTCAAATATCAGCCGAATCTGTTCCATTCACACCAATATCCTTGATAAAGTCATGAATTCAACTCTCCCCACCACCCAGCAATGGTTTAAATAACAGAGTAAAGTGGACTCTCAAGCCTTGAATGAGAGCTAGCCTAATACTATTTTGAATTCAAAACTGTAGTGAAAACAATAGGAATCCACTCCATTTTTACCCAAAAGAAGTCATGGCAATTCACAGATAAAAAAGGAAAAGGAGCCTGTGAAGAATCCTGATTGTCTGTCATGAAGGAGCTTGGAATTTTTTTTTTAAAAAAATCATAGGATATCAGCCTAAGTAGGACAGATGTCAATTTTGGTGGGTGATCAGTCATGGCATTTCATGTTAATGATCTGTAGAGAGGTAAGAACAAATTTTTATAGAAACTTGAATGGCTGGTCTTCAGAGATTAAAACACAAAAACTTTGAAATATAGACAACATAACTAAATAGCAGTAGTACACAAAAACATTATTAGCATTTAAAATGTATGTATGTATACACCCCTGTAGATTAAATAAAAGGTTAAGTTCAAAATTCCCTTAAGGTTACCTAGAAAAAAAGGCAGCAGGAACAATGGATGAAACATGAAAATAACAAAGATAAGTACATTAGTCTGACTGTAAATAATGCAAATAATTAGTCTAATTAGTACAAGGCTATAAGTGTGAAGCACCCAGTGTTAACTGAGCTCATATTACAATGTCTGAAAGGTGATGTCAGTCAGCAATAAGGAAAATAAAACAAGCAAAAAAAAAAAAAAAAATTCTAAGTGTTCATGTGTTTGGCAAAAGCATGAACCCAGTTTTCCCTTCCCAGTATGAAGACAAAGGTAAAGTCACAGTCATACCACACTCTCACATGCAATGTCTGAGAAAGACTACCTTTTACCTTTCTGGGGTAGTTATTTATACAACTGCCAGAAACACAGTTCTTTCCCACTCTTGCATCCAAGGTGCAGCGAGGTCGATTATGTTAATCCATCCCTGGCAGCTAAAAGGTTACTGAGGGTCAACTGTATCTGGCTCCTCTGACAGCAGATTGAGGCTAAAGTATATTCTGGCATCATCTGGGGTCACGTACAACATAGTCAGTAGCAGTAATTAAGCTGTTACACTCATTGTCAACCTTAACATTAATTTAACTTCTCATTTAAATGGCTCTGTGCCAATTCTTAGAACTCTTTCAGACTCTATGGTAGAAGAATCAATCACATGTAAATTAAGGTTAACAGATAAGTTATTTTAGAAAGCTTTTTAGGAAAGAAAGAAAAAAATTATTATTTTAATTGATTTTAATGTAAAAATTTAAACATTTGTATTGAGTCGAACTGTTTTTGCTTTTAGCATTTTTTTTTTTTCATTTCGAAGTGGTTGGGGAAAACATCTGTTTAATAACAAGGAATATTGTTTGTTCTATAATATTAAAAGTTACTCAGGATTCAAGATAGCTTTATGACATTTCGAGTTATTAAAATTGATTTTGTGAGCATCGGCAACAAAGTGCTTGGAGACTACAAATCAGGTCAAAAGAGAAAGCAATCGAACAAAGATGAAAAGGATGAGTGGATGTGTTTTTAAAAAGCTTAGAATAATGATATAAAAAAAATAGAGAAAATGATAAAAGGGTAAAATGATGAATGCTTTATATAGGTTTAAGACTTACAGATACACTTATGTGCTGTAGTACTTTCTTTTGGAATCTTGGTAGAACCAAACAATCTATCTTGCAGATTAGATATTCAGGAAATTCCTTAAAAAAAAAAAAAGAAAAAAAAAAAAAAAGAAGAATATAAATAAAAATAAAGAAAGATA
>CAHIKZ030000368.1:692500-720000 GCA_903632075.3 Acanthosepion pharaonis | reverse complement strand
GTATAGATTTGATGATTCCCTGTTAGATTGTGCAGTGTTTCTTCATCATGTGGGCTATCATAGTTCTCTACAACTTCCTATCCAGTTACATTATTAATCCAGTAATATTAATCCAATATAAGTAAAATTACAGCTTATGGATTATTATTATATTATTATACTTTGTGGAACAGATCCATGAAATGATGCTTCTCCAATCTCTAGAATCTTAACATCTAAACCGTTATCTATCCTACCTAACCTCATAATATACAATTCTGACCTCCATTCTTGACACCCCAGCAACAATGTCATTTTGCAACCCTTTGCCTTGAATGGCTCTCTCATTTTCTAATGCATGAACAATAGTACAAAAAAAAAAAAAAATTATATTGCAGGTAGTAATTTAAATTTTTGTATGTGTGTGTATTGATTTTCCAAGCATAGCTTAGATGTGGCACAAGGCCAAAAGTATGGGACACTCAGTGAGGATCAAACTCACTACACAGTAGTAACTGATCTAGCTTGCTAACCATTACAACACGTTGAGGTGCCTATATATATATATATATATATATATATGCTGTATATACTTGTGTACCATGCAACTTTTGATGGCCTAATTTTGAAGCTAGCTTTAAGGGCATTGCATCATACACGAGATATAAAATTAGCATATGTACTGCTGGCCCTGGATACACCATTGACCAAACTATATCCATTTACTGTAGTCAAATTAGCTTCAAAATTAAGTCTTCAAAGGTTGCATGATATGTGTGTGTGTCTGTGTACATATATATGTCTGCACATGTGATATTTTTGATAGATAATAACAAAGGAAGATATTTATGGCAATCGGAAAGAGCTCATCCCATATATAGAAGAGTCAAAATGGACACAGAGAACTAAGGCAAAGCTAGCATCCACTTTATAACTCTATCAATTATCTTCTATACAGAAGTCAACAATAACAGCCTGGATTACTTCAAAATACAGATAATCTTGAGAGATGAGTATACACAGTACAGACAATAAATACTGAAGATATATTAAGATAATAAAATATACTTCTATATTTACATCAGATTCATTTATTTAAAATATATCTATTTAAAAGAAACACACACACACACAAATGCACGTATAGGCACCTCAACCTGCATTAAAATGGTGAACAATCTTGTCTAATCCACAATTATTACTGAATACCAACTTTGATTCTCAATTCTTCCACATGCTGTGTTCTTTTAGGATGTAGATAGTCATGGCTCTCCACAATCTCTTATCCCTTGTAGTCCTTAGCAACATTTGTTCTTTTGCCAGATTTCCCCACTCCCATTCAACCATCCATTCACACAAGCTCACCAAGTAGATGGCCTGCTGCTTTCCCCTGTTCCTCTTGCTTCATATGACCTGCGAATGTCAAGTTCTCCAAATCCTCCTTCCTTATGATACACCCAAGAAATGTCAGCACTTTCTGATTCTGAGTATATTTTCTTGCATAACAAGGAGTCTTAAGGAAAATGTTCTCTAAAGTGTCTTCATTGCTTATGCTCTGTCCATTGTCAGCATCCTTCTGTAGAACCACATTTTTGTTGCTTCCAGTTATCACTTCATCTGTGGGGGAATATTGGTATTCACTGACATACAGGAAGATTAAATACATCACCCTTGATTCTCATGAATTTTTCTTATTTCTTAGTACTTTATTTAGGTTTTCAAAGGCATCTTTCACTAATCCAATGTGCATTTGAATTTTGGCGTTGCATTTTCTGTCCTCTGTTCATGAGGGTGTGCTAAACGGTTCTGACAGATGAACTCAGATGCAAAAATCAAAGCAGATGACAAAGTTTTGGAAGAAAGGGTTTTTGGTCAGGTGAAGCAATTTTTAACCTGCAACCCTCAGGTACACACACACAAACATAGATTAAGATAAATAATATTAATATAGATTTATATACAACAGAAATTGCTCATTTCTTTAATTTAAAAAATATATATACTTGGTAACATTATTCAAGTATAAATAGCTACTCCTACCTAGTACTAATCTGTATATACCTAAATATATGGCTTATACATAGTATCACCAATAACCAGAACAGCAATAGCAGCACAATACAGTATATAAGCTAATAGAAAAAAAACAAAAACAGGTCTACTCAGATTTAAAATCCAACAGACACCAATGGTGCTATATATATATATATATATATATATATATATATAAAATACATAACAGTTTAATGGTTAGAATTGAATCAAATAAGGAAACAGTAGTATTAAAAAGTGCTCAATACATGTGTGAAAAAATAAAATACAAGTAAAAATAACATGTAGAGCTTTTAAGTAACTTTAATAAAATCAGGAAGTCAGTTGAATCTGCTACCTTGGTTTCAACCTTATGGCATCCTCAGGTGATTTTTATCAAATGACCTCTTAACACTTTATTTTCCAGGAAAAATTAGCAATTATGATATTTCCAAACACAAAGAACCTTTTAAACCAGAAAACAAAGTCTTAAGACCTTGCTTACATATTAGAAAATTCCTCTTAAGCACATGTGAGGCTGGATAAAAAAAAAAAAAAGTAATGTACATCTCAATTAACACCCTCCCTACCACCGATACATTTACAAAACCCTTGTTTTCTTCTCTTCCCCCTTCTTCACATCCTCCTCCTTCCTTTCTATTACACCCAATGTTATGCATTTGTTTATTTTAGAAAATAATAATAATATAGCGTTCATTAGATTTCTTTTACAAAAATAAATCAATAACAGGTCATTTGATAAAAATCACCTGAGGATACTGCAAATTTGAAACCAAGATAGCAGATTCAACTGACCTTCTGATTTTAAAGTTTCATATATATATATATATATATATATATATATATATATATATATATATATATATAAAAAACCAAACATGCTGACAAGATAAGATAAATATAAAGTGAAATATGATTGACCAATGAAAATCAAACACAAATGTAAAAATAACAGAATTTACTTTTTTTTTTTCTCTCTCTCTCTCTCCCTCCCTCTGATCAAGCTTTAATAAAAGTGAAACATGTTAGATTGATAAACATTTCCTATTTGTTCTTTATCATGTATATATCTAACAAAAACAAACACTTTCTGGTCTCTGATTGTTGGGACATGATAACCTAATTTAATTTATTGCCCCTTTTATCCTAAAAAAAATTTTTTTAAATCTCAACACATTTTCCTTACAATCAGTTTTGTCCTCCATTCCAACTTGAAGAAGCTGGACTCAACATGTGATGTCAGTGAAACACATTGTTTAAGAGCTTTTTCCACTTTGTCTCATCCTCTCCACATAAATATATACAGTAATCATACATGTTACATGGTCAAATGGCTCACCAACACCACCATTATTCAAGAATTGTTGTTTATGTTTAAGACTTTTAGATGAAGAAAAGTGCCTATCTAGAATCACCATTTTGGTGGAGGTGTAATGTCAGAATCTCTAGAGGTTTATAACTGAGAATTTTCACAAGTGGAATGATGCCTCACCATTGCAGTTTCTTGGTTAAAAAAAACAAAAAAAAAACATTGGCAAAGCTGCTTCAGTTTTCTTTTGACTTTATCAAACAACTATAGCAGTGGCTAAGTCAGCTGTGATCACACAGTGAAATGAAAACTTTGTTCCTTTCAAAATTTAGGCCTCGTGAAAAACTGCTGGGAATTTCTTCAGTGACAGGTGGGCATCTACTTTTTCAGCTTTTGTCAACATTTTTAGCAGTTCTTTTAGATATTTGTCAATTAAGTGCTCTTTTCAATATCTTCCTTGATCACGTCAACAAACCTTTCCCCACCAACTTGCAAAATCCACTTCACTTTTCCATCAGTTGTAGAGAAGTTCTTGCACTTATAGACTGTCTCACTATAATGCCTTCCAGCAAGCATTGACTGTCTTGGACTTTAGGGCATCAAAAGAATCAGCAATAAGTTCAATTGCATCTACAATAGTGAAACTGTTCCATAAATCAATACCACTGCAGTCTGGGTTAACATCAAATGAAACAGGAATCCCTTCATCAATGTTGGTTTGTTGTTTATCTTTAGTGGCATATAATATGAATTTGATGATAACTCCCCACACTGCCAAGACATTCAGAAAAGAAGTTTAATCGAAACGACATGAAGGTCATATCAGGATTGTGTACAATCCATGTGCTGTGCAGCCCTGCTCTCAGCACATGGGGGTGGGGAGTACACAAAGATGACAAGCAGATAACCTATTATATGGTGCTGCACAGATGTACCAAGTAGTGGGAAAATTTATTTATTTATTTTTTTTTTACGTAAAATCTGCTTTTGTAATGCCCAGGTCAATGTTGAAAAGCTTAGGCATTCTCTATTGGAAGGCTACAAGTCAGGTGTGTCCCAAAGGAGAGTGAGGAAGACCCCATCCCTACCAGATAGGCTAGTGTTAACAGAACATCACCTTGTCATCAAACCCCAAGCACCTGAAATTTGGTTGGCCTTCGCATTGTTTCCATTTTCAATGTCAAAATTTGCATGCAAAACATAATGCATTACAACAAAATATTAGTCATCCACTCCTTTATTAGTATGCAAAACATAAAAAAGTCTATACATACAACACAAAGAAAGTGATAACAATTTTAAAACATTAGGTACTCATGTTTTTCACTCCCTTAAAAATAATGCAGTGACAAGGGAAACAATTCTCGAGGGCGTGGGAAGGTTAAACACAATTAAAAACTTGAAAATCTACATGTATAACATTTAAATTTTAACTGAAGACTATAAAATGGATGAGAGGTGGAAACTGAATATAATCACCTGGCAGGTGTGGTAGGTATTGGTAAGACTCACAAGAAGAAAGAGAATCTCTTTGGCTTGAAAGAAAATAATCATTTCCATTTTATTAGAAGAGAAATGAGAATAATAAGTTTAACAGTGTAAGATTTTCAATCAATCATAGTACTGCAGGCAATGTAGTAAGTTTCAACAGTATATCAAAGTATCTTGAATAGTAATCAGATTATGCAAAATGCACAAGCTAAAAATAATTCAAATATATACACCAACTTTAGAAAGTTCAGACAAGGAAATTGAATGGTTTCATGAAAATATTGGTAATGCTATAGACAGAAAGAAACAAATTGCATCATTTCAACAGGGGACTTCAATGCAAAGAAAGCACAAGCATAGAGGAGAATAGAGAAGAGTCAAAAAGTTAGCTTTTCAGAGAGATATGACTATTATGAAGACAGTTTTTCAAAGTCTATATATGGACTTGGAAAAACCCTAATGGAGAAACAAAAAATAAAACTAACTTGATGACAAAACCAGTACCGTTAAAGATTAACTGTCATAAACAAAGTTAATATCAAAAGTAATAACAGAATGGTAGCATATAGAAACTGGACTTGAAAACAGCATTGAACAAAATGGTTTTGAAGAAGATACATCCTAATAAGATCAGAGAGAATATCACCAAATTTGTGGAATAAGAAACAACAGAAAATAGGAAATTGGTAACTATAATTAAGGAAGCAGCAGAGATAACAGGAAAAAACAAACAGAAATAACAGAGGAAAAAGTCAAGATGAGAATTAATGGAAAAGAAGAGAAATACAAAGAAAAATAAGGAGAGACAAAAGTGAAAAATGTGGAATTAAACAAACTAATCAACAAGAACATGAAGGAAGATGAACTTGGAAATAGTAAACAAAGGAAAGAGTTTCAAACATGCTCAAACCCCAACTCTCATAGATAAACATTAATTACTTGCATTGAAAGATAGAAGAAAATGTAAATGTAGAACAGCATAAGAATATGAAAGGAGTATTGTGCAAGCCTGTCTATGCTTTCAAAATAAAAATACCACCAAGTTACTTCAATAGATTCTCTAATAATTCCTCCTGAAGTACACAATAACAAAGAAACTAAGGTTTGTGCATATAAATACAAAACTCCAAAGAGCATTAGAAAAAGATGGCAAAGCAACAGATCTTTTAAAATATGTAGGAAAAGAATTCCACAAATGATTAGCACAGTTTTTGCCCAGTAGCTTTAGGAAAAAAAAACAAATACTTCAAAATTTCAGTCTTCAAACTAGAATTCTGTAAGAAAAAAAAGACACTGGCAACTATCATATTATTACTGAATGTGAACAGATTACTATAAAAAGCACTTAATAACAGATTAATACAAGAGACAAAAAAACAGCCATATGGAGAGGAAGCTTCTAGGAATGGTTACTAAACAGTGAAAAATGAAGAAATAAACTAAGTGGAAAAAATAATTTAAAATAAAAAAAATCAACACCAAACCACTCTTTAGCTTAGATTCACATAGAAAAATCATTTGAATGTGTGGCAGTCCTTAACTCTATGAAGGCTGGAGATAGACAATACATTATGCGAAAGTTATTAAGACTATATAATAAAGTTGCTGCAATAATTTCACTATGCAAAAAGATAGAATAAAGATTGGGTAAGGAATGAGGTAAAGAATATGATTTCTCTTTAAGTTGCAAGAGGCTTTGAAAAAAAAAAAAAAAAAAAAAAAAACTTGTGGAAAATTGACTGGCAAGTGAAGGGAGTAAACATAAATGGAAAATATTTAAATCATCTGCAATTTGATGATAGAATGTTAATTATCAAATTATCACAAGCACTAAAAACTTAAATAAGGAAAGATGCAATGTAGGTCTTAAAAATAATGTAAATTTTATCATAAAAAAAAAAAAAAAATATATATATATATATATATATATATATATATATATATATATATAGATAGATATATAGATCCGACAGTATGAAGAAAAATATATATGGAAAAAACAAAACAAAAATCTTTATATACAATTATGCTGTTTTAATGTTAATATGTCAACGTCTGACGTTTTGGTCTAATAAACCATCTTCAGGACATATTCATATTGATAATGTTATATTTATGAATATGTCCTGAAGATGGTTTATTAGACCGAAACGTCAGACATTGACATATTAACATTAAAACAGCATAATTGTATATAAGGATTTTTGTTTTGTTTTTTTTTCATATTTTCTATATATATATATATATATATATATATATATATATATATATATATACACAAAACTCTGCACAACACATAATAAAATATTAACAAAAAAGAGAAGGATTTCCTAATAAACTTTGTACCAAAAAACAAGTAATTTCTACGGACTACCTAAAGTTCATAAATCGAGTGAAATAAAAGCAGCTATACATACACAAAAATCTGAATACATTAGCATCCCAAACCCCAGTGACCTTACATTCAGACCAATAGTAGCAGGACCAGTCTGTCCCACTAGCAAACTCAGTAACCTAATAGACATAATATTGCAACCATATACTAAACAAATTAAAAGACACATCAGAGATGATATCCATTTCCTTAGCTGCATACCACAAAAGGTAGATCCGGGAACGCTTATGGCAACTTTTGACATTAGTAGCCTATACAGTAACATAGGCCCATGAACTAGGAAAAAAAGCGATCTCATTCTGGATTGAAAAACATCCATAAATACTACATCCGAGATTCACTAAAGAGTTCATTATCGATAGTATAGACCTAATTCTAAACAATAACACCTTTGAATTTGACAACAAAAACTATATCCAAACCCTAGGTACTGCGATGGGAACAAAAATGGCACCAACATATGCCACCCTAACATTAGCTTACCTAGAAGAAAATCTCTAGGAAAAGATAGAACAAATATATGGGGCAAATATAAAATCCCTATTCACTAAATCTTGGAAAAGATACTTAGATGATTGCTTCATCTTTTGGAAATCCTCATGGGGTGATATTAACCAATTCCATACACTACTTCAAAACTTACACCCAAAAATCAAATTCATGCAAGAATATAATTTTAACGAATTACCATTTTTAGATATACTCATTAGAAATAAAAACAACAACATAATCACAGATATCTACCACAAACCCACAGACACCCAACAATACCTTCATTTCAAGAGCCATCACCCAAAAAGCTGCCTAAAATCCATCCCCTATTCCCTAGCATGTAGAATTTGTACAATAGTGACTGATAAACTTCTCCGAAAAATCCACTTAGAAGAACTACATAAAACTCTCAAGAAACAAGGCTACCCCACAACACTAATAAACAAAGGTTTTGAACTCGCAAAAGAAATTCCTCTAGACCAACTTAGAAATAAAAAGAAACGTAACATGGAACCAACTCTAGCATATGTCTCAACATACAACAAAAACAATCCAGAAATATTCACAGAAATTACAAAAAATCTAGACTTACTTAGCAAGAATAATAAACTGAATAATATACTAAAAACAACCAAAATAATTAAGAGCAAACGTCAATCTAGAAACCTAAAAAACATTAACCTCATCTAAATTTAACCAACACACAATACAGGGAGTCACAAAATGCAACAAAAAAAGATGTGGGGTTTGTGACATCATTATAGAAGGAAACTCCTACACTTTTGAAAACCCCAAAAATCATTCACAATAAATAAAAACTTAAACTGCAACTCCAAAAATGTAATTTATGTACTTAAATGCACAAAATGTAAGAAGTCATATAAAGGCATCAGCCAACAACGACTGACAACAGGGTCTCCCTACACAAAAGCAATATAAAATTGACAAACAACAGAAAACTTTTTGTCTCACAACACATTTTCAAATGTAACCAGGGTAAGTTTAATATCATGCTGATATATCAAACAGACAATTACTCGTATCTACAAATACAGGAAAAAAACTTTATAAACAAATTTAAACCCAAACTAAATAGATCATACCCCCCCACAAAAACACACAACATGCACACAAGGTGACCAAATACAATGATCAAATCACCCACATACATGAACGCATGCTCATATATGGGAGACACGAGGGTATATATATGTATGCACACATTTATATATATATATATATATATATATATATATATATATATATATACGCATGTTGACAAAACAGGGGAACTACTCATGAGCACACACCCAAACCCCACACAATTTAGGAAGTACGTGTGTATGTAGGTATGTATGTGTATACTGGTTCCATGTAGCTTGGAAAGTATGTGTGTATGTACTGATTCCTTGTGGTGGGATGGTGTGTATGTGCGTATGTGTGTGTATGCGTGTATATGTACAAATGAGTTTACTAATTCCTCGTAGTAAGACAATATATGTATGGAGGGGGAATATACGCACACATATATACACACATGCTGACAGAAACACACAAAAATGGAAACAGATCCAAGAACACATAGGGGTCAGTAAAACATTAAACAGATAAAATGCCGATAAGCAATTCATCATTCCGCTTGGACCAACCTTAATTGTTTTATGACCCTTCACGCAGAACTCTTCATTGCCAATTCAAGAAAGAAATTCGGATTACTAACACAGAAAATGTCTCATATCGAGAATATTTAACATTGAAAAACAAAAGAAAAAATTAATTATTTTTAATAATATGTGGAAATCTCCGCTTTTACCTGAAGACAGTCACGAGAACTGAAACTCGTGTAGTACAATTATGTAAAACAAAGCATAATATTTTTTTCTAAATAAATCCACATTACAACCAAAAAACGTTTGCGGCACCTCTCTTCTTTCTTTTTAATATACATTTCTCTCTCTTTTCTCTACATTTTTAACCATATATAATATATATTTATATATATATATATATATATATATATATATATATAAATAAATAAAAATTATTATAAGGATGAAGCATTGGTACAAGTTCAACCATAGTTCTGCTTGCAACAGGTGTCAAAGCAATAGTAACATAGAAATGAAACCAAATGATATATGAGGACAGGGTGAAAAAGCATTTAACGAAAGCACAGGTGTAATGTTTTCATTACACCTATGCATATTGCTAATAGAGTACACTTTCCTAAATTGAAACTTTCATTCAGTGGGATGATTTATTATTCCCCAGGGTTTTGCTGTATTTGATCATCTTTAATTTCCATAATTAAATAGGACATTTTTAAGTGGGACCGAGAAAATTTTGTTGGATTCAATTTTTCTTTTAAATGTAAAAAAAAGAAAAAAAAAGAAAAAAAAAGTTCCTTTTCTATCACAGTGAAATATCACAATGGATGTATATGTGGTAATATAAAAATTTAAAAAAACTTGATAGTATTAGACGAAACAAATAGTCATCTAAAGGCAGACAGATGGCAATGAAAAGATGGGGGAGAGTGATATCAAGATAGCTTTTTGGAATAGGTTGCACTGAAAATTTTTACTCTGCTATTGTGTTATGGACAATTTATAGGTCAATTTTACTGAGTACATTTTATCTTTTTACTCCTAATCTTAACACTAATGCCTGGCTTAAAAACTCGGAATTTTATGAACACTTTAAAAATAAACATTTTTAAAAGTATATATAAATATTATATACAAAGACATAAAACTAAGGGGAGAAAGAACAGAAATAAAAAAAACTTACTCACTGTAAAGTGGTGGACTGAAAAATATAATAAAATAAAAGAAACAACCAAAAGTGGCTAACCACTTATCACTCCTTGCTCTTCTTGGCATACACTCGTGAATACTTCCAATTCTTTTATGGCAGAACACTTAATAATATGATTTGTGCATTGTCATTCACCACAGATTTGTTTTTAAAATCATAATCATCAGAGTAAATTCAGATTACCATGAGAATTGTTGAATCCATTTGTATTAAGTCTATGCAGCCTTCTCTCAAAAGCAGAAGGAATGGCTGCTGGGTTTATATGTAAATTGTTTGTGATTCATCCTCATGTGTGTGTGTATATATATATATATATATATATATATATACACACACAGTATACTATATCTATATTACCAAGAAGTATTGGTAGTATTTTTCCTCACCACCATTTTTCAGTCATTGTGCACATGTCTTGTTTCGTTTTGTTGTCCTCTTGGAGTGTAATAAGCAGTTAGCCTTTACTGTTATTTTATTTTTTTTTTTTTTGCTTTATTTTTCAATCTACCATTATATGGTGAATAATTTTTCTTATTCTTCAGCCCTGCTGCTTTCTATATTTTTGTATATATTTAGATATACTTTTTAAATGTCTGACTTCGAAACTTTAAGAAAATTTTGTGCCCTCACCTCCATAGATTGTTTAGAATTTTCAAGAATTAAAAACAGTAAATTATGTAAACACATTCATTTTTATTACATGATATTAATTTACTTAGACATTAAAAACATGACTAAGTTGAATCTAAGGGTGTTTGGGGGGGGGTTGTATTAAACCAGGGGTGGTCAAACTTGCTTAATCTAAGAATCACATACGATAAAGTTCAGTTGTTTGAGAGTGAGTCATGAACAAAATTTCCACATACGTTTTTGTTATATAGACATTTTGTCAGAAAATTTTAATATAAATATTAAGAAATGCATGTATACAGTAATATTTGTTAATGTTTGCAGTTTTTTTAAACTGTTTATTTGTGGTTTCAGTAACCACAAAGTACACATACATATACCAAATGTTTTCAAAATTATTAACTTTGATGAAAAAGGGAGCACAGCCAACATATTTCTATTTCCATGGGCTGCATATTAAGTGTCAAGGAGTCACATGTGGCACGCAAGCTGCAGCTTGGCCCCTCTTGTATTAGACCATTTGGTAATGGGGAATTATTCCTCATCTGAGCCCACAAGTCCAACTTATATGCAGCTCCCTCTGAAGCACAATATTCACTAACTTGAATAAATTCTCATTCCAACTCATATAGAGTACATTGTATATTTAAAATATAAAATGTATAATGAATACATGACATATGCATGTGGAACATGAAAATAAATAAAATCAATTGTAAAAAAAATCTGAAATGAACAAAGATCAATGAAAAGAGCAATAATTACAGAAAACCCTCAGAGATAGAAAGAAGTCAACATGGATCGGTGCTAAAATAACAGAGCTACAATTTATACTAATAATAATAAATAGAAATTTTGTTCCCGCTAATTATATATATATATATATATATATATATATATATATATATATATATATATATATATGCAGTACCTAGTGAAAAGTGCTTAATATCTGGGATAGAGCTAACATATTCAGTTGTATGGATAGTAGATGCAAGTGTATATATGTGTGTGTGTGTGTGTGTGAAAAATAATGCCAAAAATTTGAGACGCAGTAATCAAGGATAAAGGAGGATATTTTCATGAGAGCAAAAAATAATCATAAAATGCTTTTTTTTTTGCGTTTGTCCTAATAAAATTTTTAATAAAAAAAATTGTCACATTTTTTTTTTAAATCATGTATCATCTTCTCTCATTTAAAGTATAAAACAACTACTTTTTTGGGCAAATTTAAAACATTACGGGGTGTGTGACCCCAAATTTTTGAACTGTAATGTATGTCTAAGTAAAATAAAAAAAAGGTGCATACACACATGAACAAGAGAGAGAATGAAATGTTCATGCCCCAACCCACTTTCCAAGAATCTAAGTAAATAAAGCTTCTTTTTTATTTTTAGGACCTCTTAGCCATTGTCAGGTTGCAGACTTTTCAGCACCCATCTTGTGTGTGTGCATATATATATATATATATATATATATATATATACACACACACACACACACACATACACAGTATACTATATCTACATTACCAAGAAGTATTGGAAATGCCATGGTAAATATGCATTTATTTTTCAGTGCCACCAAAACATGTTATTTTTATCAGGAAGATTAAATTCCTGTTTTTTTTATTTTATTTTTTTATATTTGCAACAGACTTCTTCAATCAAAAAATCAAAAATAATGAAAATAACAAAACTGAATGATAAGCACTTTCTTTTATCATTTCACAAGCATTAAAAATCTGAAGTTAATAAATAAACAAGATGAGAAAACAAACATTTGTAATTTTGAAAATTGAATTTCCAATTATTACAAGGGGAAAAAACAAACTCAAAAGAAATAATTTAAAAATTAAAAAAAAAGGCTTTGATGCTAAAACCAGAATAAAAATAAACAATGAAAATTAATAATTAATTTTAAAAATATGCTGAAATAAGCAAACATCTCAATAATAA
Organism: Acanthosepion pharaonis; assembly: GCA_903632075.3. Lineage (NCBI taxonomy): Eukaryota > Metazoa > Mollusca > Cephalopoda > Sepiida > Sepiidae > Acanthosepion > Acanthosepion pharaonis. Next base: position 706,877 of record CAHIKZ030000368.1, on the reverse strand, counting down.
TTATAGCTGACCCTTGCATCCAAGTAAAATTGGATCTGATGGATATAAACAAGTCAAAGAACATTTGACAGAAGATGACCAAAGAGCAAAATACAAAGATCTTGCCTGGAAACTGAAGTTTCAATATAAGTGTCATTTCTGTGCCAAAATCAGTTGAATCGAAATTGAATGAATTGGACATTAACCATAAACACACTGCATTATTCACTACTTTCCTTTCCACCACATTGTTTGTCAAGCCTCCTCTACTGCACTACTTAATTTCAGTTATGATCATTTTCTGTTGCCATAGCAGGATATAACAACACAACTGCAAAATTCAAACACGCTATCATTTATTCATCTGAGTTACTAGCAGTGGCAGGATAAAATTTTTGCTTTGAAAACAAAATCCCCCACCAGAATGAAAAAGGTTAAAGAAACTCTTCAGACCAGAACAATAATGGAGTCTTTGAGGACACTGTAGGTACTTGTGGTTAGAATTGACTTTACATTACGCAATTTCTGTAGAAAACTACTAGACACTTTATGTAAACATGAAAATACATGGGATATAATAATAATAATTGGTGAAGGTTGGACTCCACTGTAGAAGGCTAAAGCTATAGCAAAGGCAACCAATCTAAGACAAAGGAAAGTCTGATGCAAAACTTCCACAAGGCAATATACTGGACTAGCAACTAAAGATAGACAACCTATGTAAAGATGGTGTCACAATAAAAACACCAGACTTTGTAAGACTTACAAACCTGCCATATCAAAATTGCACTACAGCTCATACTGGATTGGTTATAGCCTGTGTCAAAAAGGGCCATGTTTCCCAGAGGGTAACCAGTCTGAAGTTGAAAAGTCTGCTACTGGTTTGCATTTTCCCGACAACACAATACATCCTTCTGATGCCCCATGTGCAACACCATCAGATTCCATTCAATAGAGAAGACAAAAGTACAGGAAAAACAATAAACAGGTTCTTGGGGTCGATTATACTGCTATGTATAGCCCATCAGAATTTTCAAACAGTGCAGAGAAACCGAGAAAAAGAATGATAACTCAAGATTTTATGACAACCATAAACCGGTGACTGACATTGATAAAATAAAAGAAAGAGCAGAATAGAATTTGAGAAACAACTTGGTAAATATAATTCAGTCCAACAATCAAAAATGATGTCAGAGTCAATGTAGAAATAAAAAACATAATTCAAACATCATTTACATTATTCAGACTGTTAACCTCATCTTCACAACATTGTACATGCCAGCCTTCTTCAGGTGATTGGATAAAGACATTGGTTAGATCCAGTGACTAGATCCAAAGAGTTGTGAGTTCAATACCAGACTACAGCAGTGGCGAACCATAAAACTTGGAGAGTCGAGTTAAAGGGAAATAACTGAAACATCTGGAAGGGGCATGGCACGTGGAGCCAGAACAATCTACCCCAGTGGACAAAATAAAGGGTTTAGTTTGAAATTCCAATCACCTGAAGAAGGCTGGAGTGTACAACAGCCAAAACATTTTGAATATAGCAATGAAGATGAGGATAACAGTCCGAATAATGTAAATGATGTAAATAATCATAATACTTCATCTAAAAGACATAGACAAATATAACTCAAACAATCAGAAACAACTCGAGTACACTCTGTAGAAATCATGTAAACATAGCTGAGCTTGTCAATGAAGATCTAAACAATCTGACTAAAAGAAATAATGAGGATACTACTTCTGATGTTATCAAGAAGATGAAATAATTGTTAAATAGATCAAAGTCCAAAGCAATGAAATGAAGGATTACAGCAAGGTTCCCAAAACTAGCAATGGTAATAAAAATAAAGTTGATATGGCCTTTAAGAACATAATGCTCTAAAAGGAACTGAACCTCACTTGCTTTAATATATTTCTCTATACTGCTGTTAATGTATGTACCAAAAAGTGTAGGGTAAAAAGGGAAAGTTAAAATAACAAATCTTAGCAAAGAACTAACTTTAAAAATTAAGAAATAAATCAATGTTCTCTGATCAGAAAAGATAATGTAAGCATCAAAATAACAAAGAGGAAGATATTGAAAAAAAAAAATTAAATTTGGAACACTGCATTTCTGAAGAGATTGAGAAAAAAAAAAACTAACAAAAACAGGCCAAAGCTGCCCAAATTTATCACAGGAGTGGGGTATAATTTTGCACATGCAATTATCTTTGAAAAATCTGGATAGCTGTCTATATTTCTAAGATGAGCTATTGTAATTATTTACCCTATTTACATTGTTTGAACTGTTGTCCTCATCTTTGTTGCAATATTAACAACATTTGTACACACCAACCTTCTTCAGGTGGTTGGAATTTAGAACTGAACTCTTTAGATTGTAGAGGTAGGGTAGATTGTTCCAATTCCACATGCCATTTTTATCCACTGGGCCATGTGTCCTTGAAGAAACATGACCCAGTGGATAAAAGCATTGGCTGGATCTAGTAACTTGACCCAAGGTGTTCTGGCTATTGCAGTGGTGAACAAAAACTTGGGGTGTTTAGTGAAAGGTAGATAATTGAGACATCTGAAAGAGGTGAGGCATGGCATATGGAATTAGAACAATCTACCCTGGTGAACGAAATAAATGATTCAGTTCAAAATTCCAATCACCTGAAGACGGTCAGAGCATACAACAGCCAAAACATCATGAATATGGCAACTAATAATAGTCCAAACAATGTAAATGGGGTAAATCTGAATAGCTTACAGACAAATCTGAAATAGTGCAATAAAAGTTGAAGAAGAGCCTACTGAGCAGGAAATACTTGAGTTTTAGAATAAAATCTGGGCAGATGAGAAAGAACAAAACACTGATGTTGCATGGAGAAGCAGACAAAAGCAACACGCCAAACATCTCGTGCAGTAAAAATGGGAAGAGATCAATGTAGATGTCAGATGCATTGAAAAAGTCCAGTAAAAGGAAATCAACTGGAAAAGATGAGATTCTACACTTCTGGCTCAATATGCTTCCAAGTTCCAAAAAAAAAAAAAAAAAAAATCCTTTTACAACTTAATTATGAAGGAACCAAAAATGATCTCAAAATGGCTGGTAAATGGCATCACAGATCTGCTCCCAGGGAAAATGACAAGTACACATACATATACCAAATGTTTTCAAAATTATTAACTTTGATGAAAAAGGGAGCACAGCCAACATATTTCTATTTCCATGGGCTGCATATTAAGTGTCAAGGAGTCACATGTGGCACGCAAGCTGCAGCTTGGCCCCTCTTGTATTAGACCATTTGGTAATGGGGAATTATTCCTCATCTGAGCCCACAAGTCCAACTTATATGCAGCTCCCTCTGAAGCGCAATATTCACTAGCTTGAATACATTCTCATTCCAACTCATATAGAGTACATTGTAATGTATAATGAATACATGACATATGCATGTGGAACATGAAAATAAATAAAATCAAAGCCCAAATATGTAATTTAAATAAAATAATCTGTCTTAGGACAATGTACAAGTTTCTTGTCCTAAATGAATGCACGTATACTTTCCTCATAACCAAAAATATTTTCCTGATAGAAAAAAGAAAAGAAAAAAAAGGGGGGGTTGTATGGATGCAAAGATGAACTGCTAATAGAATGATTCTTGATGATCTTAACAGACATAAAAACCTGTCAGTAACCTCCATTGATTACAAAAAGACTTGTAATAGTAACAACAGCTGTTTCCTTGCAAAGAAACATTTGACATTCATTGACTGAGCAGTCAGTACCGTTTTTAGTTGAAATTTACAAAATCTTTCTATTAAAAAATTTTTCAGGAAAATAGGTTTTTCAAGTCTAGTAGCTGTTATCATTCTTTCCAGTATTGACAGGGGGTTTTCTTCCTAACCTGTTAAGTGTGGAATGTCAGCATCTTAATTATGCCATTATTTCTTCAAGTTACATTAAATATCCATTTTAGTTGTTGTTGGTATTCCTCAAGTGATGTGGTTTCTCTTTTTAGTACAGTTCTTTGTGATTCTATAAATGCCAGTCCACAAGGTTCAAAGCAAGATGTTTTTTGTCAAGACCTACAGGCTTCACTTGATCAAAGCTATTTTTAACCATTGATCTTAGAAAGCGGTTTGTATACAGCTGACAGTTTAGATATTGATGAACAGGTCTGCCGCCATGCACAACATCCATATGGAAGTCTTGATCTGACAAGGTCATTTAAGAACATGACTCGAGTTTTCAGGTTAATGTTTTGGTTTTGTGGCAATTTGCAGTGTTGGGTGAAACTAACATTGGTACAGACTTATCTATGTTCAATATCCTTCTCTCCTATAGTAAATGTTCCAAAATTTTACCAATAATCAGGAATTTCTTATCTCATGTCATGAAACTGGAAAACAACATTAATTTCGAACAAGGACAGTACAACTATAAATACTAGAGATGTCAACATAAGATGAGGAATCTTTCAAAGATACTCATTATCTCCTCTGTTCATTTATTTGGCCGAGATTCCCTGAAGCAAGCTCCTGAATGAAACAAACAATAGTTATGAAATGTATGGAAAAACTATAAACACTACTCTACAAGGACGACCTGAAACTTTTTGCAAAAATGAGAATCAACTGCAAATGCTGTTTCAAGCAGTCAAACAATTTGGTGAGGACATCAAAATGGAATTTGGGCTTGACAAATGTGACAAAGCTATATTTCTCAAGGGAAAACTATCAAGTATGCACAATATCACCTTATATTGGGATACTGAAATAAAAGAACTAGAACCTCGGAGCCATAAGTATTTAGGTGTTTAGGAATGGGAATTAAACATTAAAGAGAGAAAAAATTATGAAAGGAGTGCTATCGCAGAGTAAAAGTGATTCTGAAAACACAGTTGAATGTGTGAAACAAAACTGGATTCATAAATTCACTAGCCACTCCTGTAATCACATACAGCTTCAATATTATTAATTGGCCCATCTCAGAGATAAAGTTAATGCCAAAATATGAAAGTTTCTCACAATGCACTACAGGCATCACCCAAAATCAAACACTGACCGATTATACCTTACAAGAAGATTAATTCAAATGCAACTATAACTGGAAACTGCAACCATTTTTATTTTTTTGCTTTTTGCAAATGAATGACAATGTTAAAACAGATTCTGAAACATAAGAGTACTAAAAAACTGTACTCTATAACAAAAAGATTAAAATGGTTTCATAAAATTCAGCTAAATGAACCAAAAGAAAATGCACATCACTTTGTAAGGTTGCATTAATATATTGCCTTGAAACATTAACAGAAAATGGATAATAAATTTCAGAAAGACATTAGAATATGCATTCTTCATCTAAATTTGTAATGCTCAATGAAAAAAAATATGAAAAGAAATTTTTATAAGTTCTATACATATTGTTAACACAAGAAAAAGTATTTCAAATTTGTTTGACCAATGTAGAATTTTTCAGCTACAGCCTTTCTCGATGTTACTATCAATGTCCTGATATGGTTGGGGTCAGGAAAATACCTGATTGCAATGTTGCAGTAATGTTGCCAACAACATCATCCCCCCGCATAAAAAATAAAACATGTTTGCAACATTGCAAACATTAGTTGGGAAGGTTGGGGTTAGACTTCAGCAAGCCCAAATAAAGTTTTAAAAAAAATTTAAAAAAGCAAAACAAACCTATCAAAACCCTAAATAAACATTAATCAGCATAATTAAACTTAAGTTCAAAAGAAAAATCCACATGAAAGAAAGAAAATTTAATAATAAAAAAAAAAAAAAAGATAAAGCAGAGCTTAAATATGGTGAAATAAAATAATTGCTAAAAATGTAGACAGAAAATTTGGAACAAATTAAAATACAGAAAATTGAAAAAAAAAAAAAAAATGAATTATTTTCTTCAAAGTTTCCTTCTTTCTTATCTAAAGTCAAAATTAAAGGCTGAAACCCTTAATTGACAATTTAAAAAATATAAAGTCAGTTCGGTACAATATTGTTTGTTTTTGTTTGCCTCCCAGCATGCTGCTGCTGCTGAAAAGTTCTTTTGACTTATCATTCAAGAAAAACAGAAAAACAAAGAGGTTAAACATGACTCAATGTTTCAACAAAACTTCAGATCTATTCCCTATCCCAATTCAACTTGGTTAGCAATAAAAATAAATAAAGATAAAAATATTATCTTTCCTAAATTTAATTATAATGAATTGAAAATATTTTTCTCAATCTTCTCCAAATCTGTTTTATTTTATTTTTTTTCATCTTAGTAAATGACAATGAAATTGAGGAAATGGTATCTAAGGGCATCAGTGGGCAAGAAAGCAGCGGCTTGTACAGAAGCTACTGTTTATATTAAGCTCATATCTGCCAGAAAGATAACAACTATCCATTTTCCATTCCATGAATCATTCCAAAGACAAGGAATGGTGGAGAGGTGGAAACTTGAGTCCCTTAAAAAAAAAAACAAAAGAAAGCAAATCTAAGAAGAATCCATAGGATTTTCAAAAAGGAAAACGGCTTAAAAATAAAAAGAAAAAAAAAAAAGAGAGAGAGAAGAAGAAGCCTGTAAAAATCATGATTAAATATCAGCAGACTGGTCATGCTCTACACTTTCTTTTTAAACAAACACTTAGTTATACAAAAAAAAGTAAAACTGGCCACACTTCCATTTCAATTTTGGCTAGAATCAAACACAAAGGAACGTCATTTTGAACAAACTTTTTCAAATGAAGGCAAAGATTCAGAAAAACAACCTTAGCAAGAGTCAATATGAATTCTGAATGTGAAAAAAAAAAAAAAAAACTTTGATGTCAAATTTGCATAATAACATAAATGCAAATACCTGAAAGTTGAATTAACATGAAATCTCAAATTCAATTCAAAGACAAAGTTGAACTCAAATTCATTCTTTCTTACAGATAAATTTACAAATATTCAAGGTGAAGTATCAAAGTTACTAAAATGTACAACTTAAGTAAAAGAATTTATTATATATATTGTTATGGACTCTTCTGACAGTTTCAATGTATGAGAGTCCAACAGTTGAGTTTAGAACTGAACCTCAAGACTCCCTACAGAGATGACTTGATTACAGTGGTGAAGACTCATTAGAACCAGGCAAACTTTCAGAAGTGCTTGCAGAGAAATGGTGCATTGTGTGCCATGAAATCTCCAGGAAGACCTCATCAGGATTGACTATAGATGAGGTCTTCCTTCTAAACTGGTTGCCACCCAAGGGAAGAGAGCCTAGTCTACTCTGCTATTTCACTCATAGATTGATAAAGATATATTTATGCCTTTTCCAGATTTACTTCCTTTTTGTGGAAGTGAACAAAACAATCTACAGGAATTTGAACTTGATTTGAGGAGACCACTTTCCATCTGAAACTGCCTCACTACCTGCACAAATACACACACATAAAAAAATATATACATTCAATTATAAATAAAAATAAAATCATTCTTGATAATGGGTAAAAGAATAGCCAACAGAACATTCAAACAATTTCTACATAATTTATGTCCAGAAAAGAAGAAAATTATAAGAACATAGGAAAAATTAAATAAAAAAACTTAACCACAGTACCTTGTCAGTCATTTTTAATGAAACTTGTATAAAAGAGGGATTGCTACCCAAATGCACAATATATATAAAGTATGTGCGGTGATTGTATGTAAGCAATTACATACATGTTTATGTGTCTTCACTGATTTTATCTAAAGGTGCTATGCTTCAATTAAATATTTTAATGCTGAGAAGCCAGGTATTTAGAACATAAAACCCCTTAACTTTGGTAAAATGGACAGGATGGCAAAAGAAAACAGCTGCTGTATAAAAAAAAAGTATTTTGTTTACCTTCAATATTTAAAATAGAAAAGCAATCACCCATGTAATGATCCTCAAACAAAACATGGCTCAACTTCTGTCATCATCTTGAAAGCAGTATCATCTATAAAGGTTTCCATTAAATAATCTTATAGCATATTATTTTAAAGTCCTATGTCATGACGTTTTTTTTTTAATTTGCCAATATTACTTTTTTGAGGCTCAAAAAAACAAAAGACATTCAGATAAATATTCCTCAACATGTCAAGCACAAATTTTTTGGTGAGGTTACTGTGTTGTTTTGTTTGAAGGCATCACCAACTTCCCCCATATATGATTTCTAGAATTATGTCCAAACAACAATTTTTCCTTATCCTTACGTTCACAAATGAATTTCAACCTGGTATCTCTGTCTTTTCAATAGCAGTGGAGTTTTCCAAGGGGAGTGTGACTTTAGATTGTTCCTATGAATTTCATTGCTTATTGTCTGTTTAGTGAAAGCAAATCATCCTGCAACCCTTGATGAGTAACCAAGGGATTTTGTTTGACACATTAATTTCCTCGAAGATCTTGAAGAAATCTTCTATGGAGCACCTGTTCATCTTTGGTTTTCAAAAGTTGTGAGTTTTTTATATCTTGCAATGAATAAATTAATGGTAGTAAATAGAATATTCAGGTTGTTTGAGATTTTCCTGTAACTGTTACCTTCTTTCTAGAATTTAACAATCAGTTCTTTTTGTGAATTTGTCAATTCTTTACCTCTTGCCATGATGATAACCTTCTTGCACGAATATCAATTACAGAATGTTCTATTTGTATTTTTAGGCTAAAAATAACTATTGATAACATTACTGGAACATTCTAAAATATTCCACTTGAATATTCTAGAGTATTAAAGGAATTTAAAGTTTTAAAATCTGAAATTTGCACTGTATGAATACTTTTTTCACCCATTAAAATGGATGAATGGGGGTTATTTCTGCTAAATCAAAATTTTTCTGTTTTCTATGAATATTTAGTAATTATGCATTTGTGTACAGTTAATTATATGAAAAGTTTGTTTATTCATTAGTTGGAAATACAATAAATTAAAAATTTGTATGTGTACAAATATTTGTCCCCCCCCTGTATGTGGGCGCGTATATATATATCTATATATATATATTTTCAGTATATTTTTGCAGCCACCGTTCTTGTAAACATGTCTTATTAAAAAGAATATACTTGAATGGCTTTAACTTCCAAACGAAAATAAAGAAACTTATAAAACAATGTGCTTCTTAAAATAAATTTCATTTTCTTTTCCTATCTTTTCTTCCTCACACTCCTCATGATGAGTTACGTGAGTAGAAAACTTGGTCCCAATATTAATTTTGGCTATTTTACACATGAACAGCCACATTTGCAAAATGTTATTCACATACCAGAAAAAATTATCAATAAATTTAAGACATAAAATGTCTATTTTTTTTAATAATAAGACATGATAGACTCTCACACTGTTTTCAACATATGAGTGTTCAGCAGCATGCTCTGCCCTTGATGCCATACTTGTGTGGGTGCCTTCGATGACTGAAGGATAGCTTGAGACTCACAGAGTTTTTAAGGTCAAGGAACAACACCCCTTGTGGAGGCTGCAGGAATGTTAGAGCTGTGTTCTGCCTTGTATTATGTAGATGTTCAATGCACAACTTCTCAAAAGTTGTAATGCATTTTACACACTCCTTCACTTGGCATGATTAGAAGCCACTTCCATAAAGGGATTTATATATATATATATATATATATATATATATATATATATATATATAAACTAGGTACCCTCCACGAGATCGCTAAAAAAAGAGCATAGCATGATGAAAAAGATGCCAAACTTGACGAAAACAAAAATTTTATCGTCTAAATGTTTGTTATTATTAAGAGGAAAGGTCAAAGTATTTTTTGGGGTATTTTTTTCCATTTTTCAATCGTTCCTAGCACGTCCGAAATTTTCGTTAAAAATCTAGTTTTTTTTTTGAGTCAGCAAATTGACCATTTTTTTCCATTTTAAAAAAAAACTGGAAATCTGATTTGAAATTTTTTTAAATATCAATTATCATTTTTTCAAAACTTATTTTAAGACAATCAGAAATTATAATGTTTATTTAAAATATTTTGAACCAAACTTAACTTAGCTTTTGTGTTTCCAAAAAGATGTAATTTGAAAATAAAACAAAGCAGGTCATAAACTTTCGCGTCTCTTGACAGGTGATGAATGATATATTTACGAATTCCATGAGGCTAATTTGTTCTACGGAAGGAGAAAAGTTATGGAAAAATGTAACTGAGATTAATATAAAAATAAGATCATATAAATTTCATAAGATGATACTGATACTTGTAGGTACCCTTCTCGGTTGAAATTGAAAAATCAAATTAACTTCTCCACACGCGTTTCGCAAAAGTAAAGGCCTTAACAGCGGAGAACAATGCTTAACTCAAATAACGCAACTTAATTATATTCTGGTTGGTCTTCCATACTTTATAATTACAGCTCGGTTATAAGCACAAAATTACATTTCTTAATTACTGGGGATCTTCTGATTAGTCAAAATGATACAATTTACAACGTGCTAAAAAAAGATCTATCTCATAAGGACACTTATGAAAGCCGATCAAAGTTTTAACTAATTTTATAATATTTTAACAACTTAAATGTAAAATCTATTATAATTAATGAAATAACAAATAATTGTATTAAAAATTCATTTTGATCGAAAAAATTTTTTGCTTTCAGAAAATATTGTCCATATTCATAAAAACAACTAAAAAGCAAATAAAAAGCATTTGAAATTAAATAATATCTTTGTTTTATTGAGTTTTGTATGTTACAATTCAGAGCTGATTTTCAGGTACTGCATATCCAATTAAAAACAAAAAAAAAATATGATTTGCATTCCTCAAAGCCCTGTGCTTTTAATTATTGTAATCACTAAAACCGATGCGATCAATTTCTAGCGTTTTCATAAAATTAGTTGGGGGGAATAAATATTTTAAAAAAAATATTTCTACCATGACTTTCATAAAAAAAACATCTTTATAATAATTTCGATCATCTGTGAATAGTTCCTGAAAGTTTCATTAACATCCGATAATTATTTCTATTTTTTGATTTTTCAAATTAATATGTGTCATACCAAAAAAAAAACGTAAAAATTGTCTATGTTATTTACTAGTTCCACTGATACAAATAGAAAAAAGGTTTTTTAATCAAAATTTAGAATGTTCTAAAAAGAAGGAAAATTTTTTAAAATAATTAAAAAAGACTTTGGTCTTTCCTCTTAATAATAACATAAGCATTTAGACAATAAAATTTTGTTTTCGGCAAGGTTGGCGTCTTTTTCATCAAGCTATGCTCTTTTTTTAGCGATTTCGTGGAGGTACCTAATATAAGCATACACAAAGGTGCTTTGATACATCTACATGCACACACATAAGAGTAGATCAAATGTTTGTGGAATCTGGCCATTAAAAAACAAAAATAAACATACTTATGCTAGTTTCCACAGTATCCTTCAAAGCAAACACCTTGTATGTAGCAATCACATAAAGATTCTTCCTTTATGTGCCAAGCCAAGTCCTTTCAGGACAAAGGCAATCATGGTTCTCTAGAACTTCCTATCTTTTGTTGCTGAAAGTAATTTTTGACCCTTTCCCATTTCTCTTTGAGAATCACAAAGAATTATACGAAAAAAAGCAAAAAAAACAGAAATCACATCACTTGAGGACTTTCAACAAGAGTAACAACTAAAATGCATATCACATGTAACTCGAGGAGAAATTAATGACATAATCAAGATTCTGACATTCCACACTACTTAAAACAAAAGGTTAAGAAGAAAACCTCCCATCAACACAGGAAAAAGTGGTAGTAACTACTGAACTTGAGAAACCTATTTACCTGAAAAACTGTTTTAAGATTTTATAAATTTCAACCAACAGTGGCAGTGGTTTCTCAGTCAGTGAATGTTGAATGTTTTCTTATAAGGAAATGGTTAATATTACCATTACCATGAGGCAAAAAAAAAAAAAATTACTCGTAAGGAAAAGTCTAGTCAGTCACTTAACCCATCAACAACAACTAAGAAATCGACTACAAAATCGAAAATTAAAAATTCTTCAAATGGTAAATTAAACAAATCAACATCCAGTCAGGATCAAATGATTTCAGGGTACACTTTCTTTTAGAAGAACACAAAAAAGCAAATCTTGATGTTGTCTGTAGACAAAAGGTGCACTGACTTGGAACAAACAATTTATTTAGGAGTGGTCACAAGGAGAAAAGACAATATGTAATACGCACATCATGAGATGTTATAATATACAATATTTTATACCACTCAAAAAGACTGATATCTGCTGACTTTGTTATTCATAGCTGCAAAATCTGAGGGATATCAGCTTATAACCAAACTGGAAAAAGTCTTGTTTCAGAAAAAGAGAAATTCTATACAGGGTTAACTTAAATTTGTATATGAGAACAGAAAAACTTCAATGCTATATTTTTGAATGCTACCAATGCTCTTTTGATGGTCAGAAGACATCATCCTTTGAGATGGATTCTCAAATAGTAATAGGGAACTCCTGTTAAATTTGTGTTATTCAAAAATATATTTCACATGGTGTAATCATCCTATGGAACACCACATCACATAGCACAGACAATGTGATAAAAAAGATTGACTTCAGCATTTCATACTCTCGGATTGGGTAGCTTCTGACAAATGTTAGAGTATGCAATTCCTACTTTGAATGTGATCACAGACTACTATTAACTGACAACAACAATCAACAAAATAGCTCACTTCCATTCACATAAACCATGAAAAAAACCTAGGTGTAACATCCAAGCCCTTAAAAATGAAATGGTAATATCAGAATTTTATAATAAACTAGAATCCAAATTGATATCAATAAATCTTAATCAAAACAACATAGAAGAATCAAATAATATTAACATATCTTCATTTACTGAAGGGTATAAGGGTATATTCCAAGAATATCTAGAAGGAAATGGATATTTGTTGGGACAGCAACCCAGAGTTTAAAAATTGATACAAAAAAAAAAAAAAAAAAAAAAAAAAAAAGAAAAATTAAGGGAAAATACTAAATAATTAAAAAAGAAAATAAAAAAATAGTTAACTGTCTCAGAATCCAATACATCTGAAAAAAATGGAAAAGAAATTAAAAAAAATCAAACATTGACAATTTGTTAAAATACCAACAAAAGTGAAAAATCACTTACAATTCAAAACATTACAGAAGAAATGTTCTGGTCTCAAAAAACACTTTGAATTACATTTCAACCCTAACCACACAGATACCTACAGAAATAGTATGACACTGAGGCTATGAAGTGGTTAAGTGTTAATTATGAACAGCAAAGGGTTAAGACTAAAACAGAATGTTATCTGGAAGATGGACAAAGAGCAGAAACTTTTTCCTTGGTGAAAATGGGACCATCTGGATTTCTTCTCTCCTAAAGTATTTTTTTTTTTATCTGTCTGGCATGTAGACAAAAACAAACTTGGAGAAATGGTTTTATCTTTTCTTTGAGGAATTAAGAAAATACACATGATTAATAAAAAGAGAGACAAATGTGGCTTATATTTTAGTTGACAGAAATGAAATAGGCAATTTAAATATCGAACAACCCTTTTTGAATGTTGAAGTTATGAAGACAGATCCTGTCATTAACGAGCAGGTGATCTGGTTTATATTTTCACTAGACAGAGATCAGCCCAGGAATGGAGAAAGAATTTTATCTCTTCCTTGAGAATTTAAGCAAACAAATATCATTAACAAAAAGAGAGACAGATGGGGCTTATATTTTCATTGACAGAAATGAATTGGGAAATATAAACAAGGAACAAACTTTTCTTGTGGGTCAAAGTTATGGGAACAGATCCTGTCATTGAGGAGCAGGTGATCTAGTTTATGCTTTCCTTCACTAGACATAAATAATTCCAAGAATAGAAAAATAATTTTATCTCTTCCTTGAGGAATCAACAGAATTAATGACTAGAATAAAACTATGTCCTTTTACCCACATGCTTCAAAAATTAGATTTGTCACAAACACAGTTATACCTGCTCTGGGAGGTAAACTGAGGTTGAATACTGAGAAGAAAGGCAAAAGAAGGAGAATTTAGCATCACCTGTGTGGAGTGGTGGTATGAGATGTAAAGTGAAGCAGTTTGGAGTTTAGGGGAGGAGCAATCCCTATAAATACTCCTGAGAAGGTACATAATTCTTCAAATTTGGAAAGTTGATTAAGAAAGCAGAAATAGGAAACAAAGAACGCCTACTGGGATTAATATGAAAATTGAAGAATCAACAAATCCCCAGAACCCTTCACCCCATGCTAGATAGCATTGAGAGCTCAAAGACTTGGGCTGCAAATTCTGCATAGAGTTCCTCTGAAATCCACATCAGCTGCCACCATATTTCTTGATTCTGAAGAACTTTGAACCCCAAATATTAGGTAAAGCACAGTGTCACTATAGAGATTGATGTGGGAGGAGTTAAT